>SJXQ01004984.1:0-50258 GCA_006408695.1 Aepyceros melampus | reverse complement strand
CTCTTAAACACATTTCAATTAACATTTTTAAAAGGCCACTGTAGCTCATTGAAAACAGAATGGAAGGCAGGAGTGAATGAAGTGGGTGCCTTTCAGAGGATATTGCAATAGCCTATGGTGGCTTGGATTGGGAAAGTGGGAGAAGGATGGGCCCACAGGATCCAAATTGTACTCAGAATCCAGAACTGAGAGGACTGGGTGAAGGCTTGAGACTGGACTTGGATAGATAGGGAGATGGCTGCAAGGATTCCCAGGTCTCTAACTTGCCAGGGGACAGAGGTACTTGTTGAGATGGGAGCAGTGAATTTTGCTGTAAGAGGCTTTGCATCTGCTCACTGAGAAGCTCCTATGCAGTTGGTGCAGAATCTGAATCTCATAGGGTCATTGTATGTGTTAGTCGCTCAGTCGTGTTCCACTCTTCAATTCCACGGATTAGAACCCACCAGGCTCCCCTGTCCGTGGAATTCTCCAGGCAAGAATACTGGAGAGGGTTGCCATTTCCTTCTCCAGGAGGTGTTCCCGACCCAGGGATTGAGTCGGGAGACCCGACCTGGGTCTCCTGCATTGCAGGCAGATTCTTAGAGATAAAGCTAAGTTGAGCCAAGAAACAACTGTCGGGCAGCTTCCTTAATGGCCTCCAGACAAATTCAACATAAGCAAGACAGGGACTGGTGTCTGAGGGGCTGCTGGGTAACGGGGGAGAGCACACCAGGTTGGTCCGCAGATAAAAGTGCCTGCAGCTGTCTCAGGTTCTCTCCCGCAGGCTGCAGATACCTCGCTGTGCAGGGGGTGGCCAATTTCAGGGACATAGAGCCAGAATATCTGTTCTCAGGCTCATGAAGGTTTCCTTTCAACTCTTCTTTCTTGAGTCCCCAGTCCTGAGGAGGCCCAGTCAGCCAGTCAGAAGCAAGGGCTCTCAACAGGGAGCAATTTTGCACCCAGGGAATACTGACCATGTTTGGAGATAATTTTGGTTGTCATAAGTGGGGGAGGCGTGCTGCTGAAATCTAGTGGATCAAAGTCAAGGATGCTATCAGCCATCTTCCAATGCACAAGATAGCGCCCCCCTCCCCCCAAATTCCCAGTCCCAGTGTCAGCCATGCTAAGGGTGAGAAACCTTGGCTTTGAAGTCATAGATGCCTGGGTTTGAATCCTAGTTTTGCCACACATTAGCTGTTTTTTCTTGGACAACAACTTATCTGGCCTCTCTGAGCCTCAAGTTCTCCATCTGTCAAGTGGGGTGAATAGTAACACGGACCTCAGAAAGATGATGTGAGGATTACTTGAGATAACTGGTCACAAAGAGCCTGCTTCAGGCTCTTCATGTTAAGCTCATGAGCAGAGTCCGGGTTGAACTTATTTTTGATCTACCTCCCAAACTAAGTCCTTGGTATGCTAGACAAGGGAAAGCAGGGTGGTAGGAACGCGGACCCTGGGACTTCCCTGGTGGACCAGTGGTTAAGAATTTGCCTTCCAATACAGAGGACATTGATTTAATCCCCGGTCGGTGAACTAAGATCCCACATGCGGCGGGGCAGCTAAGCCCACGCGGCGGGGCAGCTAAGCCCACGTGCTTAGCTAGAGAAGCCCGCATGCCACAGCTACTGAGCCTGCACCCTTGCAAGTTCGTGCACTGAAATGAGCAGCCCACACACCAAAACGAAGACCCAGTGCAGCCAAAATAATTTAAAAAAGGAAAAAGAAAAGGAACAAGGACCCTGGAGTCAGAGCACCAGTCTGGACTCCATCTCCTACCAGTAGCAAGACGCTGGGGAAACTGCTCATCTCTTGAAGCGCCCGTTTCCTCCTCTATGAAATGGGGGTGATCACACAGGGTGGTTGTGGGGACTAACGAAGCTAATTGTTGCACACATCTTAGTACAGAGTCTGGTACATAGTGAGCGCTGGATAAGCTGGGAACCAGCGTTACGAGAGAATCGGTGCTGCTGCATTTCCCAGTAGCAAGCAAGCTAGGGAGCAAACTGAAGCTTTTTGAGTCAGAGTTTCCAGGGAAGTTCCGATTTCAAATACTCTGTCCATGGTCCCTCCGATGTTCATTTCGAAAAATATGGCCTCTACCCGGATTATGATAATAGTGCTATGATGCAGTCCTCTTGTGCTAAGCACTGCTCAGGCCAGCCCCTCCTCTCCAGGAGCTTCTAGATCACCCAGCTCAAGGGAAGAATGCTGCCCGTGTGAAATCTAAGGATCAAGACGCCCATAAGTAATTTGCAGTTAGAGGCAGAGCAGAGGTTGGCTCTTGTCAGTACTTGAGAATCCCAGCTGAGGCCACTTCCACACATATAATAAGGGTTCTTCTCACTTTCACAGCCCGGGGTTACATTTACCTCACTGATGTTCTGAGGGTTAAATGAAATAATCCACGTTAATGTCTCAGCAGAGTGCCTGACATATCGCAGGATCTAAATGTTAGTTATTCCTGTTTATGGTACTGGCACTTTTAAAAGGAAGGTAAAATAAATATTTTTGAATCTCATTAAAGTACACTTCCAAAAGCTTACACTCCTAAGCCCCACAAAGCTAGAAAGAAATGAAACACAATCTTTAAAATGTAACTCTGGCATAATTTGGTCATCTAGTTCTACTTACTAATATCAGGGAAACTTTATCTTGTTTGATGTGTGTGTGTCTCTGTTTCTCAATGTCCAGAGGTGACTGAATTTCCAGATTCTATGCAGGGTGTCAAACTATCTGTCCCTCTGGGATGAGGAATGTAAGCAGGAATTGTTGGGACCACAGGAACCAAACAAACAATCATGGGGAGTTCCCTCATAGCCTTATCCATTATGTCATTCAGACAATTTCTAGAGCCAGGTCAGTAAGCTAGAGTGGCACAACATCAGAGTTACAGCCTTGACGCTCACAGACCTGCATGTGAACCCAGGTCCTGCCAGGTTACCAGGGGCTATGTAACCTGTAGTGGTCATCTCATCTGTTTGAGCCTCAGACTCCTTGGCTATAAAATAGCAATGAAAATAGTACTACATTCAGTGTATGTTAAATGTTAGTATTAAAAGAAAAAAAGAAAAGCAAGTTCAGTTCAGTCCAGTCACTCAGTTGTGTCTGACTCTTTGCGACCCCATGAACTGCAGCACGGCAGGCTCCCTGTCCATCACCAACTCCTGGAGTCCACCCAAACCCATGTCCATTGAGTCGGTGATGCCATCCAACCATCTCATCCTCTGTTGTCCCCTTCTCCTCCTGCCCTTGATCTTTCCTAGCATCAGGGTCTTTTCCAATGAGTCAGCTCTTCACATCAGGTGGCCAAAGTATTGGAGTTTCAGCTTTAGCATCAGTCCTTCCAATGAATACCCAGGACTGATTTTTTTCAGGATGGACTGGTTGGATCTCCTTGCAGTCCAAGGGACTCTCAAGAGTCTTCTCCAACACCACAGTTCAAAAGCATCAGTTCTTCGGCACCCAGCTTTCTTTATAGTCCAACCTCAAATCCATACATGAACACTGGAAAAATCATAGCCTTGACTAGACGGACCTTTGTTAGCAAAGTAATGTCTCTACTTTTTAATATGCTGTCTAGGTTGGTCAAAACTTTCCTTCCAAGAAGTAAGCGTCTTTTAATTTCATGGCTGCAGTCATCATCTGCAGTGATTTTGGAGTCCAGGAAAATAAAGTCAGCCACTGTTTCCACTGTTTCCCCATTTATTTACCATGAAGTGATGGGACTGCAAGTTAGCAGGTTGATAACTGAAAGAGAAAAAAGACTGGGGTTTGATGCAGAAGTTCCATTAATTATCTTACTTGTCCCAAGTCCCAGCTCTGCCATTTGACTGTGAGACCTGGGCAGACCACTCACCTCTCTGAGCTAGTTTCTTCATCCATAAAAGGGGGGGCCATGAAACCCCCATGGGCTTCCCAGGTGGCTCAGTGGTAGAGAACCTGCCTGCCAATGTAGGAGACACACAGACCTGGGTTTGATCCCTGGGTCGGGAAGATCCCCTGGAAGAGGAAATGGTGACCGACTCCAGTATTCTTGCCTGGAGAATTCCATGGACAGAGGAGCCTAGCTGGCTACAGTCCATGGGGTCACAGAGTCAAGACATGACTGAAGTGACTTAGCACACACACATAATACCCTACATGAGATAACCAGTGGGCAAGCACTTTTTAGTGACAAAGCAGAAAAGACATGTTCGTTGTGGTCATGACCCATTTTGAGAAAGAATTTTCACTAATTCATATTTATTGAGCCTCAATCATAATTTTTAAAAATCTGTGAAGCTGTCTGAACTTTTCTATTCCATTCTACTTTTTTACTATCATTTAATTCTGTATGTTCTAAAGAAGGAAAAAAAGCTGGTAGAAACAAGCTTATCACATCCACCAAGGATTGCTGGAGCTCTGCCTCTGGGCAGAGGGTAGGCTTGCCCTGCCCCCTTGTGATTAAGTAAAGCCATGTGACTGGTTCTGGCCAATGAGCTGCGAGCAGAAGCAACAGGTGTCACTTCTAGGCCAGGACTTTTAATTGTCAGTGCCATGCCCTCCAGAGCGCTGGCTTTCCCTCTAGCAAGGTGACTGACAGGGATCAAGGCGGAAGCTGCTCCATCAGCCAGAGTCCCTGTGTGACTATAACGCGCAGAACCTTCTGCACATCTGCTTTGGCTGCCCTGGCGTGGAGCTAAGATGAGAAATTGATAGGTGTTGTGTTGAGCCGCTGAGACCACAGGGCTTTGAAAACATTTTTAACTTCAAGAAATGTTTCACGTTAGCTTCCACAGTATATTTTATGTAATCCCATATATCCAAAATAGTATCATTTCCGTTATTATTTCAAAAAATCAGTCATGAAATAGGCTACATTCTTTTTTACATGTCAAGTCTTCACGATCCAGAGGGTGTTTTACCTTTATGGCACATCTCCGTTCAGACGAGCCACAGTTCAGATGTGGCCACAGCCCCAGGTGGCTAGTAGCTGCTGGAGTGCACAGCACAGCCGTAATGGCTAATGACCCTCATTTTGAAGCACACTGTTCTAAGGTGCCTGAGCACATAAATCTTTATCCCAGTTCAGATGATCTTTGGAAAAGGAAATCCAGTGTCTCATAAAATAGATTGTAAAAAAAAAAAAAAAAAAAATAGATCCCTTTTAGCCTGCAGTTGGGGGGAACTTTTCCTTCCAGGATAACTAAGCCATTTGATTCCCATTAGCTAATTCATTCCCTCTTATTCTTCCTCAAATTAAAAAAAGGGGGGGAAGGGCTTTCCAGTGGCCCAGGTTAAAAGTAAAGAGAACAATGCAGCTTTTTGCAATGTTCTCAGCACCCACAGTATTCTAAGAGTAGACTCACTAAAGCCCAGGTGGAGGTGCGGGTAGAGGAGCAGCTGATGTACTTTTTTCTTTTCCGAAGGAGGTGACATGGAGCCTTCAAGGTCAAGAGGAATTGCGGGGGTCAGGGAGAGGTGGGAGGCTGGTGAGACTAAGGCATTAGAACTTGATCTCATACCCAGGGGTAGACAGGATCCCTTTTGACTCTGGATGTTGACTTGGGACCTATACTCAACAATCGAGGGTAAATGTTAATTCTTTTTTTAAAAATTAATTTATTATTATGTGTGTGTTGTTGTTATACTGCATGCATTGCTTAGAAAATTGGCTTCCTCAGTTTCCCAATATGTCAGGAGCATTTTTCCATGAAATTAAATATTCTTCAACCTCATTATTCTGACAGCCAGATATGATTTTTTTAATTTTAAAGTGAAAGTTGCTCAGTTGTGTCTGACTCTTTGTGACTCTATTAACTCTATGAACTGGGTAGCATTTCCCTTCTCCCTTCTCCAGGAAATCTTCCCAACCCAGGAATCGAACCCAGGTCTCCCACATTGCAGGCGGATTCTTTACCAGCTGAGCCATAAGGGAAGCCATTTATTTTTTAAATGGGTAGACCATAATTTACCCCATCTGCTATACAGTAAGGTCATTCCAGTTGTTAATTGTGTTTGTCATCCTTACCAGCTCTTAGCTCCTTCAGAAGGTACGGTCAGAGGACATGTTTAGATGTAGGAAGGTGTGATCACTCCATGGCGTCCTTCTGGCAAACTGGGGTTTTGCCACATAAGATGCCAACTTTTAGTGGAGGCGGGGAGGGCACAGCCTTCTCTGAGCACTTCCAGGAGAGCTGTGTGAGGTGTAAAGAATGTTGGAGACAGAGGCGTGGGTGACTGTGGGAAGCCAGCTTGAGGAATCCCACCTGTGACAGGGTCACGTGGCAAACTCAGATGGCAGGGCAGTCTGAGTCATCAGATTTCTCCCTGGTTTTTCCTGAGCATGTGTCCCAATAATAAAAATTTGTTCTGTATTTGTCTGTTTCTCCACTGTTTTCTGCCAGTTTCTCAGATAGAGTTAATTCAGTGTCTTAGCTCCCTGCATTTAAAAGGAGTATTGCAGCCCTACCCCCCTTTTGATAATGCTCTAGCCTGCCTAAACAGGTTCCCCTGACCTTTTGCAAACTTGTGAATTGCTCGCAACCCCTAGCTGTGAGGGGCAAAAGAGCCTTGAAGTGTTTTTAAGTTACAAACCTTTCCTAAGAGCCAAAGCCTTAATAGATTTATTTCACTGTTGCTTCAATGACTGTTGCCAGACCTCCTTATCTGCACCTGGAAGTTTCTGCTATACAAACTATATTTGGGGATAGAAATGTAGTAGTTTTTTTGATGTTAGCAACACTAGGCTTTTGAGTTAATTGTTTCTTTTATAAATCATTTGTACTCCTGTTTGCTGTGTCCTTGCATTTATGAGAATCCAACCTTGTTTAGCGCCTCCCGAGAATGGCGCCAGACCTTGGAAAAAATAACACTTATCAGAAAAGAGCTGTAAATTGTCGAATTGGCCTTTTGGCTGGAAGATGATGTAAATTACCTAAGACTTGTGTATACAATTAGGTATGCAAAGACTAAGCCTGCTCTGGATAAGAGTCAGGGCTGCTGTCATTGCAAAAATTTGTGAAACTCATTGATCTTCATGGTATAAAAAGGGGATGTGAAAAATAAAGTTTGGAGTCAGCTTCCTCGAGAACAGTTTTCTCAGAGCAGTTTGTCAGGACCAGTTTCTCTCGGGAACAGTTTCTCAGAGCAGTTTTTATTTCTCGGACCAGATTTTCTCAGACCGGTTCTGCAGACCGGTCTCTCCGACAACTCGCTCTCCTAGACTTGTTCTTTAGGGACATCTGGCTCCCAAGTAAAAAGGGGATGTGAAAAATAAAGTTTGGAGTCAGCTTCCTCGAGAACAGCTTTCTCAGAGCAGTTTGTCCGGACCAGTTTCTCTCGGGAACAGTTTCTCAGAGCGGTTTTTATTTCTCGGACCAGATTTTCTCAGACCACTTCTGCAGGCCGGTCTCTCCGATGACTCGCTCTCCTAGACTTGTTCTTTAGGGACATCTGGCTCCCACACCTCTCTCTCTTTATCTCTCTCTCTCTGTCCTCTTGTACTTTAACTCCAGGCTGAATTCTCATCTGGAGCGGGAGGCTCACCACATCTACTTACTTGCCCTGGCTATAAGTTCTGTGAGAAAAGTGGACCCACAGTGGGGCCCCTTTAGAGATTCAAGCGGACGCCGGTGGCCCACATAGATGGTGCAAACCTCTTGTCTTGAGGTTTTATTGGCTTTCCCCGTAAACCAAGTTATTCAGCCTCCTATTTTCATTAATTTCCTACTGTTCTATCCTGTCCTGAGCTATCCTGTCCTATCCTTTCCTATCCGCCTGCTCTGTCCCACCTTTGAGCATCCCTGGATCCACCGGGGCTGGACCCCGGCACTTATGGAATTGATACTTAATACAAATTTTCTGTATATAGACTCTAAACATATTTAATAGTTGTATTGCAACATCTGAACTTCTCTGGTGGCTCAAATGGTAAAGAATCTGCCTGCAATGCAGGCGACCCAGGTTCAATCCCTGGGTTAGGAAGATCCCCTGGAAGAGGGCATGGCAACCCACTCCAGTATTCTTGTCCAGAGAATCTCATGGACAGAAGAGCCTGGTGGGTTACAGTCCATGGGGTCACAAAGAGTCAGACACAAATGAGTGACTAACACATACACACACACTCACAATGCAACATTTATGGCTCAACAAAGGCAAGGAAAATAAGGGCTCAGTTTTGCAATATGAAGGTCAGCGTCACCCCCCCGGATGCCAACCCAGAATAGGATCCTCTGGGACGTGGAGTCAGGAGTAACCTTCCTGAAGCACAAATCTATCCTGTCATTCACTTGCTTAAAACTCTTAATAGCTACCTATTGACCTCAACAGAAAACTCCAAATGATTTATCGATGCTAAGAGATTCTCTGGGGTCTAACTTCTGCTTCTTTCTACTTCTTCTTTGCCACCGCTTCCTGGCAGTCAGCGCCAGCAGTGCTGAACTACTTTCACTTCCTTAAAATAGAGCCAGACTGTGTGCTGCCTCTCAGCCTGAAACTCCCTCTCCTGACTTGATTAATGCCGACTCAGCCTCTTGACCTCAGAGGAGACACCTAGTGTTCTTGGATGCTTTCCTAGATCCTCCAGGACGGAATCAGTAGCGGGTGTGCCCATCACCCTTCTTCCTTACTCTCACTGAAACACTCACTATCTCATATTGCTTGTCCCTGGATCCCTATTAGATTATAAATTTCCCAATATTCCAGGAACCCAGCAAAAATTAGGCACCTGATGAGAATCCATGAAAAGAAATGATAAATGAATCAGGCATTTTTCTTTTCTTTCTATTGTTTACTATCCTTTATATCATTTAAGAAGATGAGTGTGCCTCTTTTTCTCATGCAATTCTCCAAAGTACTTAAGAAGTGAAATAAAATGGAAGAGGAATGGCGTGAAACTTATGGAAAACCTTACCCCAGTAAAGTTTATTTCACTGGGCTTAACCTCTTATAGTCATCTTTAAGAAAAAACAGATTAAATTCCATATATAGGTTCTCAATCGTTGAATATTCTCCTGCATTTTTATATTTCACAAATCCCAAGTTATATTTTTACCACAACAGTGTACTGCAAAACCAAACACTCTGCCTCTTGACCTCTTGACACTCTCGCTGGTGGCCTTGAATTTTGTGACATCATAATTAGAATTCAGACTTCATAGTGAGTGACAGAGAACAGCAACTCAATACAGCTGTTCCCTTCTCAGCTGTTAACATGGGGGCCTCAGGGGATAGTGGCAGTCCTTTTCCCAGAAAAGTGTCTGTAATATATCTGCAATGGGTACATCAGTATCTCCTGAATGAGGAATAAAATTTCCTCTGCATCTTGACCCAAGTGAGACCTGTTCTCCAGTGAGGATCAGTCAGGGTTTATTGGGAGAGAGAAAGCACAGCATGGACGCAGAGCCTATACAGTAAGGGGATGAGGGTCCCAAGCTTTGTACTCAGATATTTGGATTCAAATTCTGCTGCTTTAAACCTCTCTATGCTTCAGTCCTTTCATGGACCATGGGGATAAGAACGTCTACGTCATATGACTGTTGGGGAGACTGAGTGAAACATTGGATGTGGAGTTCTCAACACCCTCAGTGCACTCCTAGGAGTTATCACAGCTGAGTTCTCACAAAACTGGAACATGAGAGACTCTGATGGAAAGAGTCTTAGGCACCAGAATATTCACAGAGGGCTGGGGCTTGAGCAAAAGGGGGACTTAAGAGGGCCTGAGCAGAGGGTCTCCAATCGTCTCTAAGGTGTGAGCTAAATCACTTCAGTCTTTGCAACCCTATGGACCGTAACCCACCAGGCTCCTCTGTCCATGGGATTCTCCAGGCAAGCATACTAGAGTGTGTTGCCATGCCCTCCTCCAGGGGATCTTCCTGGCCCAGGGACCGAACTCCTGTCTCTTTATGTTTCCTGTATTAGGCAGGGTTCTTTACCACGAGCGCCACTTGGGAAGCCCTGCTCTAAAGTAGTTTATATCAAACCAGAGCTTCCAATCTGGGGTTTGAAGATCAGGCAGTCATCCTAGAATGCAGCAGTGCAGAAATGAATTGTGATAAGCTCAGTTATTTGATGGAAAATATTCTCAGCAAACTGCAGGGGAGAGATAGCAGGAAGACCCATGGCTAATGCACAGCTTTTAAAGGGTTTGCATAACTCACCGGGACACATGGATGTTCTGTGCCTTTGCCTACTCATAAGGAGATAATAAGCACAGTGACTCAATATCAGGCAGAAAACTTGATTAGCCTTTTTTATTCTTCCCCCAGCAATAAGCAGAATTGCAATAAATCATTTCCTCAATGCAATCCTGGAGTAAACCGAGGTTAATTTCTCATTAATTCATTTCAGCTTTCCCATGGTTAAAATATATTGCCACATAGAGAATGACTCAGACAGGCTTTAGAACTTTTCCTGATATAAGAATTACAAAAATGCTCAACCATAAATAAAACATCATATTTCCTACGCTCATATACAAAGCCTGAAATGATCGATATGAAATTAGTCCTTTGTCATTCCCCAAACACGTTTATATCTAATGTTTCATTTGTACCGAATGACAAATACGATCAGATGGGCGAGGAAAATATTATCTTCACATTAAAGATGGGGAAACTCTGTCTCTGAGAGATTATCTGATTTGTTCAAGGTCTCAAAGCTAGTGAACAAAGGAAGGAACAAGTCTTAAGATCCTAAAACAAGATAAACCCACAGTGGACCTCATTGTTGTCGCCGCCATGTACCCATGTGTTTCCAAGGATTTTTATGAAAGATGTTTTGCAGGCAGTGCTGCAGTATAGGAGTTTAGACAAGAGCATACAGGCAGACATCTCATGGCCCATGAATAGAGTGTAAATATAACTGGAAAATGGAATACTGCTTTCTTGATCTTTATCTATGCAGCTTTGACCCCTGAGAGGCTGACCTTATGAACTGTAAGGAGGCTCTGCCTCTGGCCCCCTGATGGGTCATCCAATAGAGACCTTCTGTGCAAAAGCAGAGCAGGGGGCGAGAAGTTCTGGGGACTTGCTTCCCCAGCTCCCGTGTTGCGGCTGCACCCTCGCTGAAGGTCACAGCCTCAGCCCAGCCGCCCTCCCCAGGCTGCTGTGCTCCAGGTTTGAGGGCCACCCCCCCTGCCCCTCAGGCCCAGAGGTGTCGGGGGCCCAGACGTTGCTGCCCCCAGGTGCTGCGCCATGTGGTGCCACTACCCCCTGACCTCACTTTTGCAAATATCTCTTTGAGATGGTTGGACGGCACCATTGACTCAATGGACTCAAGTTTGAGCAAGCTCCGGGAGATGGTGAAGGACAGGAAGCCTGGCATGCTGCAGCCCGTGGGGTCCAACGCGTTGGACACTCCTGGGCAACTGAACAACAGCAACACTTAGACTCCTTCAAATCATCTGGACCTGAGTGAGCCCTCCATTGCCTGCCAGTATCTTTCCTGACGTTACCTTCTGGAGCGAACATTGTTGAAGGTGTCTATTCTCTGAAAAGAAGTCCAGTCTTCCCCTTTTATAAAGTTAAAGAAACTAACCTTCCTTTTGATTGGGAATAATACAAGGCTCGTGTCTGGTGTCACCGGTGTACCTGGACCCCAGAGCCCGGGAGGATGCCATCACAGAAACACTCTATTCCCTCCTCCTTTCGGTAAATAGGATTCTAATTTTCCGTTGGGAAGCCACTCTTTCTTCTCCCTTCAGTCTCTGAGCTTAGGGTGTGACTGTCTTACACTCCGAGAGCAGGCCTTGTCTGTGAGAAAAACTCTTAACCACAAAGACTGGGAAGCAAGGGCAGGGGAACCAGAATCACGAGTCAGGAAAGAGAGCCCTTTCTTCCCCCTGGACTTCCTAAGCTGTGAACCCTCAGCCTGGAGGTGCCGGTGGCCATTTCTGACATGATGTAAAAGCTAAAAATAGCAGAAAGGGAAACGAAAGATGGTGAAAAATGTCTTCCTGGCTCACACTGAGTTGAGCACTTGAGTTCAGCCACATCTGAAATTGCCCGTGGACTTTACTTTTCTGGACCAATAAGCTTCCCCTCCTCCCTCGGCTTTGACAGTTCGTTTTGTCACCTGCGTTCAGAAGGATTTGCAGCAGAGGCAAAACCTCCTGATGTGGGAGACATGAAACTCTTACAGTCTCTGTCATTTGGAAGTTATATAAATTGTTTTACCATTTGCTCTTCATCTATGATAGGAGGGTTTTGTACTAATGTTCTTCAAATGCCTTTCAAGAGTGGAATATGGAGGAGTAAAAGAGGCCAACCTTTCAACTCAGAAATAAAAGGCAAGTCTTGCCTCCAAGAGAGCTCATCCCTGCACATTCCTGACAGTGAACAGGTAGCCTTCCTCCCCACACAATAAGGCTGCTGCAAAGAAAGACCACACCCAGCCCTTGGCAATCCCATTGATATTCCTAGGAGCTCACATCTGTCTTCCCTTCTTCAAATCCACCAAGTACACAATGTAATTTTCATGATATCTCTCTTCAAATCTAATTAGCACATCAGATGATCACATAAATACTCAGTGCCGGGGTAAGCTGATGTGCTAGGTATCGTGGTCATTAGCATTCTATCTTTATGTGCACCCTCCTTGGAAGGGACAATTCATGTTCATCAAATGAATGCTGGTTGGAAGGGCTGCGTTTTGAAGCAAAGAGGATGGAAAATTTTGGAGTACGTCATCTTTCTATTATGTATCCATCCATTCTTGCAGCACCCAATGGCCAGGATACTGTTTCTGGGCTCTTCCCAGTAGCTCTATTTTCTGCTATTATTTTCCAGCAGAAGACACGCTAGCTTGAATAAACTAGGCTTGTACAGAATGAAGAAACAAACAAACAAACAAAAAAACTCAAAATGAATGCAACAGCAAACTCTTGCCCCATCTACCAAATTTTTGTTGAGTTGCAAGGACACAGGTTTAATCAACATGATGTGGGGAAGAAACTATTGTCTCCTCTCATTCCCACTGAAGGTGAGGAGAAGACTGAAATTTGCGCATTGAGGGTATTTTGGTCTCTGCTGGCTTAACGTCCACAGCGTGTGTGAAACAGCTAGTGGGAACCTGCTCACCCGCAGGGGGCTCGGCGTGGTGCTCCGTGCTGACCTCGATGGATGGGATGAGGGTGGGCTGGGAGGGAGGTCCACGAGGGAGGGGATGGGTGCACACATACAGCTGCTTCACTTCCTTGTTCAGCACTGTGAAACACCTCTGCCCCGATAAAGAAGGCAAGCAGTCTTTTAGAAATTTGATTGGTATCTTTTGGATAAGCAGTCAAATTCAAGGTTCCTGCTTCTTCTCGGGACTTGTCTTAGACAGCCACAAGATGGTACCTTGTGTTAGCAAAAGGGGTGGGGTTTGGCTGCTCGCTCCCCCAAAACCAATAAACCAGGCTGGTGGACAGGAAAGCTTGCTTCATTTCAGAGATTGGCAACTGGGGGTTGGAGACAGGGTGGACATCTGACCAAAGATGGACTCCCTCAACTGGCAACCACTGGGGCAAGAGCTTTTATAGACAGAGGCAGGGGCTACGTGCAGAAACAGCAGTCAGCTCTGACAGTCATCCTCAGATTGGTCAGCAGTCGTCTGACCAGTGTCATCTTGTTTGTTTCAGGTACAGTTAATCTTCAGTTGCAAGGTTGGTTTACTTCTGTTTCTTTGAGGCCAATTCTCAGAATTTCGGCAGCTTAGGTCAAGGCTACAGTCTGGTCATTGTGGAGTTAACTCCACCCAGTGGGGCTTCAGTGTCTATAAGAGAGCTCACGAGATACAGCTCAGAGTATTATCTACAGCCTTTGCTGCTGTCTCTGCTAAGTCACTTCAGTCGTGTCCAACTCTGTGCGGCCCTATGGACAGCAGCCCCCCAGGCTCCCCTGTCCACGGGATTCTCCAGGCAAGAGTACTGCAGTGGGTTGGAGGAACCCATATGGCCCTTGAGGAGGAGCCCACAGTCCTTGGCTGCGCTGAATGAGAACATTACTATTATTTGGTTTCCTTTGGTTGCTTTCCTTCGTTTTTGCATGTTCTCATTTATCTGATTAAACTCACTCTTTGACTAAACTTTTCCTCGGGCAGGAGGCTGGCACAGGAAGTGGGGGAGGTCGTGGTGGGGAAGGACTGGACCACAGGGTCTTGCTCTGTTTCCCCGAGTGGGAGGGATGCTCCCGTGTCCTCTGTGAGGAGGAGCAGGGTGGTGCTCCCCTGCTGGTCCTGTGCCATCCCCTGGTCCGCTCTGCCCATCCCCTGGGACCCTCCTGGTAGGACCGCTGACCCCGCAGTCAGTGTGACTTGTCCCGTGCTGGCCTGTGGGGTCCAGGGTTTCTCCCTTACCTAGGTGCTCACAAGAGCTGCAGGTGTCCTGGATCTCAGCCACCTTTTTTCATCCTGGAGGTCCTCTGGATCCCATCACCATCCAGCCTCTGCCCCGGGATCACTCCCACCCCCTACGCGCCCCCAGAGTGATCCATGGTGTTCCCATTGCCCTCCTCACCCCTGCACCTTTCCACTTCTGGGACACAAGAGGGGGGACCCCTCCGAGGGCTGGAGAGCGGGCTCTTGTCTAACACTCAGAAATGAATTGTCCCATAGATACACGCGCTGACAAAGCAAGAGGCTTGATTGAGAAGGGGTGCCTGGGAGTAAGCAGAGTCAGCGAACCGGGAGAACTGCTGTGCCGTGTGGCTTGTGGTCTCTGGTTTTATGGTGATGGGATTGGTTTCTAGATTGTCTCTGGCCGATTACTCTGACTTGGGTCCTTCCCGGTGGTGCACACTCTGCTCAGCCAGGGTGGATTCCTGCCAGAAGATTCTGGGATGTCCTATGGACTGGTGTCTCCTTTTGAACTTTCCGGAATTCTCCCAGCTGGTGGTGGCTTGCTCCCTGTCATAAGACAACTCACGCAAATGGTTACTATGATACCTGGCCAGGCAAGCTGTTTCGGTCAGTGATTCCCCAACAGGAGCCCGTAACAGTGTTTGGACGCCCTCCCCGCCCGAGCTGGCCTCCCGGGCACCTCTCTTGGCCCTCATGGCTTACCGCTGTGTCTGTTTCTCTTCCATTGCCATTTTCTATTTTTTTTTGAAGAGTTCCCTGAAGGTGATCTCTCTGAGTCCCAGCAGGTCAGGTCCCGCTGCCTCTGCCTTTCCTCCTTGACCTCTCTCCATCTGACCCCGGGGCATGCACCCTCTCACTCCAGGTTTCTCTCCTTCACGCTTCCTCCTAGAATCAGATGGTTTATCTGCTTCATCTTTCTACCCAGTGGGGCATCAGCAAGCAATATCTTCTTTCACAGACTGTATTTCTTTGATACCTCCTTCTTTTTTCCTGGGCAGTAAACTGGGCTTTAATGATGACAGAAGATCACTCACATGAGGATGGAAAGTGGACTCATCTAATATCTTCTAAAAATGATGCCGGTTACATCTGACTATGCCAAACCTCACGTTCGTTTCTAGAAAGGGAACTGAGTATGGGCTTGGAAGAGACACACAGACGAAGAGAGTGTGGTTTCTGCTCTCAAACAGCTCTGGCCTGGTAGAGGGAGATAGAGGTGGAACTGTTCACAGAATAACCAAATGGGGCTTGCACCACAGAGCTGTGAGATCAGAGAGGGGTACAGCATCTTAAAACTGTGCAGCTTTCAGGCTAACTGCTTTCTTTCAATTCTGCAAGTTAAAATCATAGCCAGAAACCTATCTGAACACAGTTCTTGAAAGATAAAGATGTCTGTCTTGTAGCAAACATCAGGTAGGGATATGCACTGGGGACAGGAGGGACCACAGACACGCTCATTGCCTGTGGTTATGTAGTTATACCTTCACTATTTTTTATCTGAGTGTGTTAGTCGCTCAGTTGTGTCTGACTCTTTGTGACCCCCTGGGCTATAGCCTGCCAGGCTCTTCTGTCCAGGGAGTTCTCCAAGCATGAATACTGGAATGGATCGCCATTCCCTTCTCCAAGCGATCTTCTCAACCCAGGGATCGAACTCAGGACTCCTGCACTGCAGGCAGAATCTTTACCATCCAAGCCATCAGGGAAGCCCCAGTTGGTCGTAACTGATGAAGAAAGGCCTGGGAGAGGGTGCCATGAGATCAGAGTGGATATCTCAACAAGCGGCCCACCCTCCTCAAGGGTACTGGGAAACTCATCAGAAATACAAATTCTCAGACCTCACCCTGGTCCTGATGGATCCGAATCTCTGGGGATGAGGCTTCACAGATAAAACCCACCCAGTTTCTCCTTGCTATGTGTGTGTCCTGTGGGTGTCGTTTACTGCTCACCCGAAACACTCCGCTTCTGGCACTGCTGGTCGCCAAACTGACAGCAAGCAGTCCTCTGCAACACCAGCTGGGTGTCCTCCAGTTCACCTCAGTTCTGACACTACCTGCTTGGAGACCCAGTGTTGGAGGCCACAGGCTGAGGACTCAGTCCCGGAACGCTGCTCCCTCAGAGGCCTGTCACCAGGAGGAGCAGCCCAGGGTACCACAACTTCTGACCAATTTGACTACAAATCAGAGGGTCCTATGGGCTTCCCTGGTGGCTCAGATGGTAAAGAACATACCTGCAATCGGGGAGACGTGGGTTCAGTCCTGGGTCTTTTCCAATGAGTCAGCTCTTCCCATCACGTGGCCAAAGTATGGAGCTTCAGCTTCAGCATCAATCCTTCCAATGAGAATTCAGGATTGATTTCCTTTAGGATGGACTGGTTGGATCTCCTTGCAGGCCAAGGGACTCTCAAGAGTCTCCTCTAACACCACAGTTCAAAAGCATCCATTCTTTGGTGCTCAGCTTTCTTCACAGTCCAACTCTCACATCTGCACATGACTACTGGAAAAACCAGAGCTTTGACTATATGGACCTTTGTCAGCAAAGTGATGTCTCTGCTTTTTGACATGCTATCTAGGTTTGTAATGGTCCTCCTTACATTCATCTTTTAGTTTCCTTGCTGCAGTCACTGTCCACAGTGATTTTGGAGCCCAAGAAAATACAGTCTGTCACCATTTTCACTTTTTCCCCATCTACTTGCCATGAACTGGGACCAGATGCCATGATCTTAGTGTTTTGAATGTTGAGTTTTAATCTAGCATTTTCACTCTCCTCTTTCACTCTCATCAAGAGGCTGTTTAGTTCCTCTTCATTTTTTGTTATTAGAATGGTATCATCCACATATCTGAGGTTGTTGATATTTCTCTTGTTGGGTAGCAAGGTACAAAAAAAATTATTTTGCTTGTGAATAAAAGATATTTTCACCTCTTCCTGCTTAAACTGTCTCATTGGGTTAACTCAGCTACTTTATTGTGAATGCTGAATCTTTCAAATACACTCCAGCTCTCTCAGCTCCTCCCATAAAGGCTGTGGAGTGAAAGAGGTTTACATTATTTTGCAGTGGCAGGAGAAAGGCAAGATTAAGCCTCTCACATGGCATTCTATGCAAATTAGAAAAAAATGTGTCTTCCTTAAGACACTTTCTTTCAGTGGTGGAACATTTTCACACTGATCTGGTTAGAACACATTGCTGCCATATGCTCTGAAACTGCCACAGTGAACGTGCGATCTACGATGTCCGTGGACTGTGAGGTGCTCTGCAGACGCCGGTTTTCTTGACGTGCTCAGCCTGCACAGCTGTGTGCTCACCTCTAGCTTTGTACCCGCTGCTGTGCATCAGGGTGAACACATAACTTCCCCCAGAGGCTCGCAGCTGCCTGCAGGGAAAGCACATTCTTCGCCTTAACTATTCTCCCCTACACACTCTGAAGTTTCTGAGATTCAGCAGAAACTCCCCAGGCCAAGAGGTTCAGCATGTGCTCTGAGGTCCTCATTCTACTTTTCACTGCCTCCTCCCTGTGGCCTGCGGGGGTCAGGGCCAGGCTTTCCCACTTTCTTGTGCAACAGGAACTTTCGTTTCTATCAAACCTGCGTCATCACTTCCCTTGGCTTAGAGATAACTCCGAATGTAAGTCATCTGCGCCTGGTTCTTGATATGAAATGGGAGCGCAGGGGATTTCAAAATTCTTTTCTTTCTCCATAATGTCTGGCTTTGAAGACATCGCTCTCTGGAGACAATGAATACGGGCTTCCTTTTCTAACTAAAATTCCGCCCCACAACCTTCCTTTTCCTGAGGCATGAAAACTCATCGCTTCAGTAGATACGTCCCTTGGGTAGCAGTATTTTCTAGATTTGAAAATCTATCAGGCAAGCTCTCACAAAAAATTGTATTAGTGTATCTTTTTCTTGTGGTACCTTATTACGTGTAAAAAGAAGGCCAGAAACGCCAATGTCTTGAAGTTTTCCTAAAAGTTCCCTGATGTGAGAGCCTTGGTGAGCATTTTCTGAGTCCTGGGTAGTAGCAGAAAACAGTTTAGGTAGTTGTTTGGCAGCCATTCAATAACAAAGGGCTGCTAATTTCATAAGCTGGAGCTGTTCCGCCACCTTCTCCTTCAGCTCTGCAGCCCTGTTTACTGACAGTCTTGGCCTGTAACTTACATCACCCTACTGTCACGCGCCGCATTCTGTTAGGACATGTTGGGGTTCAGGAAAGGGCCTGACCCAGACGGACTTGGAGAATAAGGAAGCTGACGTGGCTCCTGTCCCTGCCGTGTGCAGAGACGCACTGTGGGAGAAGAG
Organism: Aepyceros melampus; assembly: GCA_006408695.1. Lineage (NCBI taxonomy): Eukaryota > Metazoa > Chordata > Mammalia > Artiodactyla > Bovidae > Aepyceros > Aepyceros melampus. The sequence goes on along the minus strand of SJXQ01004984.1, from coordinate 31,669 downwards.
CCAGCTTCAGTGCTCGCAGGCCCTGAGTCCTCGTGGCGTCCATGGGTGGGCTATTTCAGGATCATGGAATGGCCACGGCGGTTCCAGGAGACTCGTCTGCACGTGACGTAAGTGAGTAAAGTCTGACTCTTTGCGAGTCTGTGGACGGTAGCCCACCTCCAGAGTGAAAGCAGGAGCCTTTGTGCAGCGTTCTGAGTTCACCTGGACACACTGAACCAATCACTGTTCTTGGGGATTGAAATACTTTTAAAAAAATTTTTCTTAAGTTGTTTTATACTGTCGTGTGGGTTTCTGCTGTACAACAACTCAAGTCGGTCACAACTATACATATCCTCTCCTCATGAGCCTCCCTCCCAACCCCCCACCCCTCTAAGTCATCACGGAGCACAGGCTGGGCTCCCTGTTACATAGCAGCTTCCCACTAGCTATTGATTTTTCACATCAGTTCAGTTCAGTCGCTCAGTCCTGTCCGACTCTTTGCGACCCCATGGGCTGCAGCACGCCAGGCCTCCCTGTCCACCCCCAGCTCCTGGAGCCTGCTCAGACTCACGTCCATCGGGTCAGTGATGCCCTCCCGCCGTCTCACCCTCTGTCGCCCCCTTCTCCGTGGTGGAGGCATGTCAGTACTACTTTCTCAGTTCGTTCCACCCTCTCCTTCCCCTGCTGTGTCCGCAAGTCTGTCCTCTGCGTTGCGTCTCTATTCCTGCCCGGCAAATAGGTTCATCAGTACCATTGTTCTAGAGTCCATATATATGCATTAATATATTGGTTTTTCTCTGTCTGACTCACTGTGTAGAACAGGCTCTGAAAACCATAATTCAAAGAGACACGTGTACCCCAGGGCTCACTGCAGCACTGTTTACAACAACCAGGGAAGCAACCTAGAGGCCATCGATGGACTGAGTGACTTTGATCAGCTTCACTTATGTACCGGCTCCACTCCTGAAGCCAAGAACCACATGGGTTTTGAAGAGAATGTCTACCTGATGGATAGGTTTGTGGGTCATTGGCTGGCTGCTAGTTCATCTTGTCAGTGAGCTCTGTGCCTCACGATAGTCAGGGAGGCAGCAAAGAACAGAGGTTCAAAGAACTATTGAAAGCTTAGATACTGTCATTGTCACTGGAGACCAGTGACAATGGTCACTGGAGATCCAAGTTTCCTCCTTCGTTTTCTTAGCATCGTTAAACCTCTCTGATTCTGGCGTAAGCCTGAGAAAGGACAGCCCCGTGATGACTGAAAGGGAATTTCCTGTAGCGTGGTGGTATGTGGGCTGGGTGTTCTGAGTGTTTTGTAACACTGAATGGGTGAGAAGAGACACACAAGCCATTTCATAGTTTGCAACAAAATTTAGTCCATTTATGAACGTCTGACTACAAATTTAAAGAAAAAATATTCTAAAAAAATTCTCATGAGCAAAGAATGATAGATGCTAATCCAAATAATTCCCATTTTTGTTTTTACCAATTTAAAATATCACTGCTAATATTTGTTTCCATTTCACTTTGACAAATGTAAGAAATATTAATTAAAACTTTCTTAAAAGAAAACTATTTCTCCTTAACCTTATTTTTCCATATAATCTTAAGAATTTTCAATGGAGAATACAAATAATGCCAAGGGTTTCAGAAACCTAACTCTGGAGTTAGAATCAAGAGTGAAATTGTACCATTTTTAGTTGATTCCACTAATTGACTTATTATTTATTCACTTAACAAACAATTCTGATTATCAAGAGATTATTACCCTTAGCAACAGCCCATTTAGGAGTCGGGGCAAGGCTTGTAGAGCAAGAGAAAGAATTCCTGCTTATTCCAGACCCTGCTGGGCAGTTTTTTCACCCGAGGGAGCCAGGCGAGTGCTGGAAGGCACTAGGTCTTTCCATCTTGTAGTCGTTTCGAGCGCAGGGTGTCCAGCTCCCTTCCTGGGTAAATGACAGACAAGCATGGGAGGCATTGCCCCAAAGGTTCAAAACAGCTTTCCTCAGCGTCAGTGTCATTTCCGTGAGTGGGTGAGTGGTATGACAGAGGGCTTTTTGTTATACACGTATTTAAAAACCCTAAGAGAGCTTCATAGAGCTGGCACTTGTTACGTGCATGAGTCTAAGGTTGCCAGGATGTCTCTCTATGACATTCCTACAGAGGCACTTTTTAGTCCATCATTGCAGGCCTTGGATTCGATTCATTAATCATCCAAAGAATTCAGGGTTTCCAAGTTAATCTATCTGTTAGGAAGTGTCAATAGTCTTGGAGCCAAGACCAGAAATTTTGCAGTAATTTTGAAAAGAATTCTTTTAGAAGCATGTTTACAAGTTCAATTACATTTCCAAGAAGGATCAATGAAATTCTGGGAACCAAAGTTAATATTTTTCATAGCATCGGCAAGTCTAGTCACTGAAGAGCGAGGTTCCTTGATTGTATTTGATTTTGCAATTAATTGAGCACACATTTCCTAGATAATGACATTTATAATTTATTCTAAAGCTCGCCCTGAGCGATGGCACGGAGGCTTCTCCAGCCTATTCCTTTATTGACTTGCTTTTTGAACACCTAATTGTAACATTATTCGAGGAATCATAATCTATTTTTAAATGTGTAAAAATCCGCTGATGCTTCATAAAGAGCTTATGAAAACTGTAGGCAGAGGAAAAGTAAATTATAGGCCATAATATGTCTAATGATATGCAAATACTGTTAAACTAGAACATGATTGTATTACTATTCTTTGGGGAAGAACAGATTTAAACAATTCAAAATAGCAGATGTAAGTTTTTAGTGCTGAGATCTAACAATAATAAATTAGAAATGGAAAGTCACACATATACTGAATTACATCTTGACTTTCATAGATTTTCATTTCATCACCATAGACAAAACTGCAAACGGCTCCCAGCTCATATTTTATGTTTCTCTTCATGTGAAAGGGGGCCAGTATTTCTTCAGTGGGTAAGATAACTAAATTAGAAGAAGTCATCAATGTTATTGCCACAATCATGCAGAAATTATGCAATTCAGTCTTTGTTTTCTCACGTGTAAACTGACCAATTTAACCAGCTTCGGAAAAAAACCCCCAAAAAACTAGAATCACATAGGGAGTTTGGTCTGGTCTTTGTTGTTCAATTGTGACCGACTTTCTGTGACCCCAGGGACATTAGTCCCCCAGGCTCCACTGTCCATGGAGTTTTCCAGGCAAGAATACTGGAGTGGGTTGCCATTTCCTTCTCCAGGGAATCTTCCCGACCCAGGGATCGAACCCAGGTCTTTGTAGGAGGTCTGTTTACCAACTAAGCCACCACGGACACCCAAACTAAGCGAAACTATCTAACGGTTACCAAGCTCTCTAGAAAGCAAAGAAATAAAGAATACAAACTGAATTTCAGCACTTGCCCCCACTCACTTCCAATTCACAGGGAATCTTGCTTGTTTCTTGGTTGTAAAAATGTCATTCTAAGCTCCTCTCTGCTTCTGGGGAGTGGCAGCTGTGAGCTCCGAGGTCCTGAATAGAACACGATCACCACCTGCTGGCTCCAGACAGGGATGCAGTGTGAATTTTCCTGGCCAGCAACAAGTGATGTCAAAAAAGGATCTTGGAAAGAGAAGAGGAGTCTTAACTTCCACATCACTCTTCCTTCACCTGCGCTTGACCCTGTGTTGCCTTTGTCGGCTTATTCCTGCACAAAAGGGGCATTCACCTAATGCAACTGAAAAACAACCCTGTCGCTCCATCAGTAAGGGTATGAAATGCCAAAGAATAAAAGAAAAAAAAATTAACTTGAATCAGGTATTTACACTGTGAATGGAGAATTAAACGGGACAACGCTGCTTTCTTTTAAAGTGACCTTCTAATATTTCCACCAAAGGTTGTCTGCTCAGGACATGCAAGTAAAATCTCCCAGTCAGAACTGGATATTTTCAGAAAAGCAGAGCAATGGAAACAACGTGTATATGCATTTCCTTCCACGGCCTCCTTGGCAGCCACTTTGGGTTGAAGGAAAAAGATGGGAGGAGGGAAGAGGGGGGAAGAATCTTTGCAATATCTCTCAGCTGCTGATTCAGTAAACAAGGAAATAAAACACCCACATGTGCATTATTTCAGAAGGCAAAGCGGTCATGAGTGTTCTCCTTTTTGTTATGGTTCTTGTTCAGTCGCTAAGTTGTGTCTGACTCTTTGTGACCCCATGGATTGCAACACGCTAGACTTCTTACAAAACAGTACAGAAATAGAGTGAAAAGTCCCAGGGAATTTTTGCCCCGTTGTTTTTGTGAGATGATGTGGGTTGCTTGTGTGTGTCTATGAATATGTATTATTTGTGTGCTGTTGTGTCTATTGTAGGAACAGACTTCTGATTCCCGGCAGGGTCACCTGATGAACCTAGACAAAGACGCCTCTTATCACAAAGACCTTCCTGGGTCAGGGTGTTATAATAGCTGCTGTGTTTCCATAGCAACCTGTGAATGGGTTTCACCAGAAAAGAGCAGAAGCCCCATGCATGAATGACTGATGACAGTGATAGCTGGGAAAACAGAAGCCCAGGATAAGAGAAACACGTTATAAAATGAAACACCTACATGCTGTGTATTACAAATTCCATTTTAAAATAGGTACTTTTTAATTAAAAGTGGATAAAGTCAAGAGAAGCAATTGGCAAATGATTGCTTATTTGATCATAACATGAAAGATTAGAAATATAGTATCTCGGGGAGAATGTTTAGCTTAAATTGGGAAAAGGGAATAAATCAGGTTGGAAAGGGAGATTTTTCTCAGGATGCTCCTGGGGAGGGGATGGTGTGTAATTTGAACAAAATGAGGTCGTTATTTCTTATGTCTTTTACCTTGTTCTTCACCTGTGGTGGCTTAGATGGTAAAGCATCTACCTGTAATGCAGGAGACCCAGGTTCGATCCTGGGTTAACAAGGTCCCCTGGAGGAGGGAATGGCAGCCCACTCCAGTATTCTTGCCTGGAGAATCCCACGGACAGGGAGCCTGGAGGGCTACAGTCCGTGGGGTCACAAAGAGTCAGACACGACTGAGCGCCTAGCACTTCGACATCACCTGCGAAGCTTCCCCCAGACTAGGTAGGGGAAAAAATGGAGATTTTAAAAACCTGTTCTCAGTCTCTTTCCTAGCCTATCCTACATGTCTAATAGAGTTCATTCAAATAAAAAATAATATTTTTTAAAAGGAAACAAAAATAAAAAGTTTAAGCCAAGTAAAACTGGACTCTGCCTCTCTGTTTATGGTGATGACCGTAGCTGCGTCTCCTCGCAGCTGTAAACTCCTGGAAGCAGGCTCTATTGAGAATGTGGAACCAACAGCAAAGCTCCTTCGGTTATCATAACGTGTTGAAACATCTGGAGGAAGTAACCACAGCCGTGGTGCGTGGGATCCAGCCCTTTCCAGCTCACGTCACTGTATTCCTACCCCTGGAGCCCCTCCAGGGACTGTCACTTGGGTCAGGTCAGGTCAGGTCAGTTCAGTTGCTCAGTCGTGTCCGATTCTTTGCAACCCATGAACTGCAGCACTCCAGGCTTCCCTGTCCATCACCCACTGCTGACGCTTGCTCAAACTCATCAAGTTTGTGATGCCATCCAACCATTGCATCCTCTGTTGTCCCCTTCTCCTCCTGCCTTCAACCTTTCTCAGCATCAGAATCTTTTCCAATGAGTCAGTTCTTCACATCAGGTGGCCAAAATATTGGAGTTTCAGCTTCAGCATCAGTCCTGCCAATGAATATTCGGGACTGATTCCCTTTAGGATGGACTGGTTGAATCTCCTTGCAGTCCAAGGGACTCTCAGGAGTCTTCTCCAACACCACGGTTCAAAAGCATCAGTTCTTCGGTGCTCAGCTTTCTTTAAGGTCAAACCCTCACATCCATACATGACTACTGGAAAAACCATAGTCTTGACTAGATGGACCTTTGTTGACAAGGTAATGTCTCTGCTTTCTAATACGCTGTCTAGTTTGGTCATAGCTTTTCTTCCAGGGAGCAAGCATCTTTTATTTCATGGCTGCAGACACCATCTGAAGTGATTTTGGAGTCCAAGAAGGTAAAGTCTATTACTGTTTCCATTGTTGGGTATTCCATCACTTGGGTAGATGTCCACTAATCCTGATGAAGATGAGAATGAAAGTGCAAGTGCAAGTCGCTCAGTCATGTCCGACTCTTTGCAACCTCAGGGACTATCCAGTCCATGGAATTCTCCAGGCCAGAATACTGGAGTGGGTAGCCTTTCCTTTCTCCAGGGGACCTTCCCAACCCAGAGACTGAACCCAGGGCTCCTGCAGGGCAGGCGGATTCTTTATCAGATGAACCACAAGATATCTAGAGGACTTTGCCCTAAATCATATGAGCGTCTTCCTAACACGGGTTGGCCCCGCTCAAAGGTTTTGACAGCCTGATTTACTTTGGAACTTATCTCATAACAGAACTTATCTCATAACATGTTAAATTAGTGGTTTTGTTGTTAATCATTAAGTAGAACATTCTAAGGGGGCCACAAATTTTTATTTGCCATATCTTTTGATATAACCAACTGAGGTCAATTTCTAATCAGGTCTCTTTAACAGATCAGCTTAATTACTATCTGTATGATTTATTTCCAAAGGTATTGATTCATGAAATACCTCTTGTTTTCTCCTTATTCTGGTCTAAATCCAATGACTATCCTGAACTACTCTCCATGTGTATTTGCCTTTTGTATCCCTAAAGAAAGATATGGTAGATATAGAGGGAGGAGATATACTTATATCCGATTCACATTGTTCTTCAGCAGAAACTAACACAACATTGTAAAGCAATTATCCTCTAATTAAAAAAATGCTATGATAAACCACCTGACCTGCCTCTTGAGAAATCTGTATGCAGGTCAGGAAGCAACAGTTAGAACTGGACATGGAACAACAGACTGGTTCCAAATAGGAAAAGGAGTACGTCAAGGCTGTATATTGTCACCCTGCTTATTTAACTTATATGCAGAGTACATCATGAGAAATGCTGGACTGGAAGAAACACAAGCTGGAATCAAGATTGCTGGGAGAAATATCAATAATCTCAGATATGCAGATGACACCACCCTTATGGCAGAAAGTGAGGAGGAGCTAAAAAGCCTCTTGTTGAAAGTGAAAGAGGAGAGTGGAAAAGTTGGCTTAAAGCTCAACATTCAGAAAACGAAGATCATGGCATCTGGCCCCATCACTTCATGGGAAATAGATGGGGAAACAGTAGAAACAGTGTCAGACTTTGTTTTTTTGGGCTCCAAAATCACTGCAGATGGTGACTGCAGCCATGAAATTAAAAGGCGCTTACTCCTTGGAAGAAAAGTTATGACCAACCTAGATAGTATATTCAAAAGCAGAGACATTACTTTGCCGACTAAGGTCCGTCTAGTCAAGGCTATGGTTTTTCCTGTGGTCATGTATGGATGTGAGAGTTGGACTGTGAAGAAGGCTGAGCGCAGAAGAATTGATGCTTTTGAACTGTGGTGTTGGAGAAGACTCTTGAGAGTCCCTTGGACTGCAAGGAGATCCAACCAGTCCATTCTGAAGGAGATCAACCCTGGGATTTCTTTGGAAGGAATGATGCTAAAACTGAAGCTCCAGTACTTTGGGCACCTTATGCGAAGAGTTGACTCATTGGAAAAGACCCTGATGCTGGGAGGGATTGGGGGCAGGAGGAGAAAGGGACGACCGAGGATGAGATGGCTGGATGGCATCACAGACTCAATGGACGTGAGTCTGAGTGAACTCTGGGAGTTGGTGATGGACAGGGAGGCCTGGCATGCTGCGATTCATGGGGTCGCAAAGAGTCGGACACGACGGCGCGACTGAACTGAACTGATGATAAACCATAATGAAAAAGAATACTTGAAAAATAGTGTATATATATTTACAAGTATTACAGAATCCCTTTGCTGTACAATAGGAATTAATAACATGGCAAATTAACTATACTTCAATAAAAATAAATAAGAAAAATGAAATGGTACTTTTTAAAAAAAACACAAAGGAGGAAAAGCACTGAAGTGACTTTGGGATTCTAGGGCATTAAGACAGGACTCTGGATAGCAAGGAGATCAAACCAATCAATCCTAAAGGAAATCAAGCCTGAATAGTCATTGGAAGGACTTATGCTGAAGCTGAAGCTACAATACTTGGGCCATTTGATGTGAAGAGTCAACTCACTGGAAAAGACCCTGATGCTGGGAAAGATTGAACGCAGGAGGAGAAGGGGACGACAGAGGATGAGATGGTTGGATGGCATCACCGACTCGATGGACCTGAGTTTGAGCAAGCTCAAAGGACAGTGAAGGACAGGGAAGCCTGGAGTGCTGCAGTCCATGGGGTCACAGAGTCTGACATGACTTAGCAACTGAATCACAGCTGCTTCCAAGGAACTATGTGATCTTGGACAAGACAATCTATGTCTGAGTTTCCAAATGTGGGCAAGATTTCCCGGATCTTTTACTTTAACACATATACCGGCTGCCAATAATTTATCAAGAATGAATGAAGCAGCCCAAACTCTTTTAGTTGCTCTTCATTTCACTGATGTATCTTTGACCTTAAGCATACATACATGTATCTCAGGGTGCCCAGAAACAATCTACTAATTTTCCAGAAACTTTCTGATCAGAAAAGTGCAAAGATCAGAGAAAGCACCTGGGGCCTCAAAGCAAGGTGGTTTTCTCTTATGCACCGAAATGGTCATGGACAGCTTTAACAGAAGATGGAGTCAGTTTGGGCACTAACTGGTTTTTTTCAGTGTATATCGAGAAGCTAATTATTAGTCTTTTTTGTTATTGGATTTTTTTTCCCTAATGTGAAGACACAAATGATACCACAATATTTGCTAGCTGATCAATTTTGGGTACTAGAAGAAACAGATAAGACAGAGAAGGAAGAGGGAAGAATAGGATTAGAAAATGTTTAAAATTCTTAAAAAACAATTCAGTTAAGAAGAAATTTTGAAAGAGCCAAACTTTTTTAAAATGATGATTTTAAAGAAGGTAAAAAGTTCTCTGAGTAGCTGAAGGAAATTTTACAAAGCTCATGTTCTTTACATAGTGGATGAGGCCTTCAGACTCTCACTCAGAGACAATTTACTTTTCTAAAGAGCTCTTACAAGGTAGTGACTTAGTGGTTGTATAAGGCTCAACAAGCTTATTAGATCATTTCTCTTGTAACCTCACTACTTAACACAAAGCCTGGTACATAGAGTGGGCTCAGTAAGTATTTGTTAACTAAGGAGACAGATAGAAGCAGTACTTAGTAGGTGTTGTTGGAGGCAGGTCCGTATGGTTGGGAGGAGTGACGGTCTGAAATCCATAGGAGTGGGAAGATCACCATGACCATTCACCACGGTTACCACTTTAAAAACTCACAGTCCAATACAGCCTATTACTCCCTGAGAGATTAAAGCACAGATAACGAAAACAACTGCCGTGGACAATAATGACCCCAAGTCATTAGGAAAATATTCAGTTTTATTTAATTCTCATTTAATAAAAGTCAGGGAGCTATACAACCTTTAAAAAAATATTTCCATTAGGATTAAAATTGTCCCTCAATGGGAACACATGTTTAGGTTCCTTTGCAAAATATGATCTCGATGGCATAGTATCACATATCTTTAAAAAACATGTACCTTGGTTCTATTCCAGGATGTCTAATTCTATAGTATCTTTGGCAGATACAGAAAGTACACTTTTTCTTTGTCTTTTTGATTTATTAAGCCTCCCAGTAAAGAACTTTAATATATTCCACATATCTGATCTTCCTGTCTCAGTTATGAAGCAGTACAGGATTGGGTCAGCAACACAGTTTAAACTTGTTAATGCAACTGTGATTCTATAGATCTTATAGCTCTGCTTCCCAGACTTGGAATGGTCAAACACTTGTTCTTTTAAGTTCATGTCATGCTCTAAAATGCTGCGAATCAGCAACATCACATGAAAGGGAGTAAAACACAAGATAAAAGTCAGTGTGATACAAATAAGTAGTTTTATGATTCTCTTCTTTTCCTTGTTTTCCGTGGCTTGATTTTGCCGCACAGCTTGGTAAACTTTCTTGTTGCAAGTCATTATAACAACCAGAGGTATCATATAACCTATACACGTCCTAGCAAAGTTAAACCTGATTTGCCAGTTCTCCAAAGGATATTTGTCATAGCATAAAGTAAAGTTAGACTTCTTGGCATCACAATATTCGACAGCTGTTTCGTCTTCCCACAGAATGACAGCATTGAGGATGGTTTCCAAAATCCAGATGGTGAGGCTGACCATGAAGGCGCATTTTCTTGACCTTAGGAAAAAGAACCGCAGAGGGTAGACCACTGCCAAATAGCGATCAATCGCGATGCAGGTGAGGAAAGCTGTGCTGCTGTAAAAGTTCAGGTACATGAAAAAAGCGCTCCCTTTGCACAAGGCAGGAGAGAACGTCCAGTTGTCTCTATTCCAAGTGTAATTGATCCACAGAGGGAGAGTAGAGGCGTAGAGCAGGTCCGAGAGGGATAAACTGAAGAGGTAAATGCCCAGTTCGTTTTCTTGCTTTGCCTGCAGAAAAGACACACACAGGGAGCCGATGTTGGCCGGGATGCTGACGATCACCAAAAGACATACACAGCCGGAAACAAGTAGTGGTCCAACTCGTGCTGCTCGGCGATGCACGTGCTGTTCATCGCGCCTGCGTCAGGCCCGGTTACATTTGTTCCAGACAGTAAAGAACAAACCGAGTCTTGCCTCTTGGTGATTTGCTTTCAACACCTAACTCTCTTTTGCTAAGACGGTGTCAGTTTTCCTCTGCTTTCAAATGTCCTGATTGGTTCATCGGTGGTCTTCAAGATGAATGAAGATCAATTTTCACACAGGTATCGATGGGTGGAGGTCAGGGTTCAGGCTCCTGGCAGTTACGGAAGGAATCAGTCAATTTTAAGGTGCAGAAGTCCAAGCACTTATTATCACAGAAGGCTGACGAAGAGCTCTGGAGGATGAACTAGGTTACCCAGCAGCTTTCATAGAGTGCTGGCTCCAGTTGAGTTTTCTTCACAAAACTGAGAGGAGATCGGTGCAAACGTGAATAAACAAGGTTTCATTTTCACAGAGGTTGGCATCTCTTTTTAAAATGCTTTTGTTTCTGTAATGAAAAACAAACTAGAATAGTTTGGATGTTTAAAAGAGACATCATAATTTTTGAAAGAATCTTATTTCATTTCACTTATTGAGGATATAAAAATGCACTAAATTTCACACAGTGAAGGTGTTTAAAAAGGGAAAGTGGTCTAGCAGACTTCAGTAAATGAAATCAAGCTGAGATATTTGACTTAGTTCAAATAAAAATCATTCAAAGGACGCTGAGTTAGAAGGAATTATGCTTCCCACTGGACATAATCTAAGAATGCAAAATTAAAGTCAAAAGTCATTTTAGAAGCTAATTTTTAAAAAAAGATGGCAAATTCAGTTATTTATTTGTAATCAGTACATGCTTTGAGTGTATGGTAAACTGTGTGATTACAGCATTTCAAGTTTTAAATTTCATATGCAATCTCTGTATAAGGCACTTATTTTCAAAATAAGCTTACGAGCCAAGAAAAAATTGTCATAAGAGGTTTGACAAAGTGAAGCATTTGAAAATTAGCAGCTTGTTGAGCCTTCATAAATAATTAAGCAACACTACCTCATCTTTTCTCCTTTCCTTTCTTTGTGGGCTAATTTACTTTATCATTCTCATACTCTTGTGAAAGACAGGGCAGACTGTTCTCGATTCTGGGTAATATCTTGTGATCTTCAGTTTCTACCATTTATATCTGATCGGTTACAAGTCTAGTTTTCTAAAAAGATCTGATGTTGTAGATTCAGCATCTACAGAAAGAAAAGAGAGAGAAAGAAAGCGAGAAGCCATCCTCTCCTCCACACTGGAACAGGGAAGTCGTGAGGTCTGCTGCTGCCTCAGCTGATTTATCTGAGGGGATCACCACGCTGGGAAGGGAAGTCATGCCCTCTTCCTGAGTAAGCCAGAGAGTGAACTGGGTCCAGAGCCGGAGTGCAGCTCACACAGCACAAAACGGAGAACGACAATGCCTGAAATCACCTCGTGTTTCCACACTAAAAATATGAATCAGATCCTTTCGTATCAATAGGGAATCCTGCCAGAGAGGGAAAAGGGGAGCAAGAGCTAAGATCAGAGAGGTGAGTGAGCTGGGTACCCTAAGGCGTATGCGGATCTGGAGGAACTAATTTTGACGGCAGAGAACCAGGGACAGAGCATGGGCCTGCACAGGTAGCAAGTGGCGCTTGGTCATCCAACACCTGCTGGGGTCCAGGAGCCTCTGCCCTCAAAATAAAGAAGCTAAAAGCACACTTCACAGGTTATTTACAGACCGCAGGGTAAGTTGGCAAGTTCCCTGTCTTAGTATTATTTCTTTGAGGAATTCTCAGGAAAAACCCCACATCCATCCATGGCCTCTGGTTGGTCCTCACTTGGGACCTGGGTCTGAGACTACACGACTAGTTTCGTTCTGAAAACTTAAGGTCAACAGTGACTCAATACTGGCTCTATGTGCTCAGCTCCATTAGTCATCAGGGAACTACAGACTAAAACCACAGTAAGATACAACTACGCATTCACCAGAACAAATGAAATGAAAAAGATAGCAGTATTAATACCAGGTCTTGATGTAAAGCATCCGGACTCTCATATATTGTTGGGTGGAAAACGGTTTGGCTCTTATGCAAATCTTATGGTTCAGCAACTCTACTTCTAGGTATGTGCTCAACAGTAAGACATAACATGTGGTTCCCAAGAAACATGTGGTAGAATTAGAATGTTCACAGGAGCATTATTCGTAATATCCCCCAACTGGAATGCCTAATAGCAATCGAAAAGATGCTTTTGAACCATGGTGCTGGAGAAGACTTTTGAGAGTCCCTTGGACAGCAAGGGGATCCAACCAGTCCATCCTAAAGGAAATCAGTTCTGAATATTCATTGGAAGGACTGATGCTGAAGCTGAAGCTCCAATACTTTAGCTAACTGAAATGAAGAGCTGACTAATTGGAAAAGGCCCTGATGCTGGGAAAGATTGAGAGCAGGAGGAGAAGGGGGCGACAGAGGATGAGATGGTTGGATATCATTGACTCAACGGACATGAGTTTGTGCAAGTTCCGGGAGATGGTGAAGGACAGGGAAGCCTGGAATGCTGCAATCCATGGGGTCGCAAAGAGACAGACACGACTGAGCAACTGAACAACAACAAAAACTCTATATATCAGTAAAAGGAACAAATTACTCTTACATGCAATGATGCAGCTGAAGTTCAGAAACAATGCAGACGGATAGAAAAAGGCAGGCACAAAGGCTCCATGTTGTCTGATTAAGAACCAGGTAGTGTTAATCTGTGCTTTCGGAAATGAGGATAGCTCTCTGTTTATTGAGGGCTTTCTGCATGCCGGACTCCATGTTAATGGCATGTATATTTGTTATAATACATGTTTTACAACTCTGCTGTTTATTACAATTCTGTATTACAAAGAAGAATTGAGCAACGTATTAGGCGATTAGCCCCCAGTTACCTGCCTGCTCTTGGTAGAACTTGGCTGCAATCCTAGGTGGTAATTCTGAAGTCTCTTGACTCTTAACTACTCTGTCTTCTACGTTTATATAAAAATACTTTAGAAATCGAAGTATTTTTAGGGTTGGGTCTTCCAGCTATAACAGCTCTTCTAATTAAAGAAAATGTCAATAATAATTTCTGCAAACTAGATATAAAATAACCCTAGACTTTCTAAAAGCCTTTACTTTTATATTCTCTATTAAACTGCATGGATTTCAAATAAACATGTGAGAACGATCTTCTTACGTCATGTCTCACACTCAGGGACAGCACGTCTTTATGTTTCCTTATATTTGTCAACATATTTTCTTCAGATGGTTAAAAGTGTTCCTTCTCAGTAATTTATGAGGCAACACAATTTAATTAGGCTTTTATTTTTCCTGTATTTGCTTTTAGGAATAGATGGCTAAAACCGAGCAAATATCCTGCTACCACTATAAAAAAAAAAAAAATTCTTTGAGTTAGGAGGCTGAATTTTGAAGGGTCTATTGTTTAGATCAGGAACCATCTGTTAATTGTTTTAAAGCTGGAATGAATTATGTTTCACCACTCATAATGTGATGATAAAGAAAATGTAAGTTAGACCCGCTGGAAGTGGGAAGGAACCTCGTGCAGTCCCATTCTTCTCAACAGCGCCCATGTGCTTTGCTGCAGGCAGCCATGGAGAATGTCACGCTGAACGTTTAGCTGTTGTAAAAAACTGAGGAAGAGGAGTCAGGTGGCAGTGGCCTTTGGGGAGGGGCTGGGCTACGACAGGAAAAGGGCACCGGGAGGACTTCTGAGAACCGAATGGTGCTCTCTTTCTTGATGTGAGTGTTGCTGTGAACAACCTCGGGCTACAGCCGCGGGGTCGCAAAGAGCCAGACACGATTGAGCGACTGAGCACAGCACCGCAACACACGAACAAGCTTGGAACAAGCTTGAACAAGTTTGTAAAAATGCACCAGGCTGTAAGCTTTGGAAAGGTGCATTTTCTTAACATATGGGTTATGTTGTGGTTAAGGTTAAAAAGTGGAATCAAAAGGCTGTGTGTGATGAGATGTAAAGAAACTTGACACTTAACACGTGGATTTCCTGCGGGTGGAGCGATGTGCCTTCCTAAGAAATGCTATGATTCTACTCCTTTCCTCACATATAAAAGGCAATTTATAGAAGCACAACAAAACAGTAACTTAAGTAATTTGAAAATGAATTCACTTAAAACAAAGGCTTACCAGATGGAAAAGTGAGTCTACTAGGGTCCTGGAAGAAGCAAATAGAAATCATACCTTGAGGGAGAGCTCTCTTGACCCAGGCTTTAAAGAATTCTCACAGATAGGGTTCTAACAAATATGAACTGATTAAAATGCCCTCCGTCCACACACACACAAAGAGACTCGATTTCAAAAATAGATAAAAAGAGCAAACTTCCTGCTACCACACTGAGAGAAAACAGACACAGACAGAAATTAGATACTACGTGTGAGATTCAGCAAACAAACAGGAGAGAAGAGATCCGGATCCCCAAAAGCCTTAGAGATGAAATTAATAGACAAACAGCACAAAACAAGTATGCCCAACATGCTAAAGAAAAAGGAATCTGAACATATGAATAAGGACCCAGAGACAATGAAAGATAACTAAGCAAATAATAAAAACTGCAATAACTTAAAACTCAACACAGGGACTAACCAACTGACCAACTCCAGTTGAAGAGAAAATTAGTATGTTGCAAGGTAGAGCTCAAGAAGTAACACAAAATTATCAGAGTGTTAAAGAGACGTGAAAACACCATACCACAGAGATAAGGAGGATAAAGCGAAAAGGTCAGCATATGCGTAACTGAAGTTCCTGAAGGACAGGAGAAAGTAGGGGAGAGATGATGTTAGGAAAGACGCTGAGTGAGAGATGTGTGAGAGGGAGGCAGGACAAGGCATCCTCAGATTATGCAGCTCAGCAAATCCCAAATAAGGTTAGAAACAAACAGAGATGGAAACCTCTCCTTAGATGCATTGCAATCAAGCTTCAGATCACCAGAGACTAAGGGGGGGAAAAAAGAGCCAGGGAGAAAAAACGGATTAGCAATGAAGGATGAAGTTTCAACCAAGACCTTTTCAACAGCAATGATAACAAAATAAGAAGGTAGTGGATCGATATTTCCCAATTGCTATGAAAAATGTATGTCATCCTTTAATAGCCTAGTCAACAGAACTACATTCTAAAATGAGAGCACAAATAAGGATGTTTGAAGATAAACTACCGCTGACACCACTGACCCCAGAATCCGCACTAAAGAGACTTCGAAAGAGGTGAGAGAAGAAGGAAAATGTCCGAGATGCCCACAATAGAATAAGCTGCCAAGGATGGAATTCTCATGGTTACACAACGTTACATCCATGACCAGGCTCACGGGTCTGGGGGAGAAAGTGAGACCACGAAAATATTCTTCCTTAGAAGCGAGACTGGGGGAGCTGGGTGATGGGCAGGAAGGGACCCCTTCCTCCTCTGTCCATGGTACTCAGCAAATAAGCATTTTTTTTTTTTTTAAGGAGTACTTCCCCGGTGGTCCAGCGGTTACGAATCGGCCTACAGATGCTGGGGGACCCAGGTTCAGCCCCTAGTCTGGGAAGATGATGCCCTTCCGAGAGGCAGCTAAGCCTGCGCACCGCAGCTGCCGGAGCCCGCGCGCCGAGCGTCCGTGTCCCGCACGAGAGAAGCCCCCGCGTGCGAAGCCCGCGCTCCACTCCTGGGGAGCAGCCCCCGGTTCTCCCCTCCACGGGAAGCCGGAAAGCCGGTGCGCGGCGACGAAGAGCCAGCGCAGCCAGAGATAACGCATCTTGAAAAAAAGATAAGAAGGGTCAGTTGGAAAAAATGATTTTGAGACGACTTACGAAATTCTCAACGGAATACATTTCTTTCTTTGCAGAAAGATTTCCTGCCTTAGCTAACACAGCCGCGAGGCTACACGGTCTGATGAAGCAGGTCCTGAGTGCCTTCTGGGTGGGAGCACACGCGGTGGTTACGAGGCTTGTGGTTGCGTCGTGTGGGCTCTGGAAACTCAAAGGCTCTCAACAGTTCTTGGGGGACTTGTGACCACGTGCGTTTCTCTATCTGTTTCAGTTTTCACAGGTGTAACTCAGCAATCATTTTGTAGGTTCTTGTGAGGACTGAGCGAGAGACGCGTGAAGCCCAGGACTAAGAACATGGTAAGCCTTGGCTACCCGTGAACTGTTCTAATGACAGCACTGGCTTTGGCTGTTCAGTTGCTGTTGTGTCCGACTCCTTTGAGACCCCATGGACTACTGTAGCCCGCCAGGCTCCTCTGTCCATGGGATTTCCCAGGCAAGAATACCGGAGTGGGCTGCCCTTTCCTCCTCCAAAGTTCTTCCTGACCCAGGGATTGAGCATCTCCTGCACTGGCAGCTGAGTTCCTTACCACTGGGGCCACCAGGGAAGCCCAGCAACGCTCGCAGTCCGTGTTCTCTCCTGCATCTCCTGAATGGAGACCATCTTTGGCCAGCTATCCAGAGCATAGCGGAGAAGCCAGAGGCACGCAGAGTGAAATTTACATAACAACACTTCACATGTCATACCAAACTCCGAAGATGACAGCTATTAGATTAATTTGTGTGAATCTCAGGTTAAAATGGAACCCATAGTTCTCATTCATGCTTCTTTTGAGATATTGTTTTCACTACTTTAGTCATATTTTGAGAAAATTGCTTTTAGATCCAGTGCTGAGAAATTTCGGTTAAGGTTTTGATTCTGACTTTAATTTCTACCTAATGCCTAAAAGAAGATAATCCACAGCTTCTAAAACAATACAAACCATTGGTGACAATGCTCCGAAGATAAAACGTGTTATAGGAAACCCTTGCTTTCACTTATCAGTTGAATAGCTGCTTATTAAGACTCTCCTATGTGTCAGACAAGTGATAGTCACCTATTATTAATTAATACTGGAAATATTATTTTCAATTTTATTAATAATGCAGGAAACTCATACTGGAAATATTATTTTCAAATTTCACATTATTTCTGATGGTATAAAAACTTACCAGTAGACCACTATGTTGGTGAAACAGTGGTGCTGTATGGCTCTATAGCCAGGAGTTTGCTCGTTTCTTCCTAACCACTTAATTTCCAGTTTGTCGATATGCTGTTTCCTGTAGAGGAGTAGAGCATAAACATTCCCCTTTTACATTTTGATAGTTTTACCTAACTATTTTACACGAACATTTTGACATCCTTTATTACGCCTCTAAGTAGAGAAACCATATGTCATCTCCAGGTCTCCCTGTCTTGTAATATCACATTTATACAGCCTAAACTGGCCAAATGTTGCAAATATCACTGACAACCATTCAAAAGTATGTTAGCTACTTAAAATTTTATTTTTAATCTTACACTTACCCATGTTCCTTGGGACGGTGATTCTGTTGATTGAGGAGTCAGATAAATCTGCTTGCACCCAGAAGAGAAACCAGCATTGTTGAGGGGACAGGAAATTGAACTCATGTGTCGTCATAAACCAATGAGGAAGCAGCATCTTAATGAGATGCAAGTACATTATGCAAGTTTGAGCAACGGACGTCTCCTACATATTTTTAAAGATGCTTTATTTATTATTTACTGTCATATAATTTTTATAAATCACTTTTCTCTTTGTGTCTTAGTTACAATTGTATACTGATATTGTATGTGCTTTATTTAATAGAATACGTACTAGAATCTCATTCATTTGTTCATTCCCTCTTTCATTTATTCATCTGTCAACACATACGTCTATCCTACTCTGAGGGCGTTGTGCTGGGAAATATCTAGGACCTGGTTCTAATCCATAAGGGGCTTATCACTTAGTGAAGGAGATAATAACCATCAAAATGGATAAATACTCCAAGAGAGATACAGAAAGATAGGATGAGTCATTGGATGTGTGAAATACGGATGTATGAAACAGGAGAAGAGATTGTAGATGGAATCAGGGTGATCGACATCCTAGGAGAAAAAGAGTAGAGAGAATGGAGGTTGGGTGTATAAAGAGCTTTGCCTGTATGCTTAGTCGATTTTCCAGGCAGGAATACTGGAATGGGTTGCCATTTCCTCCTCCAGAGTATCTTCCCGACCCAGGGATCGAACCTGGGTCTCCTCTGTCTCCTGCACTGCAGGCCAATTTTTTTTTTTTTTAAACTGCTGAGCCCTGGGGAAACCCCATAGAAAGAGCATATTCATTTCTTAATGGCATGATGGTGGAGCCACAGTAGGCAACTCGGGAAAGTTTTTTTTTTTTAAAGGTATTAATGGGATTAAGTACATAGTATGTTGTTATGGAACCACTTTCTCCTTTGATTTTCCCCTTGGAATAGAAGAGTCCATCAGAGATTGCTAAACATGTTAAAAACCAGGTGAACTGGTTTGAAGGTGAAAGTTGCTCAGTGGTGTCCAGCTGTTTGGGACCCCATGGACTGTAACCTGCCAGGCTCTTCTCTCCATGGGATTCTTCAGGCCAGGAGACTGGAGTGGGTAGCGGTTCCCTTCCAGGGCATCTTCCCAACCCAGGTATCGAACCCAGCTCTCCCGCATTGCAGGCAGATTCTTTACCAGCTGAGCCACAAGGGAAGCCCAAGAATACTGGAGTGGGTAGCCTATCCCTTCTCCAGGAGATCTTCCCGACTCAGGAATCGAACCGGGGTCTCCTGCATTGCAGGTGAATTCTTTACCAGCTCAGCTATCAGGGAACCCCCTAACTGGCTTGCTGCTGCTGCTGCTACTGCTACTAAGTCGCTTCAGTTGTGTCCGACTCTGTGCGACCCCAGAGACAGCAGCCCACCAGGCTCCCCCGTCCCTGGGATTCTCCAGGCAAGAACACTGGAGTGGGTTGCCATTTCCTTCTCCAATGCTAACTGGCTTAGACAGATCAATAATTCTATGAAACTTGAAAATTTATTTAAGAAAGACGTGAGTTACTACAGTGAAAACTCATGTAGTATATTAAGGTTGACAGTTGCTACCAAATTTGTAAGTGATTTGATATGAAGTAAAATTAACTCCTAGAACTTTTGAGATGTTAAAAAAAGTCAGAAACGTTACGTTTGAACCCTACTGAATGAGCTGTTATTACAAATGAAGGGGAAATTTTTACTTTATAAGGACAGAATTAATTTGAAGTGGAAAAATTTAACTTCATTTTAAAAGCTACAATCATGACGATATGAGTCTGTCTTGTAAAAGGAGGTTAGATGTTCCTGTTGGCAGGATTTTTAAAATTTCTGCCCAGAGCTGGAAAAGATGACCTTGTGATGTAACCAAAGATGTCTTTCCTTGAAGTTGTTCAGGATGTGATAGGTGTGCAGTGGGCTTCCTGTGCTTCTTTTCTAGGCCTTTCATTGAAAATAATAAAAGTGTTCATTTAGATTTTTCAGGTACATTTGCAAAGTAATTCCAGTGTTCTTGCCTGGAGAATCCCAGGAACAGGGGAGCCTGGTGGGCTGCCCTCTATGGGGTCGCACAGAGTCAGACACGACTGAAGCGACTCAGCAGCAACTTAAAAGCTATATAGCATATAGTAATTTAAAAATTCAGAATATCTTTTACTTTTACTGAAATAATGAAAAATGTAAATGCAATGCAGAAAATTAATAGTAAGACCCTTCAGTTCAGTTCAGCCACTCAGTCGTGTCTGACTCTTTGCAACCCCATGGACTGCAGCATGCCAGGCCTCCCTGTCCATTACCAACTCCTGGAGTTTACTCAAACTCATGTCCATTTAGTCGGTGATGCCATCCAGCCATCTCATCCTCTGTCGTCCTCGTCTCCTCCTGCCCTCAATCTTTCCCAGCATCATGGTCTTTCCAAATGAGTCAGTTCTTCGCATCAGGTGGCCAAAGTATTGGAGTTTCAGCTTCAAGATCAGTCCTTCCAATGAATATTCAGGACTGATCTCCTTTAGGATAGACTGGTTGGATCTCCTTGCAGACCAAGGGACTCTCAAGAGTCTTCTCCAACACCACAGTTCAAAAGCATCAATTCTTCGGTGCTCAGCCTTAAGCCTTTACAAAAATGAAAGCAATGATTTCATTTTCTTATGATTCTAATCCAAAATTTTTGTTTGGTTTCACACATCCACTTATCTGTGGCTTCTATACAAGGGTATCTCATGATACTCACAATTTCTTATTTTACCAAAATAACCTACACTTCTGCTTTTAGGGAAATGCTATTTTCACATCCACATCAGGTTTCATGTATTTTGCTCTTCAAAAGAAAAAAAAAAAAACACAAACTTTCACTTCTGATTAATTAGGTGAAAAGCTGTGGCTGCCCTATGCTGAAATTTGTCGATTCCACATTATAAGAGTCTTGAGAACTTTTAAATAACTCTGCTGCTTATTAAGTCCAGGTTTTCTGAAGCCACAGGATGGAGTCCCAGCACTGGCCTGTGGCAGAACTTGGGCTGCCTGTGGGGGAAAACGGGAAGAGAGTGTGGTTCTCCCTGCCTCCAACTTCTCCGCGGGGCAGACAGTGCAAGAGCCGAACCTGCTGATGAAGTGTCCTTTGTCGCCGCTTTTTCCATTTGGTGCAATTTCACTAGTCAAAGCCGCAACTCAACATGGCAGGGAACATTCTGAAATACTGACTTATTTCCCAAGTCCCACTTCCTTTTATCCTATCCCTACCCCACCCCTGCACCCCCCCAACACACACTCAATTAGCCACTTTGAGTGTTTATTGCCTCAAGAGAAGAAGTTCTTGGCAGAAAAATATGGAATGGGGAGGAGAATTTCAAAGGCTTTAGGCAACCTAGGAGAATGGCTCGGTTGGTAAAGAAGCTGCCTGCAGTGCAGGAGACCCGGGTTCAATCCCTGGATTGGGAAGATCCCCTAGAAAAGGGAATGGAAACCCACTTCTGTATCCTTGCTTGGAGAATTCCACGGACAGAGGAACCTGGCAGGCTACAGCCGCAAAGAGTTAGACACGACTGAGCGGCCCAGCACGGGAGGATGGGAAGGACAGAGAGGCAGACAGTTTGCTTGGAGGCGACTCTGTTCAGATAAAGCAAAGCCTCCTGCCCGGAGAACAGATCAGAGACTCCTGCCCGGTGGGGCTGGGGCTTAGGGCTGTGAGAAAGGAAGTCGTGAGAGGTCAGACGTGGTAGCCGGACACAGGGGCCCTGCGTCCTGACTGCTTGTACCCCCTCCCTGCCAGCCCTGAGGTGGAATGAGTGGGGCCACGGTTATTCTGATGAGCTGGGGAGGAGGGTGGACTGTCTCTTGTGTGCAGGGGGAAGTCCAGGTGGGAGGCTGTCTCAAGATGACATGTGTGGGCAGCCTGAGCCAGCATCACCAAGTTCCCTGGTGCCTGGCGCAGCACCATCCAGGCACGTGGGGACCACTCAAGTGATGGAAAGCATCGGCCTCCCCTTGGTGCTTGCAGTGGCCCAGTGGGTCAGAGAAGAAGCCTGGCTGCCACTGACAGGGGCAACCTTGCTGAGTCCTGTGTGGGCTAACTGCTGATGACCAGGAGGGAGTGAGGACATCCCAGGGGAGGCCAGCATGGGCAGAGGGCAGCCGTGAGGCTCAAGGCTTGAGCTAAATCCCTCCAGCCTTAGCAGCATACAAACTCCCTGGTACCTACATGGTGTTATGGGCTGACTTTCAACCCCCTACCTCTCTGCCAATATCCATATGTTGAGGTCCTACGCCCTAGTACTTCATAATGTGACTGTATTTGGAGATAGGCTCTTTAAAGAGGTGATTAAGCTGAGATAAAACTGTTAGTCCAATCTGATTTCTCACAAAGAGACTCCAGGGGTGCACATGCGTAAAGAAAAGAGCAGGTGAGGACAGGGAGAGAAGGTGGCCATCTGCACGCCGAGGGGGGAGACCTCAGGAGAAACCAGCCCTACCGACACCTTGATCTTGGACTTCCAGCCTCTAGAACCATGAGAAAATGAACACCGCTTTGTTATAGCAGCCCTAGCAGAGTACAATAAATACAAGTGCAATCCAGAGGAAGAAGAGGTTGGATCTTGAATTGACTGTGAGCAAGCGTCCACCAGTTTCATAGAATGGGGTATTAAAATGGAATTTTAGTTGAGTTACAGAAGGATATAGAATATTTTATTTCTTGCGTCTCTGATTATGGCCTGAGACTGGAATGCGCATTGTACTATCACACGTTTGACCTAAAATGCTTAATTCAGCAAACATTTGTTAAGCCTTTGACTAGCAAAAATATTTTTCTCATTACTTGTCGGGGGGGCTAAAATGTAAATATAAGATAACTTCATTTGAGGGGTTTTGAAAAGTTTTAGGCTTCCCAGGTGGCGCTAGTAGTAAAAAAATCCACCTGCTGAAGCCAGGAGACTTAAGAGGTATGGGTTCCATCCCTGGGTCGGGAAGATCCCCGGGAAGAGGGCTGGGCAACCCACTCCAGTATTCTCACCTGGAGAATCCCATGAACAGAGGAGCCTGGCAGGCTATAGTCCATAGGGTGGCAAAGAGTCAGACAACTAAAGCCTCTCAGTACACACGAATGAAAGTTTTATCATCAGGCTTCCTTTCTAAAGATGCAAATATGCTACTCGGGTTGGAGGGGAATATTAAGTTGTCAGATAAAACCTTACTCGGTCGGTGTCTACCCTCTGACAAAGCCCCCTCCCCCCCCCGCCCCCGGGCCCATTTACACCAATACTTCTCCAAGTGTGCTTGCATTAGCAGTGTTAGCGGCATTTCTGAATGTTTGAGAATTACAGCTCTTAGTCTCACCCTAGACCCAGGGGGTCAGAAGCTCTGGGGCTGGAGCTCAGAAATGTGTGCTATAAAAAGCCCCCTAAGTGGTTTTGATGCTCCCAAATTTTGAGAACAGTTGCTGTACAGGATGGTTGCCTGGATAAGAGACTGGGGGGAAGAGTAGAGAGACAGAGAGAACAGAACCTCTATAAAGGAAGAGTATGGAGACAGTTTCTGTTCAAATTCTTCCTTGGTTTGGGTACTTTAACCCTATCAGAGAGGAAGAAAGTTTTCCTTATCCTTCTAGGTTCTTCTGGCTGTTCCAAGAGTAAAACTGACATGAGGCTGAAACGTTGGGTGCCATTGCCAGGGCTCTGAAGAGCTCCATAGTCCTTTATGTCTCAGTGCAGAAAGAATTCAGCAAGAAGCAAAGGGATAGATAAGAAGTGATTTATTAGACTCGGACACATTTGCGGCTTATAAGCAGATGCCCGAGAACTCAGTGGGCTACAGTTTTATAACCAAAAGGCAAGTGGGGAGGGGGCGAAGATCTCCTTTGTCTTTCTTGAGTAGACGGATGCTTCCGTTATCAGCTCCTCCTCCAGGTTGGGGAAGGGAGTTTTCTTGTCCCTACATGGTCAAGCTAAATTCACAAATTATTGTCCTTTGTGTGCAGGGAGCATGTCCTAGGGATCATTCACTTACTGAGCTCACTGGACAGGGTGTGGGGCTCATGCCGCTGCTGTTTTATTGTTTGGGGCAGGGCTGGTACTTCTGCATGGTTTTGTTGCTAAGCAAGCCTGCTTGGTTTTGTGGTTAAAACAACCTGCTTTCAGGGGTCACCATTAACTTACAGGGGTCTCCTATATATTTTTCTACATACAATCCCCTAGTGGGATAAGCTATTCAATTACCTACTTTGTCCTTTTACTCTGTCCCTATCGAGATAGGTTAATGGGGCAAAATAAAACAAAAATTTAATAGTATGGATGCATTGGAGAGGCCCAGGAAGACTGAGTAACTCACCAAAAATAGCTGAAATCCTTAAATATTAAACTTTAAATATTATCTTTAGCCAAAGACAGAAGAAGATATTGGAGGCAGTGGTTTGAGACTTCAAAGGGGAGGAAGGTAATTCACATAGAGATGGGAAGGCAAACGTTTGGTAAATAAATGTGTGCTGGTTTACATGAAGACAGTAGTGCCCTCTGATGCCCAGACTCTGCCGAGTTTCCCCCATCACACTTAGTTCCTATTTGCAGATCTCTCTGATGATAACTCTATTCTGGGAATAGGCCCTTTATCCAAATTCTTTTAGGCAGTTGAGGGGAAGTGTAACAAGGAAAACTTCCAAAGTCTTCTGTTTCTTAAAAATAATCTGTCTAAATCCTTATACCAAAGAGACACGTTTCAGGGTGGCAGAATTTGTTCCCTTACAATTCTATCATCTCTTCATCAGTTCTTAAATTCCATTCGGCATCATTGTATCATCAGTTCATTTGGTTCTGCCCTTTAAAAAAAGCTGAAGCTAACTCAGCCTCTCATTTCAGACTTGTAAATGACTTTGACTTAAAGCTTAAGTCAGAACATAAGTCTAGTGCAGTTAAAGTGTTATCCACCTAAGGACTGGAGTCTTTAATATCCTTACTATATCATTATTGTTGTTGCTAAGTTGTGTCCAACTCTTTGTGATGTAGCCCGCCAGGCTCCTCTGTCCATGGGCTTTCCCAGGCAAGAATACTGGAGTGGGTTGGCATTTCCTTCTCCAGGGGATCTTCCTGATCCAGGGATGGAACTCTTATCTCCTGCATTGGCAGGCGGATTCTTTACACTGAGCTGCTGTTACCAAGTTCAAACTCGCTCTGCTTGCTGCTTGAGAGGTTGATAAATCTGAGAGACAAGATGTTGAGGCGAGGAATATGACTTTATTTGGAGAGCCAGGTGACTGAAAAGATGGCAGACTAACGACTCAAAAAAACATCTTCTCTGGTGCTGGTTGCCAGGTTTTTTATGGATCAGAGTTAGGGGAAAGGTGAGGAAACAAAATAAAAAGACCATTTAATTCTTGCAGACATCTCCTAGAATGGGAGATGTGCTGGTTTCACTTCCTTACAGCCATCTCACAGGTGGTGTGAAATGGAATATCTTCTTCCCTATCCATAGCCAAAGACTGCTACAGTCCTTCACAGGGAGGTGGGGCCAGGTTGTCTCCCCGAGGCAGGCAATTATGTTTGCCTATAATAGAAGCGGCAAGATAAACGTTAAAGTCACAGAAGCAGATCCAGTTGTTGTTCAGTCACGTCCGACTCATCGCAACCCCATGGACTGCAACACCACCGTGTTGCCCTGACCTTCGCTATCTCCCAGAGTTTTCGCAAACTCAGGTCCATTGAGGCAGTGATGCCATCCAACCATCTCATCCTCTGTCTTCCCCTTCTTCTCCTGCCCTTAATCTTTCCCAGCATCAAGGTCTTTCCTAATGAGTCAGCTGGCCAAAGTATTGGAGTTTCAGCTTCAGCATCAGTCCTTCCAATGAATATTCAGAGTTGATTTCCTTTAGGATTGACTGGTTTGCTCTCCTTACTGTCCAAGGGACTCTCAAGAGTCTTCTCCAGCACCAACTTCAGGCATCAATTAAGCGTCAGTTCTTCAGCGCTCAGCCTTCTTCATGGTCCAACTCTCACAGTTGCATGTGACTACTGGAAAAATCATAGCAGATCCAGTGTGAAGTCAAAATTAACCCCACACCACCAGGGAAGCCAGATACGTCTTTAGAAGATCTAACATGTATTTCTTGATGTCTGTAAGTTACAGAAATAAACTTTAATACATGTGTTATGCTCACTTATTGATGTAATCAAATTTAGGAAGATGAACTCCAAATAGTTTCCTCAAGTACTGTGGAATGTGCAAAATGATTAGCTTAATTTTTTAAGTCAGGATAATAAATGTAAGTCCTTGTGGAATTATCTGTTATATCCAGTTTGCTTATGCTAGGGATTACCAGATAATCTTTTAAGATTTAGGATCCAAAAACTGTTTCATGAATTCAGGTTTAGCCAAGACATGCACTAATATTTATGGAGGTACAATTCAGAGAAGGAGGAGAGATGATTGGCAAAAAATTGAGTCAACTGGGGCAAAGGGGCTAGGGACAGACAGCAGGGAGGATGGGAAGCCAGGTTAATTGTTATCGATTCTACAACATCAGGACTGGTGAAGGCAGGTTCTGTTACTCAAAGCTGTGAGTCATACCAGAATCCAAAGAATGAACAGAGCAGAGATTACAGTGAAAATCCAAGAGTGACGAGAATGTCTGCCATTTTATAGAAAATAATGCTAGAACCTTTATTCCCCTTGGTGCTTTTTTTTTTAGAGGATGTTCAAATATCTTTGCAAATGTGCTATAATTGGGTAAATCCCTTCTGTTGTTTTATAATACCTCTTTCTATAAGAAGCCTTCAAAATATTAGTTACTGCAATATTTAAGACTATATCATATGAGTGGTCTGCTGAAACGCATCATGGGCAAATGCAATTTTGAATATGTTCACAACATACAGATGGCCAGCCAACACATGAAAAGATGCTCAACATCATTCATTATTAGAGAAATGCAGGTCAAAACTACAGCGAGAGATCACTCATACCAGTCAGAATGGCCACCATTAAAAAAATCTGCAAACAATAAATCCTGGAGAGGGTGTGGAGAAAAGGGAACCTTCCTACATCCTTGTTTGGAATGTAAATTGTTACAGCCACTGTGGAGAACAGTATGGAGTTTCCTTAAAAAACTGAAAATTGAACTACCATACTACATAGCAATCCCACTCCTGGGCAGATATCCAGAGAAAACCCTAATGCAAAAAGATACATGCACTCCAATATTCATTGCAGCACTGTTTACAATAGCCAGGACATAGAAGCAACCTAAACGTCCCCCAACAGAAGAATGGATAAAGAGGATTTGGTACATAGATCTGCACATACATACGTACAATTCCACATACATGGAATACTATTCAACCATAAAAAAGCATGAAACTGTGCAGTTTGCAGTGATGTAAATAGATCTAGAGACTGTCATACAGAGTGAAGTCAGAGAAAAGCAAATATTGCATGATATTGCTTACATGAGGAATCTAGAAAATGACACAGATGGACTTGTCTGCAAAACAGAAATAGACACACAGACATAGGGAACAGACATATGGACGGGGAGGGGGAGGGGTGGGGTGAATTCTGGGAGGCTGGGACTGACATGCATACACTTCTGTGTCTAAACGGATAACTCGTGAGTACCTACTGTACAGCACGGGGAACTCTACTCGGCGTTCTGCGGTGACCTAAGCGGCAAGAAACTCCAAAAAGTAGTGGATATATGTATACGTAGGGATTGCCTGGTGGCTCAGACGGTAAAGAGTCTGCCTGCAGTGCAGGAGACCTGGGTTTGATCCCTGGGTCGGAAAGATCCCCTGGAGAAGGAAATGGCAACTCACTCCAGGATTGTTGCCTGCTGGGGTCCAGCCCCGGTGGATCCAGGGATATTCAAAGCGGGGATGGAGCAGGCGGATAGGACAGGGCAGGACAGGATAGGATAGCTCAGGATAGGATAGTATAGTAGGAAATTGGTAGAAAAATAGGAGGCTGAGTAACTTGATTTACGGGAAAGCCAATAAAATCTTAAGACAAGAGATTTGCACCATCTACGTGGGCCACCGGCGTCCGCTTGAATCTCTAAATGGGCCCCACCGTGGGTCCCTTTTCTCGCAGAACTTAGAGCCAGGGCAAGTAAGTAGACGTGGTGAGCCCCCCCGCTCCAGATGGGAATTCAGCCTGGAATTATAGTACAAGACAGAGACAAAGAGACATGGGGGGAGCCAGATTTCTTTAAAGAAGGAGTTCGAGAAAGCAAGTCATCTGAAAAACCGGTCCGCGAAACTGGTCTGAGAAAAACTGATCTGAGAGAGCTGGTCCCGAGAAAACTGGCCCCCACTTTATTTTTCACATGTCCTTCAAAAGCAGAGACATTACTTTGCCGACTAGGGTCCATCTAGTCAAGGCTATGGTTTTTCCTGTGGTCATGTATGGATGTGAGAGTTGGACTGTGAAGAAGGCTGAGCACAGAAGAATTGATGCTTTTGAACTGTGGTGTTGGAGAAGACTCTTGAGAGTCCCTTGGACTGCAAGGAGATCCAACCAGTCCATTCTGAAGGAGATCAGCCCTGGGATTTTTTTGGAAGGAATGATGCTGAAACTGAAGCTCCAGTACTTTGGGCACCTTATGCGAAGAGTTGACTCATTGGAAAAGACCCTGATGCTGGGAAGGATTGGGGGCAGGAGGAGAAGGGGACGACCGAGGATGAGATGGCTGGATGGCATCACAGACTCAATGGACGTGAGTCTGAGTGAACTCTGGGAGTTGGTGATGGACAGGGAGGCCTGGCGTGCTGCGATTCATGGGGTCGCAAAGAGTCGGACACGACTGCGCGACTGAACTGACTGAACTTTTTATACAATGAAGATCAATGGGTTTCACAAATTTTGGCAATGACAGCAGCCCTGACTCTTATCGAGACCAGGCTTATTCTCTGCATACCTAATTGTATACACAAGTCTTAGGTAATTTACATCATCTTCCGGCCAA
This sequence comes from Aepyceros melampus, assembly GCA_006408695.1. Taxonomy (NCBI): domain Eukaryota; kingdom Metazoa; phylum Chordata; class Mammalia; order Artiodactyla; family Bovidae; genus Aepyceros; species Aepyceros melampus. The sequence goes on along the minus strand of SJXQ01004984.1, from coordinate 2,708 downwards.
AAGGCCAATTCAACAATTTACAGCTCTTTTCTGATAAGTGTATTTTTTCCAAGGTCTGGCGCCATTCTCTGGAGGCACTAAGCAAAGTTGCATTCTTACATAGCAAGGACACAGCAAGCAAGATGGAGCACAATGATTTATAAAAGAAAGCAATTAACTCAAAAGCCTAGTGTTGCTAACATCAGAAAAAACTACTACATATCTTTTTCTAAATATTGTTTGTATAGCTGAACTTTCCAGGTGCAAATAAGGAGGTCTGGCAGCGATCATTGAGGCAACAGCGAAATCCTATCACTAATAGGGTTTTGGCTCTTAGAAAAGGTTTGTAACTTTAAAGCACTTCAAGGCCTTTTTGCCCCTCACAGTTGGGGGGTTGTGAGCAATTCACAAGCTTGTAAAAGGTCAGGGGAACCTGTTTAGGCAGGCTAGGGAGTTATCAAAGGGGGGTTGGGCTGAAACACTCCTTTCAAATGCAGGAAACTAAAGCTTTGAATTAACTCTTTCTGAGAAACTGGCAGAGAATAGTGGGGAAACAGACAAATTCTTATTTTTGGGGTACAATGCTCAGGAAAAACCAGGGAGAAATCCGATAACTCAAATTGTTCTGCCATCTGAGTGTGCCACGTGACTCTGTCATGGGTGGGATTCCTCACACTGGCCCCGGACAGTTGCCTGGAGAATCCCATGGACAGAGGAGCCTGGTGGGCTCAGTCCATGGGGTTGCAGAGTTTGACATGGCTGATTGTGCGCACATGGGGACACACACACACAGCTGATTCACTTTGCTGTACAGCAGAAACTACCACAACATTGTAAAGCGACTATAATCCAATAAAATTAGTTTTTTTAAAAATAGAATACATTCACAAATTCTTTGACACTCCTCTCAAGAGGTGGAGCCCGGTTTTCCTCCTCTGGAGTATGGGCTAGACTTAGTGACTCACTCCTAGCAAATAAAGCAGAAGTGATGCTGTGTTGTTCTGGAGACGAGGTCAGAATAATCCCGTGAATTCCCCCTCAGGCTCTCTCACTTTCTCTTTTTGCTCACTTGGTCTGAGGGAACCAGTCTGTGTCATGAGAACAGGCCCACATGGCAGGGAGCTGAGTGAGTCAACAGCATTGAATAACCACCTTGGAAGTGAATCTCCAAGCCTCCAGATGATGACACCTCCTGCTAACATCTCTACTGCAGCCTCATAAGGGACCTGAGCTGGACCACCCAGCCAAGGTGATCCTGAGTTCCTCACCCACAGAAACTGAGATGGACTAAATATTTATTGCCTTCCTTCATAGCTCAGTTGGTAAAGAATCTGCCTGGAATGCAGGAGACCCAGATTCGATTCCTGGGTTGGGAAGATGCCCTGGAGAAGGAAATGGCAACCCACTCTGGTATTCTTGCCTGGAGAATCCCATGGAGAGAGGAGCCTGGTGGGCTACAGTCTGTGGGGTCACAAAGAGTCAGACACGACTTAACGACTAAACTACTACTACTACTAAATATTACTGTTGCTTTCAAATGCACAACATCGGATAATCTGTGACACAGGAACAGATAACAAATTCAGTGTAAATATTGTTGAATCGATGTGAATGTCATGATGTGGATTCTAGGTGCAGTAGTCTGAAGTCAGATTAAATTGTAAACCCAGGATTAATTCAGGCAAGTGTCAATCTTCAAGAATATTTCCCTTTTTATAACTAAAATATTCTGTTAACTCTCTGGGTTTATGGCATGTTCTTAACTCATTTTTAAGCAAGTGTTTCTAATAATCATGGTAACTCATTGCTGATTTAAAAACTCTTGTCTGGGAAAAAAATTTTAATCTGAAGGTTTGGACATGCAAGCAGTACAGAGAGATAGGAGGTGTGTTTGTCTGCTCAGGCTGCTGTAACAAAATAGCACAGACTGGGAGGCTTCGACAGTAGAACTTTGCTCATAGTTCTAGAGGCTGGAATCCAAGATCAAGGTGTCCACCATTTGATTTCTGGGAGGAGCTCTTTTCCTGTCTTGCAGATAGCTGTCTTCTCACTGTATATCCTCACCTGGGGGGCGGGTGGTGGAGTAGAAGTAAGAGACAGGGTGGCAGGAGGGAGAAAGAGAGAAGAAGGAAGGAAGAAGACTGTTTCTTTTCATAAGGACTTTACTCTTACCGTAGCAGGGTTCCACTCTTATGATCTCACTTCACCTTAATCATCCCCTTAGAGTTTCTATCTCCACATCCAGTCACCATGGAGGTTAAGGCTTCAGCATATTAACTTTAGAGGGGATGAGTTCAGCCCATAGTATTAGGCAGGATTCAAGGTCTGAGATAGTGATGGGAAAGCATGTTCTTATCCAAATATCTTCTGACACTGGGGAGATGGGCAGGAACCTAGACAGCATTTCAGGCTTCCTTGGGACCAGAATGCAGGAGGGGGAGATCTTCTATCCAAAACTGTCAGAGTTGAGATTAAATAAGGAAGGTGCATCCGAGGTCAAGGGTGGCGGCTGGGAGGAGCCGCTGGCTCGCCTGAGGACAGGGTTGGTTCCCGAGGCTAGCGGTGGCGCCCGAGGCCTGGGGGGAGGCCGGGAGCCCAAGGAGTGGTGGCTGTGAGAGCGCAGGAGGGCGTAGAGGAGCCATCCCACGTTGAAGGACAGGAAGGGCGGCGAGAGGAGATACCCCTCATCCAAAGTAAGGAGCAGCGGCTGTGCTTTGCCGGGGCAGCCA
>SJXQ01004982.1:50909-102456 GCA_006408695.1 Aepyceros melampus | reverse complement strand
GAAAAGGGAACCCTCTGACACTGTTGGTGGGAATGCAAATTAGTGCAGCCACTATGGAGAACAGTGTAGAGATTCCTTTAAAAACTGGAAATAGACCTGCCTTATGACCTGGCAATCCCACTGCTGGGCATACACACTGAGGAAACCAGAATTGAAAGAGACACATGTACCCCAATGTTCATCACAGCACTGTTTATAATAGCCAGGACATGGAAGCAACCTAGATGTCTATCAGCAGACGAATGGATAAGAAAGCTGTGGTACATATACACAATGGAATATTACTCAGCCATTAAAAAGAATACATTTGAGTCAGTTCTAATGAGGTGGATGAAACTGGAGCCTATCATACAGAGTGAAGTAAGCCAGAAAGAAAACACCAATACAGTATACTAATGCATATATATGGAATTTAGAAAGATGGTAATGATAACCCTGTATGTGAGACAGCAAAAGAGACATAGATGTATAGAACAGTCTTTTGGACTCTGTGGGAGAGGGTGAGGGTGGGATGGTTTGGGAGAACAGCATTGAAACATGTATATCATCACATGTGAAACAGATCGCCAGTCCAGGTTCCATGCATGATACACGGTGCTCAGGGCTGGTGCACTGGGATGACCCAGAGGGATGGGATGGGGAGGGAGATGTGAGGGGGTTCAAGATGGGAAATACATGTATACCTGTGGCAGATTCATGTCAATGTATGGCAAAACCAATACAATATTGTAAAGTAATTAGCCTCCAAAAAAGTTAATAACTTTTTTTTTTTAAGATACTGGGGAATTATTTTTAAATATCTTTTGAAGCAACACATTCAAAAATGAGTTAGATTTACTTACTACTTTCTAATTAAACAAAGTAAAATGGAATAGATATTGGTTTTTCTCTAAGAAATATTTTAAATACAATTGGATTACTGTGATAATACCCAAATAAATTTTGGCAGTTTATATCATTTCTATAGCGTAGCAAACCATCCTAAAGTCCCAAAAAATCATTTTTAATATTAATGCATGACTGTGAGTGCTTGGTGTTGTCACTTCGGTCATTTTGACTCTTTGAGACTCTATGGACCGTAGCCTCCCAGGCTGTCTTGTCCATGGGATTCTCTAGTCAAGAATACTGGAGTGGGTTGCAATTTTTTCCTCCAGGGGATCTTCCCGACCCAAGGTTCATGCCCATGCCTCTTAAGTCTCCTGCACCCGCAGGTGGGTTCTTTACCACTAGCGCCACCTGCGAAGTCAAATATTTACAGTTTACAAGAAGCATATTTCTCTCAATTTTCTAGAAATTAAAAATGATACGAACTTCTAGTTTGGATTTCTATAATTACTTTTATCTATAATATAATAAAATATATTTTACTTGAATTCTTAACAAGGTGCTGTCCTGTGATTAGTTGCTGAGTCATGTCTGACTCTATGCAACCCCATGGACTGTAGCCCACAGGCTCCTCTTTCCATGGGATTTCCCAGGTAAGAATACTGGATGGGATGCCATTTCCTTCACCAGGGTCTTAACATGGTAGAGTTATGCATATTGTTTTTACCAAATTCAGCATATATATTGGGCAACTTTTCCTCACCAACATGATATTGAACTTTTCTGATTATGATATTCCATTGGGTAAAATATAATACAAGAAGTCTGGATTATAGTTTCTACCAAATACAAACTGTTCATCTTTGAACAGAAAACATACTTCCTTTTATAACTGCAAAATAAATCTCTAACTTTATCCATTTTATAACACAGTTTATTTAGATCATGGTGAACTGGATAAAAAAATATGGATAGAAAACTCAAAACTGCATGTTTAAAAATGGAGCATCTTAAAATAATTTCATACATAGTAAAATAATTGTTTTACTTACTATAAAAGGTTATTTTAACATAAGGAAGCAAGTACATAAAAGTTTACTTCCATGATGGTCTAGAGTTTCCTGGTGGCTTGGATGGTAAAGAATCCACCTAAAATACAGGAGACCCAGGTTTGATCCCCAGGTTAGAAAGATCCCCCGGAGTAGGAAACAGCAACCTATTCCCGCATTCTTTCCCGGGAAATCCCATGGACAGAGGAGCCTTGAAGGCTACAATCCACAGGGTCACAAAGAATCAGACACGATGGAACACACACACATAGAATGGTACTGTGTCTCTTTTAGTCATTGAAATAATCTTCACAAGTTTCAGTCAGTATAGTCACTCAGTCATGTCTGACTCTTTGTGACCCCATAGACTGCAGCACACCAGGCTTCCCTGTCCATCACCAGCTTCTGGAGCTTGCTCAAACTCATGTCCATTGAGTCAGTGATGCCATCCAACCATCTTATCCTCTGTTGACCCCTTATCTTTCTGCCTTCAATCTTTCCTTGCATCAGGGTCTCTTCCAACAAGTCATTTCTTCACATCAGGTGGCCAAAGTATGGCAGCTTCAACATCAGACCTTCCAAGGAATATTCAGGACTATTTCTTTTAGGATTGACTGGTTTGATCTCCTTGCTGTCCAAGGGGCTCTCAAGAGTCTTCTTGAATGCCACAGTTCCAAAGCATCAATTCTTTGGTGCTCAGCTTTCACAAGTTTAGTTTTTATCAAAAGTTAAAATAGATATACTCCAAAAGTATATAGAAGATCTACTTTTCTAAATAATACATAAACAAGTTATATTGCAGTTCACATAGATAATCTTTATATAATCGAGGATTTACTAATAAGTCATATGAGAACATAAAAAATGTGTATGTATAATTGAACCTTATTATTTTTGCTTGCACTTAACTATGCTTTGATTTTATGTTCTCTGCATATGAAATAGTCACTGAGGTTAAAAACTCATTACAATGCTTATTATAATGCTACTGTGAATAAATGCATTGGACTATTTTGTATGTCTTAAATAAGTTTCGAGTTAAATAGCCATATTTAATCACTATTTTATAACTCTCAAAGAGTCAAACAAGACTGAGCAACTAACACCACACCAATAATTATGTGTTATTAGGTCTAAGTTTCATCTTTATCTTATTATACAGGAAATGTTGTTGGAAGTCACCTAAATATTTTTTTAAGTATGTGGCATATAAATTAACATGTAGTTTTTTTTTTTATTGTTTTTATATCAAAAGCACAAATTTATCTGGGCCTCTTCACATGGCATTAGTGCCAACTGAAAGGTTTGAAAATATCTGCCTGTCACGCTCCCTGGTCCACCACCCTGACATTTTGTTCCTCTATACGCTGAACATCACACAGCTCTCCTAAGGTAACAGCATACGAGTAGCCTTTTGTTTGATTCAACAACACAGACATCAGGGTTTCTCTCAGTGTTTGCTGTGATAAAACCTTGCTGACAATAGGACAAATAAGGAAAAGGAATAGCTAAGCAAGGTTCAGGGTTGTGAAACACAATAAACCGAGACAGACAAGAGAATGGTAGAAATAAAGTAACAAACAGCCAAGGAGGAACTATAAATGTTTCAGATAAACAAATGCTCTGCTGAGATCAGTAGTATAAAGCCAAGAAGAATACAGAAATCAAATTTCACTCTCGTGTTCAATTTGAAAACAAACTCAGAAAAACAGAACAGCTGCAGAACTTCTATTTTCTCATTCCCTTCTTAAACTTATTGTATCAAAAGCCACATCAACTGCATTTAGCTACTTCTCTTTCAGCTCATCAGCATCAGAAGCACAATCATCCCACAATATCCTACTTGCTCTAATGGTGAACATTGTTACCATTCTAACACAACTCTCAGCAGCATTTTAGACTCCTGACTACTCTCTTCATCCTGTCAAAATGTTCTTCTATATTTTCTTTTATATATATATATATATATATATATATATATAATGTTGTGACATGGCATTTTTCTGGCTTTCCTCCAACTGCCTTGAACAGTCTGTCTTATTCTTCTTTGCAGGCTCCCCTCTTCTATTCAATCCTTAAGTGTTGAGCTCCTCCAAGGTTTTCTTCTCAACTCTTTGCTCTATGTATATGTGCTCCTTAGTTTGTCCATGGCTTTATTCTTTAACATTTTGTATATTTACTCTTGTTTATTTAGGTATAAACATGTTTAGTATAGGAATTTTTGAACATAGATAAAAGATTCATAAACCTCATTTTTTATAACTCAAGTGCATAGTGAACAACATACAATGAATCTTGGTTTATTTATAATACCTATTATCTACATGCCCCAAGCTGAATCTTTTAAATAAGGCATATATCATTTCCCCCTTAAATAACCTATCGCTTTTCAAAGCACAGCCATAAAACAATTAACTCAGTTCAGTTGCTCAGTCCTGTCTGACCCTTTGCGACCTCATGGACTGCAGCACGCCAGTGCTGTTTTTGTTTGTGCAGGAATTGTCCATCACCAAACAATTATTTATTGTATTCAGTAAATGTTATGATCTTCCGAATAACCCCATTTCTATAAATGTCTTTTTTACATTTGCTTTGTTTAAATTGGGATCCTAATAAATCCCATAGGTTGAACTTTTCATAATTAATTTTTTTTTTTTAACTCTATAACAGTTTTTCTCCTTTATTTCCCCAATTCACTTCTTGAGGAAACCAGTCCTTCATCTGGTAGAATTCCCAACATCCTCTGTTTAATTCCACCCCTAAAAATGTCACTGTGCTCTTAATCTCAATGCTTTCTATAAAATTAATTAGACCTAGAAATATGTGAAATTCACATTAAATTTTTAAACAGGGACACTTCACAGGTGGCATCATTTATTTTCAGCTGCTATGCATTTCAAATCACAACACGTCCATCTCTGTAAGAAGTTAAAATTGATCAGCCTGTTAGGATCTTATGCATCCATTATAACATTTCTCTATCAACCTTTCACCTAATGATTTTAGCAGCCACTGAAAAACATTTATTTTCAGTTCTTCACATTATCTACATGTTTTAAAATGTCATCTGTAGGCTGGTGACTGACTTCATACTTATAGCCCTAACCTTCATTTATAGTCAACTGTCTACACACTATTCCTGCAAGAAGATCTAGTACTTATATCCAAGCTCACTTTGCAAAACAGAAATAATAGTCCTTGATTTTAACCTACAACCAGGTCTTACTTCAGTAAATGGAAATATCAGGCAGTGGGCTTCTTTTCCCATAAATCTAGGAATATTCCTTGTTTCTTTCTCTCATTTTATATTATAATCTATTATTATATCCTATTGGCTCTACTTTTCAAACATATCCTGAACATAACTGAATTATATTTTACATCCTGCTACAATCCTTAGCCATTTTGCTATAAACACACCCCTAACTTAATAGCATTCTGATCATCATCCCTGTTACCAAGTTTTTCTCCTACCTAATAGTGAATGCAATTCTTTCAAAAATAGATTCCACCATTTCCCTATAAAAACAATATGAAACTTTCAAAATTTCAATCAGCATACCATCCAAACTCAGTAATATGGTCAATCTTATTCTACTGAACCAGGTGCCTAATTCTCCAACCTCTCTTTCTGTACACGCCACCTACAGCTATCCTTATCCTCCTACCAAACACAGACCATGTTCCCATCCAATACTTTTGTACTTGCTAGTCTCTATATTTAGAACAATCTTCCCAGTATACACAAGTGACTTTCTCACATCTTTTCAGTATTAGTTCCATAGATTATTCCAAACCTCACAGCTAAAGCAGCAGTTCCACCCACCCCTAGTTAATTTTTATAACCATAGTACTTTTGCATAGCAATACTCATTATCTGGGTGTTTTATAAACTGATTAACTTTAATTTGTTTTCTCCAAATAAAATACATGCTCCACATGGTTAAAGAAGTCTGTTCTTTTTCATTCCTAAACCTAGAACAGTGCCAAAAACATAATTTGTAGTAAGAACTCAATTACTGTTGAGTGACTGATTTGCAACAGAAAAGTTCATTCAAATAATTTGCAAAAACTTTTCTTCCTATGAACTAAAAAGTACAAAATATGATAAGCTTTATTAAAATTAAGCTAATAACTACTCAAATTAAATCCAGAGGTATTAAAGAAGGATGTCTCAGCATTAGATATGATAAAGTTTGAAAAAGAAAAAAAATCACAAAAATAACAATAGTCTTTGTGCTTCAAAACAGGATTACTTAAAAACCATAGGATTAAGGAAAGACTTTAAATAAACTGAAAACTTTCCTAAGATATTTTTACAAATAAGTAGTCTTTGAGTCTTATTTGGCAAATCAAATATGGTATTAAATATATCTTACTTTATTATGAAATATTTTTTAAAGCAATTATGTCCCAAATATACAAATGAAACCTATTTTATTATAGAGTTTAATAAATACAAGGCAAAAGTTACAGTTATAACCTATAGTTTATTGTATGTAAGGTCAGATAAGTGCTTTTAATTTTTCAATGCTTAATATAAAGTTCCAATACAAGCTTACTATTGCTAATTGCTATGGTATTTCATTCCTTTTATTTTTCCCCTTTCTCGTACCAATTATCTGAAAATAATAAAAACTACTTGCACATATTTTATATTTTGAATTTAAATGAAATTAAGTCTACATAAAGACATTTTTCAGATTTAATCAAATAGCTAAAAATGTCAGAAAGTATGCTAAGCACATGGAATGTGTTCACTAAATATGTTCCTTTCATTCTTGAATAAATAACACCTCAGTTGGGGGTGTTAAAGGAAGAAGCCTACTGAATTTATCTTAGTGACACTGTTACTAGGCTTCATCCAATACTTTGGGTTTAACTGTGTATCACATAAAGAGCTTCTGTGTTTTTTTTCCTCAAAGACCAGCTCCCTTTATACGCATTTCTACCACTGTGTTCACAGCAGACAAAACATAACCTTGAAAAAGTTACACATTCTTACTTTACTGCTTATAAGTTGTTGAACAGTTTCACTTTGGAGTAAAAGTCTTGTTACCTTAATGTATTGTATTTTATTACTTACAAAATGAAGATCATCATCATCACTTTATCTCATAATTATATGACAAGTTTGTTAGGTAGTTCATAAGAAACCACAGATGCAATATGTGAATGATTGTATCATAGTTCCTATGATGTTATCGATTAGTATTATTAACAAATAATTTACTAGAGGAAATCTGTAATACTGGAGGCCATTTCTTCATGGCCATACGGCTTAATTTTTCCTTATCTAATTTCTGTCAACTCCTAAGGAAAGGTTTGTTATCCCAATGAAATACCTAGCTTGTCTGGATTTGCATGATATTACTACCCAGCACATCAATATAGTTTAGACAAGGTATACTATGCAATATTTTTTTAAATCCTTTTAAATTAGTAAATAAATATTAGGGCACTTAGTTCTATGATTGTTGAATGTAATATACCACCAGCCTCTGGAATGTGCTTCTGAAAAATTAATTGCTTCCAGGGCTGGCTGCCAGTTTCTATAGTAACCAGAACATATACTGAAAGGTAAAATATTTAATTTTTTATGATAATGTTTTTCAGTTTCTTTTCTAGAATGGTTCTTCAGTTAATAATGCCTATGAAGCAACTTCAGCTGAAATAAACATTTATCTACTAACTCAATAGCCAGATTGCATACAGAAAGCATCCTTGTGACACAAAACATATTTCTTTTCAGATTAATTGAGACTAGTAACCAAGCTATTGATCAGAATGCCTCCTGGCTGATTCATGAGGTTGGTTACATTTAAACAGCTATTGTTAACTAATATGACAGCCAAAACCACAAGAGTAGATTAAACTAGCATGTAACTGATGCTGGGAGGGACTGGGGGCAGGAAGAGAAGGAAGGACAGAGGATGAGATGGCTGGATGGCATCACCAACTCGATGGACATGAGTCTGAGTAAACTCCGGGAGTTGGTGATGGACAGGGAGGCCTGGCGTGCTGTGATGATTCATGGGGTTGCAAAGAGTCGGACACGACTGAGCGACTGAACTGAACTGATGTTTATTTATTTGTCTAAAGTTTCATATCCTACAGTTTGTTTAGTTTTGGAGGTTAGATAACTGTAGGTATCTTGGTAATATTTCTAGAAAATTTTCATTGAGTTATAATTAATTGGATCTAGAACAATATTCCAAGTCAAACAGTTTTTTAACTGTTGTAAATATATGCAGAAGAAAGTCTGGCATTTAAAAACATAACATAATGGCCTAAATTCTAAAATATGTAAGCCTCCAAGGAAAGGTACTTTCTTGTGAATTTTGCACGAAAACAGCTTGTACTAAAATTCAAAACACTTTTTCTCCCCACGAGCATACATTAGTCATTTTCTGTGTTTTGCTACCAAAGTAGAATAATTTTAGACATTCTTGACATTAAAGAGAAAACCTATAGGTCTTCCCATTCCCCTCACTCCCAGGTCTTTTTACTCAACAAGAAAACATATAGTTAAAAACATTCAGAAGTCTCTGGATCCTTTAGCAGAATCCAGAAGTGTCAGGCATGAAGCCATTTTTCAAAAAACACCAACAGGGATCTCAAACTCACTGGCTTCCAAATCTCCCCCCATGCCTAAAGCCATTTTCCATCCAAATGGAACAAGAGGTTATGATCTCTGCTCACAGAAGCCACAGATATCTCCGTTTACCCAACGGTGGACTCCAATATCACGAATTAAATTTTAATCCACTGTAACATTCAAAATCACGAAAACCAGCAGCGGTAGCACAGAGGAATATGGGGCTTGCAGGATGATCAAAAACGTGGATGCCGAAATTCGAGAAAAGCCACCTTCACTAGAAAACAAATCATTTTCTTCCACTTCCGGCAGACCTAGGATAGGGAAGAAACCAAATGGCCACAGGAGAGGGACCGTGACCAGCTGACACTGGGAGGTACTCGTGCCACTCACCTTCTGCCCTCCGGCTCCAGGGGCAGGGTGTCTCAGTTCTGCAGCGTCCCATGCTGCTGCCCGGGTGCTGCCACGACGCCTGGAGGCAGCGCAGCGGACTGGGGTCCAAAGAGAGCCAAAACCCTGCTGTTTGCAAGCATCTCAGCTCACCTCACCGTGGGGATTTGCCACGAGCACCCCACGTGGAGGCTACAGAAGGGACGCTGGGCGTGGCCACACCGGTGGTTTGGATTTCTGTGCCTTATTAAAACAGAAGCACGTGGAGTCCACGTTGCGTCTTGTAACCTCCCCCAGACCTTTGCTTTCTCTGCGTGTTGTTTTTTCATGGCTGCCTGTCTGATGCTTCTAATCAGGTCCTTTGTTTCTATCTTGGTGCTCTTCTCCGTCCAAACAGTATTGGAGCTTTAAGGGATGGCTGGCTTTTGAGGGGATTCGAGACAGTGAGCTTTGACACTGTTGCTTTACTCTGCAGCTGCTCTTACCAGCCTTGGATCCAGGGGCAGTATTATTACCTGATCTTAGAGGTAGGGAAACAAAGATTCCACTGTTACATGATTTGCCCAAATTCACGTTTCATTAAAAATTTAGCCCCTTTATGACAATCAAATGATTATGTTTAATTTTAGTTTATGGAATATCCAAGTAGAGAACAGTGCAATAAAACAAAATCATAATGGAATAGAATGGATTGGAAGCTCTAAGTCAGCCTGTTGTGTGAGTGTGTGTCCCTAGTGTTTGCTGAGAAACATTTCATAAGGCTGCCAATGATAAATTTGGGTTTTGTTCCAATTTCAGAGCTCATAAAAGTTAACACCTGTCTTCCATGAGTCAGCACTGCCCAAGGAAACTAGAGCATCTCTTTGACCCCGAAACTTGACAAAGTGTTTTTCAAAGTCAGGATCTGTTAGCTCATATTAATATTAATTTTATGTCTCCACTTGAAGTAAAACTGTGTTTGTGTGTGTGTGTGTGTGCGCGCGTGTGCTAACTAACCTTATGGAAGCTGGGGAGATAGAGAAGCTAAAATAAGGTTGAACTTTGACCCACTGTATCCAAAGCAACCCACTCCAGTATTCTTGTCTGGAGAATCCCATGGGCCTAGGAACCTGTGGGCTGTGGTTCATAAGGTCACACAGAGTTGGACAGGACTGAAGTGACTTAGCATGGACACATGCATCCAAAGCAAAATAAAACAATATCCCCCAACATTTCTATAATTCCTCTGCGATTAGATGCTTAGTTATAGGGCTTTAACCCAAAACTCTGATTTTCAACATTAAAGGGTAATAGTTCGTATTGTTAGAAGTTAATATTTGATATAAATTGCAGGATATGGTGAGAGGGTTGGAAGGAGTTAGCAAAACTTCAAGGCAATGATAGTCTTAATCAAAATTTCAGAAAAACTGAGACCTGATTGAAATGAACAGGTGTTTTAGGGTTTGTTAGGACTATCCCAGGAGACACAGACTGAAGCACTTGAATCATGTTTATCTGAACTACAAATTGGAGGAAGCTTATAAAGGCAAAAACTGCAAGGCCACAGATAGTTATATGTTATTTGTGAAGCATTATAATTGGAACTGATGAAGTAAGGGTGCTAGTTAAGAAAGGATTGATTGGGGTCTGAAATGGTTGCATAGTTACAAGGGTGACCTTGAGACCACAAAGTGGCAGCTGTCAACTGATGTTCCAGATACCACTGGTGGTGTCCTTCGTTTGATATGTTCACAGAAAATTCAAGTTTCATGGTTCAAGGACATGTCTAAGTCCAGATCTTCAATGGCACCACACTCTGTTTTTGTGTGCCTGAACTGTAATTACTTCATTACAATGGCAGTTTGTCATCAATAGCTTTTCTGTGGTGAGATAGGCTAAGAGAAAATATTTAGGTACCTGGCAATAGGAAGGGTTTGAATGGCAAAATTAGATTCTGGCATCATTCAGTAAGTTGAAAGATAAGCCCAGATTTAAAGTGTTGAAAATTCAGTAATAAGTAACAGCTTCTGGCAATTTGGTGAATTATGACTTCTTTTTTGCTTTTGGAGGGAATGTAAGTCCAATATTCAGATTGGGTCAGAGTGCAGAAACTCAGCCAAGACAGGTCAATTCAGCAACAGATCTCCTGCTCCAGAGAAGACTTTGTAGTACCTGCATCCAGAGATAGAGAAAATATAGAGAAACCATCTGAAATAGAGGTTAAAAGTAGAGCCTTTGAAGTACCCAGCAAAGAAAAGGGCCCAATGTAGGAACCTAGTCCAGACTGGCCCATTCCACTGGAGCCAATTGGAAACTCACTCTACTCTCTTAGGTTTTGTCAAGTATTTACTGTGTTTAATGTTAAGCATGTAGAAGTACCGAGGGTACAATAATGAATAAAAGGAAAATCTGAAAATACACTTGTGTATTCTCTTTTGGGATTGCTGGATAATGAAAATCAGAAAGATACCTATAACCTTCTGAAGGTGGAAAATCAGAGGATAGCAGTGATTGGGAATGGCAGAATGATAAACGTCTTTTTGAAGTGAACTGGAAGTAACTGCTATGATGGGGCTGGTCCATAAACTGTCATCAGACGTGAAATTATGGGTATTTGCAAGACAGGCAGCATCTTGCAAATGGCACCCCACTCCAGTCCTCTTGCCTGGAAAGCCCCATGGACGGAGGGCCTGGTGGGCTGCAGTCCACGGGGTTGCTAAGAGTCGGACACGACTGAGCGACTTCACTTTCACTTTTCACTTTCATGCATTGGAGAAGGAAATGGCAACCCACTCCAGTGTTCTTGCCTGGAGAATCCCAGGGACGGGGAGCCTGGTGGGCTGCCATCTATGGGGTCGCACAGAGTCAGACACGACTGAAGCGACTTAGCAGCAGCAGCATCTTGCAAAGAAACAGAAAGGAACTGTTGGTTGATCATCATTCCATTCATAGCAATGGAATGGAATGAGCAAAGACAGAAAATCCAAATAGGAACAAACTGTGGTCTGTAATAAGACTGAACGAGTTTAATGTATGTATGAAGTCATCAATCCTGTAGAAATTCTCTGAGTTTGTGAGATACATTCTTGAAGCCTCCTCATACCTTTGTTCTGTAAGGAGTGGCTTTTGCTAATCTTTCCCTGTGGGCACAGACTCAGAAAATAGGAAGCAGCTGTTAAAGGTATAGGCCTAGTTAATAGGCTTCGCTGATATTCTGGGTCGGGAAGATCCCCTGGAGAATGAATAGGCTACCCACGCCAGTATTCAGCCTGGAGAATCCCATGGACTATACAGTGCATGGGGTAGCAAAGAGTTAGACATGACTGAGCGACTTTCACACACCTAGTTAGATAACAATTGAAACAACTCTCTCCTGAGAAAAAGTGTTTAAAAAGTCTTCCATAACTTGAATTTGACAGATAGGAGTATGATACAATTTTTAGACATTCTACACCTTGTTTACTTTAGGACTTCACTTGTACTGTGGTGAACAAATAAATAAGATCAAACTCCTGTGTCAAGATATTTCAAAACTTAGATATACTGTAGTCTGATATGATTTCCATATTCAGGTAGTTTCAATCCCAGGAGGAGTTGTCACTGTGAAACAGGGAAAAATTCCAGAGACACATATGGAGAGAGAAACTGATGAGTTATTCTTGCAGATCATTCCCAGTACCTTAGAAAATGTATCTATGTAGCAGCTGTGAAGATGAATGGGATATTTGGCAGTAAATGGGTGACTGGCAAGAAATATTGGGAGCATATGGAAATACGCTGTGAGCATATGCATTATTATAGAGTATTTTATCAAGGAGGCACATTAATAGCAAAAAATCCTACCAGATATATTATCATTAATGTTTCATCAGAGTCTCACTCAAAGCAAATATGAGATTAAAGTAGATGACCAACAAAGATCTGTCTAGCACAGGGAACTCTGCTCAATACTTTGTAATGACCTAAATGGGAAAAAATTGGAAAAATAAAGATATAAATGTATAACAATCAGTTCTTTGTACTTGTGAAACTAACACAACACAGTTAATCAACTATGCTCCAGTATAAAAGTTTAAAAAAAAAATTAAAGAAGTTCTACTGTGGTAGGTGTAGAAGATTAAACAAATATTAGAAAGATAAATATCACCACATATTTTAGTTTATGAAAATAATACTGTATTGCCCTCATGTTTTCCAGATGACTGAGGACCACTGAAATCTTCAGAAAGGGGAGGGACTGTAAAAGAAATATTTTGGGGTTAATAGGTTAAATTAGTTGTACAAGGTATCACAGTAAGAGTCAGAATTAGAATTTTATTGCATCCACAGCCCTGTATTCTTTTCATAAGTTTATAGTTTTTGGTTCTTGCAATGGACGTGAAGTATTATAATCACAGCTAAGACTTGCTTTTATTCCTTGAGGAACACAATTAAACAATTTTGTATTAGGCTCTGATCAGTGAAAAAAATGGAAGAAAAAGATTAAATTGATATTTTATATGACTCTATTTGACAGTCATAAAACTGCCAATCATATGTTGGACTTTGTTTTAGAGGTATTTGATTCATACTTTGAAATATATTAATTCTACTTCACTATCTCTATATTTTCATCTGCTGCTTGAGCAATAAACTGCCTACACAAATTAAAATCAGCTGCAGATAAAAGGCTGGCTTGTGTTTCACTAGTGTTTTCATCACAGAGAGTGTTTTTCTTTTTTTAAATTCCCAGCAATTAGAGGAGCAGTCAGTAGAAGTGAAGTTCACAGAACTAAGAGAGGGAGGAAAATCTCATGGATTTTGAACTTTAAAAATTATAAAGGTCTCATGTTTTCATGTCTTCATGTTACAGTTGTTTTTCTGCACTGTGCTTGTCTCTATGCTTTTGCTTTACTACTTTCCCTATTTTTAAATTCTGCTTTTTAAGAATACAATTTAAAGCAAATAAAAGATATCCAGTTTGGAAATGAATCAATAACACTCTCTAACTACAGATCACATGATCCTGCATATATATAGAAAGTCCCAAGGAATCCACAAAGAAAGATACTAGAGCTAATAAAGAAATTCAGCAAAGTTGCAGGGTACAAGACACAAAAATTCACTTGTGTTCCCATATACCAGCAATGAATAATCCAAAAGGAAATTAAGGGAAAAAAATCAATTTATAATACATTCAAAGAATGAAATATTTGAGAGTAAATTTACAAGTAAAAACTTGTACTTTGAAAATCATAATTTTTGCTTAAAGAAATTAAAGAAAGCCTAAACAAAGGGAAAGCCATCCCCTGTCCATGGACTGAATAATATAGCTGTTTTACATGGTTGTAGCCTGGAAAATCCCATGGGTGGAGGGGCCTGGTGGGCTACAGTCCAAGGGGTCGGTAAGAGTTAGACATTACTGAAAGACTTCACTTTCACTTTTCGCTTTTATGCATTGGAGAAGGAAATGGCAACCCACTCCAGTGTTTTTGCCTGGAGAATCCCAGGGACAGGGGAGTCTGGTGGGCGGCTGTCTATGGGATTGCACAGAGTTGAACACAACTGAGGTGACTTAGCGGCAGCAGCAGCAGCCCTTGATTGACTTTATTACACTGCACTGGGTAGAGAGGAAGGCTCAACTGTTTTTTGCAGGCTGTTTAGGCTTGATCTAGTTCAGAATTTTTCACCTTGGCATTATTGATATTTTGAATTTCTTAACTCTGTATGCAGATGACACCACCCTTATGGCAGAAAGTGAAAAGGAACTAAAAATCCTCTTGATGAAAGTGAAAGAGGAGAGTGAAAATGTTGGCTTAAAGCTCAACATTCAGAAAACGAAGATCATGGCATCTGGTCCCATCACTTCATGGCAAATAGATGGGGAAACAGTGTAAATACTGTCAGACTTTACTTGAGGGCTCCAAAATCACTGCACATGGTGATTGCAGCCATGAAATTAAAAGACGCTTACTCTTTGAAAGAAAAGTTATGACCAACCTAGATAGCATATTCAAAAGCAGAGGCATTAATTTGCCAACAAAGGTCCATCTAGTCAAGGCTATAGTTTTTCCAGTGGTTATGCATGGATGTGAGAGTTGGACTGTGAAGAAAGCTGGTGAGATGAGGTGAAGTCGCTCAGTCGTGTCTGACTCTTTGTGACCCCATGGACTTCTCTGTCCATGGGATTATCCAGGCAAGAATACTGGAGTGGATTGCCATTTCCTTCTCTAGGGGATCTTCCCGACCCAGGGATCGAACTCGGGTCTCCCGTATTGGAGGCAGACGCTTTAACCTCTGAGCCACCAGGGTGAAGAAAGCTGAGAACTGAAGAATTGATGCTTTTGAAGTGTGGTGTTGGAGAAGACTTGAGAGTCCTTTGGACTGCAAGGAGATCCAACCAGTCCATCCTAAAGGAGATCAGTCCTGGGTGTTCATTGGAAAGACTGATGCTGAAGCTGAAACTCCAATACTTCGGCCACCTCATGTGAAGAGTTGACTCATTGTAAAAGACCCTGATGCTGGGAGGGATTGGGGGCAAGAGGAGAAGGGGACGACAGAGGATGAGATGGCTGGATGGCAACACTGACTCGAAGGACATGAGTTTGAGTAAACTCTGGGAGTTGGTGATGGACAGGGAGGCCTGGCATGTTGCGATTCATGGAGTTGCAAAAAGTCAGACATGACTGAGTGACTGAACTGAATTCTTTGCTTTTGTTGGAGTGCAGGAGTGTCCCGTGCTTTTTTAGAGTGTTTAACAGTACCCTAGCCTCTAGATTACACTAGAGGAATTAAATTCCATTAGCATTTTCACACTTATTTTTGACACCCCAAAATATCTCAAGGCATTGCTAAATGTTCTTGGTGGAGGAAAAAGGGTTAGCCCCAGTTGAGAACCACTGTTCTAAATCTGTTGTTTCATATGTCTGGTTTATTCCAGTAACCACCTTCAACAAATTTCAAAATTATGGTTGAATCTGGTATATTTAATCTTTTAGGACATTAGCAGATAATTTGTGTCATGGCCATGACCTGAATTAAACTGAAACATTTTCATTTTTTTCTATTTGTGAATATTTTATTTAGTTTTGATTTATAATCTCTGATAGTTGTTTTCTGTCCCATCTTGAAAATAGACTTATTCTCATTATATCAAACATGAGAAATGAAAGACTACTACATTCTCCTCTTGCAAAAATAACTTTCTATTGATGAAGATATTGAAATCCAAAAAGAGTAGTCAGTTTGTTTAAGGATTGATAGCTGACTTGAAGCTAGTCTTACAAAACCTCTCCATCCAGGTGCTATGAATGCATTTTATTTAATGTTGAGACTCTGGATTCCTGTTACTTTGAATTGGTATTTAAAAACATCCACTGTGTTACTTATTTATAAACTTGTTTTACTTGATCATATGACTTTGCAAAATCAGTAAACAATTCAAATATTTCCACTGTCTCTCCAGTATTACTTATCTGAAAAATCATAATATCTGAAATAAATGAAGTGTAATTCTATAACCTATTTACTGTAGTATAAATGACACAGTGAAATTTCAAATTAAACCATGTATAAAAGTATATTTTTATATTTTCTTCATTAGTAAAGGGACTATAATAATTAAAACTAAATCATGAGTAATTGAACCATGACTTCTTGATGGCCTCATGTTATGCCACTAATCATTTTGTGTATATGATACAACTGCTAAGTTACTAAGTTATGCATGGAAGCTCTAACTTTTGTTTTAAATTTTATTTTCAGAGTCACATCAAATCAGGTATCAAGACTTTAGACTGCATTTGTATATTCAGATTTCTGGCTCCCCTCATTGTGAGTCACTTAAACAATATCAGCCAGATCACTGATGTAAAGATAAAAGCTTCTGATAAATGAAACAAAAAGATATGCCTTAAAAATAGCATAATCTTTTAATATCTTGTGCAGTCTGCAGTAATTGCACTTATTACATTTTTACCCCTGGAGAAATGGGACTGAAAACATTTAATTTAGGACTTAATGTGAACTGAATACCAAGCAACTCCTGTATGTTATTTGGGCTTAATTGGTTTTTGAAGAATATAGAATTTTTTAGTTTAAAATTACCTTATAATCTTTCTTTCCAATGGCAGAGATATGCCTTCCCATATTAGTCTTCATGGAAGATAATAGCTATATAAATCGATGTAGGTATTAACATCAGCACTTATCAAAGGCTCATCAAACTGTATGAATGACTTTAATCCTTCCTCAATTATTCATTTCAACTGTAAGCAGCCTATAAATACTACCATTTTCTAGCAGAAGACACTGAAGCTTAGTGACAGTAAACAACACATAATTTTATAAGCTCACAAAGGCCAGTACATGGTAGAGCTGAGGTTTGGGTTTTCATTTCTGTTTTCTGGTACACTATATTGAAACACTTCCTTGTGTATGTCAATAGTTAAACAGAATAAAAAGCTTTCAAAGCCATGGACATTTGAGAAAGGTCTTAAAAGATAAGTATGCTTCTTCTTAGACTAAATCAATTTATGGTTATTTGAAGGAAGAATAACAAAGAGAAAAGTAACTTGGAGGTGTACTGGATTAAGGCATATTTAAGGAATGACAAATTGTTAAATAATTCAAGGAAATAGGAGTTCCAAGTAGGTAACACCCACTATCAACTAAAGGATATAAAAGGAAAGTTTAGTGAGGATTGGAGAGAGGCTTATACATATGTTAAGAAATTGAGTACAAACCTTTGGAAAGTGAAGAAACAAAATCTTCCTTGCTTTCCACAGAAGATAAAACTCTGTATATATGCTTTGTTAGGTTATTTAGAGACAGATGGGAGGCAAGGAAATAATTCTATTCAGCATAAGAAATTTTCACGATTCCAATTGAGGAGCTATTCACTTGAAAAGCAGCACTATAAACAAAAAGCAATGACAGTGGGTTAGGTCCATCCTTCATTAGCAGAGAAGTGTCTGAATTCCAAAGGGACTTTCAGGCTACATTGCTAAAGGAAATGTGTGTAGTTTAAACTAGAAATATTTTTGCATCTCCAGTTTGTGACAGGTATTTTTACATAGAGTCTGAAAAAGAACTTTGAGGTGATGACATAAAAAACTTGAGGGAGATAACAGAAAAGTCTAATCAAGTTTCCTTCAAGTAATAAACACATGGAACAAATTAAATGTATCCAGAGACACTATACAAAGTGTTGCAAATAAGTTATAAATGAACATCTGAAAATGGGAATAGAATTTTCTAATGGATTCTGCCACATAGAATTTTGTTTCAGAAACAAGTAGAATGGGAGCAGAACTGGAAAATAACTGAGACAACAATAACAAAATATGGAACGTGGGTAAACTCAAAAACACATAAGACTTTAGGATGGCACCCATTACCACTTTCTGACAAACAAAAAAGGAAAAATCAATAGTGTATGCTTGGTTTTAGTGACTTTGGACTCTTGGATTTAGTGTCTTGAAAAGAATCCACAGAGGTCAAAACTGTAAAACATTAAAAAAAGAAAGAAAGAGAAAGAAATCTAGAGAAAGAAATCTAGAACATTTGGATGCTCATACCACTCATACTGTCTATTTACTAATTTACTCTTCCTGAGCAAGAATGAAGAATGGGGGATGGGGGGAGAATTGTTAAAAAGGATAGTGTTTGCAAGTATCATAAAAGTAAAAATTCACTTTTTAAAAACTTGCTTATATGCACTACCACATGTAAAATAGACAGCTAGCGGGAAGCTGTGGTATAGCACAGGAGATTAGCTTGGTGCTCTGTGATGACCTAGAGGGGTGGGATGGGTGGAGGAGAGAAGTCTAGAGGGAGGGGATATATGACTACATAGAGGGGATACACTTTGTCGTACAGGAGAAACTAACACAACATTGTAAAACAATTATATTTCAATAAAAATAATAAATGAAAAAAAATCAACAAACAAAATAGCCAAAACAAAACTTGTCTCTTCACCAAATAGCCATCTATAAATATGCTTCTCATCTAGCAAACTGCCCATCTTGGGACAATATATGTATGTTGATCTTTCTCTATTTTTCTATTATTCATATTTTTTATTATTTCAACTAAGCCTCACTTTTTGACTCTTTACACTTAACTTTTATAAAAGTCATAATATTAAATAAAAGTAACTAGCCAAAGATATTTTGGAAGGAAGAAATTTGACTTCTTCCACCTGATGTTAAAAACAAATGGGAGGATAAATAAACTACTATTTTAAAATAAAATGTTAAAATTTGTGAAGCTATTTGAACAATTGCAGCCTTCCTTTAGACACACAATGTCCATAACATCCTAAGACTATGATTATATAATAAATACCACCCTAAGAACTGTAAATATGTCCAGAATTATATTTTCTATGTTCTTATTTTTAACAAATGAGTTACTCAGTTTGGGGACTTTTTCTCCTAGCTACTATTTTTGTAGGGTTCCTTCAAGGCAACCTTTACAAAATATTCTACCAAACACATGTTTCCATTTAAATAGTATCATATAGCATGAACTTAAGAGTTATTAGGCCACTGTGCAGGTTCTCAGTAAGATATTTTCTCTATTCCCCAATCACTGATTTTTTGGTATAGTTAATACAAGTTCACTGTTGCTCTGTGAACTAAATATTATAAAACAATAGAAATATAGCTGAAAAGTGCCTTAGGCAACATATAATGAATGAATGGAAGGATTTTGTTTGCTTATTTCTATTAATTTTTTACAAATATAATTTTAAACACAAAAGACTAGACTTTAATAGGAATTGAAATAATTATAGTTATTATGATATTTGATCCCTCACATAACTTATTTTGAAATATATCTAGACCACCACATAGTCCTCCTGGGAAAAAGGTCAGGCACAATATCAGTGAAAGCACACAAGAAAAGATAAATTTTACATCTTTGCTATTTTGAATTTATATCAACAATACCACAAAATCATGTGTTACATGTTGTTCTTTATTTCCCCTCCTAAGATTTAACATCACTTAATAGAAAGTGGGCTTCCTATCAGCTCAGATGATAAAGGATCTGTCTGCAACACAGGAGACCCAGGTTATGTCCTTGGGTCAGGAAGATTCCCTGGAGAAGCGAAAGGCTACACATTCCAGTATTCCTGCTTGGAATGGGGTCGCAGAGAGTCAGACATGACTGAGCAACTAACACCTTCATACAAATGGAAAAAGTAGTCGGGGTGTATCAAAGGTATGTATATTGTCATCCTGCTTACTTAAATTATATTCAGAGTAAATCATGAGAAATGCTGGGCTGGATAAAGCACAAGCTGGAATCAAGATTGCCTCAAGAAATATCAACAATCTCAGATATGCAGAGATACCACTCTAATGGCAGAAAGTGAACAGGAACTAAATAGCCTCTTATGAGGGTGAAAGAGGAGAATGAAAAAGCTGTCTTAAAGCACAACATAAAAAACAAACTAAGATAATGGCATCCAGTCTCATGACGAAGAGATGGGAGAAAAGAGGAAGCAAGGACAGATTTTATTTTCTTGGGTTCCAAAATCACTGTGGACAGAGACTGATGCCATGAAATTAGAAGACACTTGATCCTTGGAAGGAAAGCTATGGCCAACCTAGACAGTGTATTAAAAGCAGAGACATCATATTGCTGAAAAAGGTCAGTATAGATAAAACTATGGTTTTTCCTGTAGTCATGTACAGATGTGAGAGTTGGACTATAAAGAAGGCTGAGTGCTGAAGAATTGATGCTTTTGAATTATGGTGCTTTAGAAGATTCTTGAGAGTCCCTTGGATAGCAAGGAAATCAAACCAGTCAATCCTAAAGAACATTCATACTTGATTCCCTGAATATTCACTGGGAGGACTGATGCTGAAGCTCCAATGTGTTGGCCACCTAATCCAAAGAGCTGACTCACTGGAAAAGACAGATCCTGATGCTGGGAAAGATTGAAGGCAAAATAAGGGGGCAGCAAAGGATGAGATGGTTAGATAGCATCACTGACTCAGTGGACATGAATTTGAGCAAACTCTGGGAAACAGGAAGGACGGGGAGCCTGGAGTGCTGCAGTCCATGGGGTCACAAAGAGTCGGACATGACTGAGCTACTGAACAACAGCAACAAAATCAATAAGAACATCTAGCATCAGATTTTATTACCATTGCCACTTAAAGAAGCTGGGGCTCCTCTATCCTGGGTTGGCACAGGAAAAGGACAAAATGTTGCCAGAGCTCTACTTGTTCCAGAAAGCAAGGATGCATGCGTTACTGAAGAGGACTTGTCCAAAATGTGACAGGAGATGGCTTCCCCTTCTGGTTGAGATAAAGTATTGGGGATTGGATTTACTCTCTCCACTGAAATAACTGACAAATGAACAATAAAATATGGAAAGCAATGGTTCTCAAGACACTAGGCATCCAAAAACAAAGGACAGTGATCTCTGAGACATGGGAAAAAAGGTGAACAGTATAATTGTCCCTACTTAGAGCGTGAGTAGAGTTTCAAGGTCATGGGGCTGAGAGGGAGAACTCAGACAGAGTCCAGTGGAATCCTTCAGGTGATGAGATGGAGCTCCAAGGCTTGGGAGAACCAAATGTATGTGGTTTGCAGGACAGAGTCCTAAAAGTAAATACGCCATGGAAGAGATAAATCTGGAGAGCTGCATAAAGTGAAGTGAAGTCACTCAGTCGTGTCCGATTCTTTGTGACCCCATGGACTGTAGCCTACCAGGCTCTTCTGTCCATGGGATTTTCCAGGCAATAATAGTGGAGTGGACTGCCATTTCCTTCTCCAGGGGATCTTCCCGACTCAGGGATCGAACCCAGGTCTCCCACATTTTAGACAGACTCTTTACCATCTGAGCTGCATAAGGTCTTGCTAATGATTTAGCTAAGTCCCTTGGACTGCAAGGAGATCCAACCAGTCTGTTCTAAAGGAGATCAGCCCTGGGTGTTCTTTGGAAGGAATGATGCTGAAGCTGAAACTCCAGTACTTTGGCCACCTCATGTGAAGAGTTGACTCAATGGAAAAGACTCTGATGCTGGGAGGGATTGGGGGCAGGAGGGAGGAGGACGACAGAGGATGAGATGGCTGGATGGCATTACCGACTCAATGGATGTGAGTCTTAGTGAATTCCAGGAACTGGTGATGGGAGGCCTGGTGTGCTGCGATCCATGGGGTCACAGAGAGTTGGATGCGACTGAGCGACTGAACTGAACTGAGTGAGGAGACTAGTGGGGCTAGAAAAGAAGCACATACAAGGATTTGTAGTGGAAACAAAGAGGGAAAAGTAACAGTAACAACAAAATAAAAGAGCATCAATGAGCTGGGAGACAGCCTGAAGCAGCTTGATACATAAGTAATTGCAATCCCTAAGGAAGAGGCAGAGCAGCAGAGAAATATTTGAAGAAATAAATTGCTGGGTTTTTTTCCTCTGATTTTATGAAAACAGTGAACTCACAGATCCTAGAAGCTGATTAAAACCCACGCACATAAACATAAAGAAAATACATTAAAAAATACACCAAGGCACAGTATAATTGCTCAAAATCAGTGATAAAGATAAAAGACTTAAAAAGCAGCGGGGGCCGGGGAGGGGGGATCACATTGTTAAGGATAATAGCAGGCTTCTCAATGGAAATAATATGTTAAGAAGATAATTGAACAATATATTTAAAGTAGAGTTATTAAAACCTGTCAGTCTAGAATTCCGTGTGTGTGTGTGTGTTCAGTCATGTCCGACTCTTGGACAGTAGCCCATCAGGCTCCTTTTTCCATGGAAATTTCCAGACCAGAATACTGGAGTGGGTTGCCATTTCTTCCTTCAGGGGATCTTCCTGACCCAGGGACTGAACCTGGGTCACCTCCATCTCCTGCACTGGCAGCAGATTACCACTGAGCCCCCTAGGAAGACCGTTAGCATTCCATACCACTTAAAACAAAAACTTCAAAAATGAAGGCAAAGTAAAGAATTGTTTTAAAAAGCTGAAAGAATGAATCCCCATAGATTCATGTTCTAGAAATGCTAAAGGGAGTCCTTCAGTTAGAAGGAAAACAGACTTCAGTCCAGTAGTTAAGACTGGCGGTCAATGGTTAAGACTCTACAGTGTTTCCACTACAGGAGGCATGC
This sequence comes from Aepyceros melampus, assembly GCA_006408695.1. NCBI lineage: Eukaryota > Metazoa > Chordata > Mammalia > Artiodactyla > Bovidae > Aepyceros > Aepyceros melampus. Next base: position 79,502 of record SJXQ01004982.1, on the reverse strand, counting down.
ATAGGGTTGATCGCTGGTTGGGGAACTCAGATCCCACAAGATGCATGGCCAAGAAAGGGAAAATAATACCATATAGAAATCTGGATATACATAAAGAAATAAAGACACTGGAAATGGCAATTCAATGGGATTTATTATTACTAGTATTACTAGTATTTAACTATCTTTATAGGACTACTGTTGCAGGGGTCCTAAGGGAATACCCTCAGGCTTGATGATTTGTTACAAGGATTCACAGGACTCTGCAAAGTTGCTGTAAGTGTAGCTAGAGTTACCTATAGCAAATGAAAGGGTTTAAAATCAGCAAAGGGAACAGGTTCATGGGTGAGGTCCAGGAGAAACCAGGTGCAGGCTTCCAGAGAAGTTGTATGGATATGCTTAATTCTCCCAGCAACAGTGTGTGTCAACATTACCTCATCAATCCAGGAAGCTCTCCTGTGTCTTGGTGTACAGGGTTTTAATAGTGGCCTTGACCGAGTCTTCACATTTTGCCTTCAGACACAGCCTGCTGTTTCAGATTTCTGTACCAATGTGAACTTCTTTCAGGCAGGTTTGTGAATGAGGAACTAGTAATATGTCCATATATAAAATACATCTCTTCCCAAATCCAAACACCCCAATCAACTGCTTTGCCTCTTGATTAGTTCCAAAAGGAGGCAACAATAGCAGTTTTTTCTTAGTTGCCTGTGGGTGGTATGTTGCAGGTGGCCCTCCCCACAAGCAGGCCTCTGTTAGTCCTGTGGTATCATGCATTAGTCAGTCCTAGCTTATTCTTCCGGAGAAGACAATGGCACCCCACTCCAGTACTCTTGCCTGGAGAATCCCAAGGACGGAAGAGCCTGGTGGGCTGCAGTCCATGGGGTCGCTAAGAGTTGGACACAACTGAGCGACTTCACTTTCACACATTGGAGAAGGAAATGGCAACCCACTCCAGTGTTCTTGCCTGGAGAATCCCAGAGACGGCGGAGCCTGGTGGGCTGCGTCTATGTGGTCGCACAGAGTCGGACATGACTGAAGTGACTTAGCAGCATCAGCTTATTCTTCAGTTTCTGACACTAACTATCATGCTATCATCAATTTAGTGTAATTTCATACTAGGGATTTTTGCATCGAGTTCAAAATCTTTCTACTCAAATAATGACAGGAAGCTGGTGAATTCAAATAGCCTATGAATACGGTAAATGATAATTGAGATCATTCACACTTAAAGGCAAATTGTTGTCAGCTCATTTCCAAGACCTAGGGAAAAAAAGCATTTGTAAATTTGATCACTGTGTACCATTATCCTTTGGCTTGATGTAGATTTTGCAGTGTTGAAACCACATTGCCGGGGTCCAGCCCCGGTGGATCCAGGGTGATTCGAAGCGGGGACGGCGTCGGCGAGGAAAGACTTATTTATTTAGAAATATAAAAATAGATTAGGAAGAAATAGTATAGTAGGAAAATTAAGATGGAGAAAAGAAGGCTGAATAACTTGGTTTAAGTGGAAAGCCAATAAAACCTCGAGACAAGGGGTTTGCACCATCTACGTTAGGCCACCGGCGTCTGTTTGAATATCGGAGAGTGCCCCGCCCTGGGCTCTCTCTCTTACAGATCTTAGCAGCTGGGACAGGTAAGTAGACATGGCGAGCCTCCGCGCCCCAGATGGGAATTCAGCCAGAAATTAGAGAAAATAGGAGACACGGGGGAAGCCCAGCATCAGTGCAAGACTCCAAAAGAGGGAAGGGGAAAAGGAAAAAAAGGAAAAGGGAAAAAGGAAAGGGGGAAAAAAGGGGGGGGAAAGGGGCAGTTTATTTTTCAAAATCAGCTTATATACCCCAAGTTGTACATAATAGAATATGCAGAGTTATGCAGAGGTAGCAGTCCCGACCCTCATTGAGACAAGGCTTTCTTTTTTGCATACTCTCCTGTTACAAAAGTCCCAGGTGGTTTACATTATCTTCTGGCCAAGAGGCCTATTAACATTTCTGGCTCTCTTCTGATGAAGTTTTGTTAACCAGAGACTCATTTGTGTTAATCTTTCCAAAGTCTGAATGCCACTCTCAGAAAACACTAAATAAAAATACAGCAGTTTGTAATAAAAGGCAAAACTACTATATATCCTTTTTCATATCCCATTTACATTGATTACATCTTCCTGGGTGCCTGATAGATAAAAAATAAGGAGGTTGGGCAGTAATCTTTGAGTCAACTGTGAAATCCTGTCACCAATATGAATTTGAAAAGGCTCTGAAACTTTAGGATACTTTAAGGCTTTTGTGCCCCTCACAGTTGGGAAGTTATGAGCAATTCACAAGCTCCTAGAAGGTCAGGGGAACTTGTTAGGCAGGCTAGAGCATTATCAAAGGGGATTGGGCTGAGAACTCCTTTCAAATGCAGGAAGCTAAAAACTCTTCCCGAGAAACTGGCAGAGAATAGTAGGGAAACAGACAAATACAGACAAACTTTTATTCTTGGGGTGCATGCTCAGGAAAAACCAGGGAGAAATCCGATGACTCAGATTGCCCTGCCATCTGAGTTTGCCACGTGACCCTGTCACAGGTGGGATTCCTCACGCTGGCCCCCGACACCACATCAAGACTGCTGATGCTATACGTGGTATTAAAAGTCTTGATAATCTACTGTTGGTCTCTCTCCATCAACCATTTCCCTCATGGGCCACTCAGGGGAATTTACATATATTGTTATCAACATTTTAATTTCTGACATGCCATTAATTAAACTGAGGTTTTAGTTTCCTAGAGCTATTGTAAAATCAGTATACAAACTGGGTAGCTTAAGACAACATATTTTTTTGGTCTCACTGTTCTGAGGCCCTCAAGTCCAAATTTAAGGTATTGAATCTGAGTATGTTCAAGCTTTCTGATCCATCTGCCAATCTGTGGGTCGTATAGATGACGCAGGAAAACAGAGAACAGTACTATGAGAGTGCAGCTGGCAATTTATATTGTAGGGAAAGCTACAAGTAAATGGCTTCGATTAATTAAATTCAGTTTAGTTTAGTCGCTCACTTGTGTCTGACTTTTGTGACCCCATGGAGAGCATCACATCAGGCTTCCCTGTCCATCACCAACTCCAGGGGCTTTGAGCAATCACATCCATTGAGTAGGTGATGCCATCCAACCATCTCATCCTCTGTCATCCCCTTCTCCTCTTGCCTTCAATCTTTCCCAGCATCAGGGTCTTTTAAAATGAGTCAGTTCTTTGCATCAGTGCTGGCAATTTATATTGTAGGGAAAGCTACAAGTAAATGGCTTCGATTAATTAAATTCAGTTTAGTTTAGTCGCTCACTTGTGTCTGACTGTTTGTGACCCCATGGAGAGCATCACATCAGGCTTCCCTGTCCATCACCAACTCCAGGGGCTTTGAGCAATCACATCCATTGAGTAGGTGATGCCATCCAACCATCTCATCCTCTGTCATCCCCTTCTCCTCTTGCCTTCAATCTTTCCCAGCATCAGGGTCTTTTAAAATGAGTCAGTTCTTTGCATCAGGTGGCCAAAGTATTGCAGTTTCAATTCAGCATCAGTCCTTCCAATGAATATTCAGGACTGATTTCCTTTAGGGTGGACTGGTTGGATCTTCTTGCAGTTCAAGGGACTCTGAAGAGTGTTCTCCAACACCACAATTCAAAAGTAACAATTCTTCAATGATCAGCTTTCTTTATAGTCCAACTTTCACATACATACATGACTAGTGCAAAAACCATAGCTTTGAGTAGACAGACCTTTGTCAGCAAAGTAATGTCTTTGCTTTTTAATATGCTGTCTAGGTTAATCATTGCTTTTCTTCCAAGGATCAAGTGTCTTTTAGTTTCATGGCTGCAGTCACCATCTGCAGTGATTTTGGAGCCGCCCAAAATAAAGTTTCTCACTGTTTTCATTGTTTTCCCATCTATTTGCCATGAAGTGATGGGAACAGATACCATGATCTTAGTTTTCTGAATGTTGAGTTTTAAGCCAACTTTTTCACTCTCCTTTTTCATCAAGAGGTTCTTTAGTTCTTCTTCGCTTTCTGCCATAAGGGTGGTGTCATCTATGTATCTGAGGATTTGAAACAGCTCAGCTGAAATTCCATTACCTCCACTAGCTTTGTTTTTAGTGATGCTTCTAAGACCCACTTCACTTTGCATTTCAGAACATCTGGCCCTAGGTGACTGATCACACCATCATAGTTATCTAGGCTATCTAGGTCATGAAGATCTTTTTTGTATAGTTCTCAGTGTATTTTTGCCACCTCTTCTTAATATATTCTGCTCCTGTTAGGTCCATACCATTTCTATCATTTATTGTGCCCATCTCTGCGTGAAATGTTCCCTTGGTATCTCTAATTTTCTTGAAGAGATCTCAAGTCATTCCCATTCTATTGTTTTCCTCTATTTCTTTGCATTGCTCATTGGGGAAGGCTTTCCTATCTCTCCTTGCTATTCTTTAGAACAGCAAGGGGCCAGCTGGTGCACTGGGGATGCTGGCACCAGAGGCCCAACGGCTGCCAGTGCTGGTCCCTGGCCATGCAGACACTGCGTGCCTTTCTCCCAGGTGCTCTGTCAGCCATGAGCCATGCATGGAGGCCCTGGCTCCATGGCAAGCCCTCTCCCCGCACCTCTGGGCTGGTGCAGGTGAGCGTGGACGACCTGGATGGGGGGTGCAGGGTTGGATATATTAACAAATATAATTAAATGAGCAAGGTCAGATGGAGAGTTTTACACTTGTGGAAGTTTTTGTTTGTTTCATTTTTTAATTATTTCCAGTTTTTTTTCTTTTTAAGATATCTTCTTTTATAATTTTTAATAAGCTGAAAATCATTGCTGATAGATACAGAAATTTTGAGATATTCTCTGGTTTTTCTTGATGTTTAAAATGTTGATAGTAAGTTAAAAAGTAAAACAGAGAAGTGACTACACAACATGTGTAGTTCAATAGCACTAAGAGCTATCCATCACTACTGTTGGAATAATCTTGAATATTATGAAGAATTGGTGCCAATTAAGTTCTTTATGTATGTGTAATGTCAGGTAAGGAACATGCTTTCTCAGTCAGTTATACTCACAAATACAATTTAGAAGTAGAGAATTCTATACATTATGAAGATTTAGAAGAATTCTGGAGAGTGAATAAGTTGGCTTAAAGCTTAACATTCAGAAAACGAAGATCATGGCATCTGGTCCCATCACTTCATGGGAAATAGATGGGGAAACTGTGGAAACAGTGTCAGACTTTATTTTTTTGGGCTCCAAAATCACTGCAGAGGGTGATTGCAGCCATGAAATTAAAAGACGCTTACTCCTTGAAAGGCACGTTATGACCAACCTAGATAGTATATTCAAAAGCAGAGACTTTACTTTGCCGACTAAGGTCCGTCTAGTCAAGGCTATGGTTTTTCCTGTGGTCATGTATGGATGTGAGAGTTGGACTGTGAAGAAGGCTGAGCGCCGAAGAATTGATGCTTTTGAACTGCAGTGTTGGAGAAGACTCTTGAGAGTCCCTTGGACTGCAAGGAGATCCAACCAGTCCATTCTGAAGGAATTCAGCCCTGGGATTTCTTTGGAAGGAATGATGCTAAAGCTGAAGCTCCAGTACTTTGGCCACCTCATGCGAAGAGTTGACTCATTGGAAAAGACTCTGATGCTGGGAGGGATTGGGGGCAGGAGGAGAAGGGAAGAGAGAGGATGAGATGGCTGGATGGCATCACGGACTCAATGGACGTGAGTCTGAGTGAACTCTGGAGTTGGTGATGGACAGGAGGCCTGGCGTACTGCAATTCATGGGGTCGCAAAGAGTCAGACATGACTGAGTGACTGAAATGAACTGAACCCACTCCAGTATTCTTGGGCTTCCCTTGTGACTCAGCTGGTAAAGAATCCACCTGCAATGTGGGAATCCTGGGTTTGATCCCTCGGTTGGGAAGATCCCCTGGAGAAGGAAAGGGCTACTCACTCCAGTATTTTGACCGGGAGAATTCCATGGACTGTAGAGTCCATGGGGTTGTAAAGAGTCAGACACAGTGACTACGTCAAACTGAGTGACTTTCACTTCACGTAAGTATATGTTTGTGTTTATTTGCCTTTGCTTACATTTTCAGGGTGAGAAATTTCACCTCAGTGCTACTTTGCCTATTACATGCTTGTCACTCTAACAATCTCCCAAAGGATGCTTGTTCCATTTGTACTATGTACGAGGTTTACCCATGCATTTCAGAGGTCTGAGGAATCTTCTACATTTAAAAGGGCCAGAGTCTAAATACCTGAGTTCTAGTTTTGACTATGCTTGAATGAACTGTATATAACTGTGAATAAAACATTTGACTTTTCACACCTGCAAAAATGGCCATAGTTTTTGATGAGGAAGAAAGAGGAGAGGGAACAAGCTGGCTTGAAACTCAACATTCGAAAAAAAAAGATCATAGCATCCAGTCCCATCTCTTCATGGCAAATAGAAGGGAAGAGTGGAAGTAGTGACAGATTTTATTTTCTTGGGCTCCAAAATCACTGCAGATGGTGACTACACCCATGAAATTAAAAGGCGCTTGCTCCTTGGAAGAAAAGCTATGACAAACCTAGACAGCATATTAAAAAGTGGTGACATAAATTTGCCAATAAAGTTCCGTCTAGTGAAAGCTATGGCTTTTCTGTAGTTATATATACATGTGAGAACTGGACCATAAAGAAGGCTGTATGCCAAACAATTGAAGCTTTTGAACTGTGGTGCTGGAGAAGGCTCTTGAGAGTCTATTGGACACCAAGGAATCAAACTAGTCAATCCTAGAGGAAATCAGTCCTGAATATTCATTGGAAGGACTGATTTGAAGCTGAAACTTTGATATTTTGGCCACTTGATATGAAGAGCTGACTCACTGGAAAAGATCCTGATGCTGGGAAAGATGGAAGACAAAAGGAGAAACGGGTGGTGGATGATGAAATTGTTAAGTAGCACAGATCCAGTGAACATGAATTTGAGCAAACTCTGGGAGATAGTGGAGGAGGCAGATAGTGGACAGAGGAGCCTGGTGTATTCTAGTCCATGGGGTCACAAAGAGGCAGACACAACTTAGTGAATGAAGAGCAACAGCAACTGTGCAATATAACAAGGATATACAATATCATGATGTCACTGAAGGTGTTTTGTAATCCATCAAAGGATATTAAGGTAGAAATATCAGTATTAACAAAGGAGAACTACACATATAAAGCAGTTTAGATTCCATTCTATAAGCCTCCATAAAGTCATGAACACTAGAGAGTCAAAGGTAGTAATAAAGTTTAAGACAACAAAGATGGCATTGACTTGCTACTGCAGGGATCTAGGCTGTTTAATAAGAAGGGGGCAAGTGCAAAGAGGTGACAAAGCTTAGCACAACAAAGCCTCAGGAATGCATCTATCATAATGATTTCAGTTAAGACTTACTCATATACAAAACTCAAATGTATGTATCCATTTTGTCATATTGTAATTTGCAATTAATTATAGGAGGCAGCCACTTACATATCCAGTCTCATATCTGATTTTCTACATGACAGATTCCTGAACACCAGGGTCTAAGGAAGTGTTATAGTCGAACATAGTATCAGATTCAAGATCATTACATATAGTATTAACTGGTTCTTTCCCAATTCACTAATTCCATTTCGCACAGTTTTATTACTCTGCAACCCCATTAATATATTTTAAAATATTTTCTCCCCTTCCAAGTCCTACCCTTCATGTCCATACATCATATTCCTGTGTCTGATAAGGGAAAGTGTTAGTCACTCAGTGGTGTCCAACTCTTGTAACCCCTTGGACTGTAGCCCACCAGGCTCCTCTGTCCATGGAATTCTCCAGGCAAGAACACTGGTGTGGGTTGCCATTCCCTTCTCCAGGGGTTCTTCCCAACCCAGAGATTGAACCTGGGTCTCCTGCACTCCAGGCAGATTCCTTACTGTCTCAGTCACCAGGGAAGCCCTATGTCTACCACTAGACAATGAGTCATTTTGACTCTTTGTATTATCTCGGCTTATAGAAACAATTTATATAATGGTCAACAATGAATTCGTATCATTTGGGAGATCTACTGCTCAAACATTTTGTTACCAGCTTATCTTGAATATTGGAGGGTTTTTTTTTTCCATTAGAAAGTCTTATTTTCCTTAAAGGAGTAACCCAAGTTAGATGTTTTCTTCACACTCCAGTAACATTTTTTTATGTTGTAGGGTTTTGGGTTCCCTTTTTTTTTTTTTTATAAGTTTGATAAAATTTGATAAAATGAGACTTCTTCCTGGGTCTACTTCAAGATATATTAAGGTAGTCACCCCTCTGTGGTTTACTTATCCAGTGTTATCCTCATTCTTCTCTGAAATTCTCTCTTCCTCATCCAGTTCATGTAACTTATTTGTCTTTAGAAATATACCTTGTCTCTTACCCTTGTTTTCTCCAATTATTTTATGTGTGTATACATCATATTTACACTAAGGCAAGAATGATGTCATGGATTTCCTGAGTAATCTGCTTTTTTCAGTATCCAGGAACTTCTCACAAATAATTAGGAATATATTAGGCATTTAATAACTATTAGTTGAATTGATTGAATGAAAATGACTAAGTGCTTTGAGCCAGACTAGGTATGAAAGTATTTAGATGAAAAGCTACATTGATAAATAATTCAGTTCAGTTCAGTCACTCAGTTGTGTCCGACTCTTTATGACCCCATGGACTGCAGCAAACTAGGCCTCCCTGTCAATCACCAACCTTTGGAGTTTACTCAAACTCATGTTCATTGAGTTAGTGATGCCATCCAACCATCTCATCCTCTGTGTCCCCTTTTCCTCCTGCCTTCAATCTTTCCCAGCATCAGGGTCTTCTCCAGTGAGTCAGTTCTTCGCATCAGGTGGCCAAAGTATTGGAGTTTCAGCTTCAGCATCAGTCCAATGAATATTCAGGACTGATTTCCTTTGGGATAGACTTGTTGGATCTCCTTGCTGTCCAAGGGACTCTCAAGAGTCTTCTCCAACGCCATGGTTCAATACTTCTCCAACACACTTTTCTAATACCACAGATAAATAATTGGATGACCAAAAAGAAACCAGCAAGTAAAAGACTGTAGGGGCGATTGACAGAGAGGAATTGAGGATCATCAGGAGGAGAAAAGGAGAATAAAAACATTGAGAGAGAAGTTCTTTTAATAAAGGGGAATATTTTCCAGAGGATGATGTACTATTAGACACTCCATGTACTTCCTTTGTATTTCTTTCTTTCTTTTATTTTTTTTTTTTTGCCTTAGAAAATAAACATCTTTACTCTTAAATAATTTGGGCCAACCAATTTAAAAAATGCCTAAAACTTTATAATTTCCTGATATAAAAAGTGGACTTCCTTTGCTCTTTTTTTTTTTTTGCTTTAAGTTTTATTTTCATTTTTTCATTTATTTTTTACTTTACAATACTGTATTGGTTTTGCCATACATTGACATGAATCCACCACAGGTGTACATGAGTTCCCAACCCTGATCCCCCCTCCCACCACCCTCCTCATATCATCTCTCTGGGTCATCCCCGTGCACCCGCCCCAAGCATCCTGCATCCTGTATTGAACCTAGACTGGTGATTCATTTCTTACATGATAGTATACATGTTTCAGTGCCATTCTCCCAAATCCTCCCACCCTCTCCCTCTCCCTCAGAGTCCAAAAGTCTGTTCTTTACATCTGTGTCTCTTTTGCTGTCTCACATACAGGGTTATCATTACCATCTTTCTAAATTCCATATATATGTGTTAGTATACTGTATTGGTGTTTTTCTTTCTGGCTTACTTCACTCTGTATAATTGGCTCCAGTTTCACCACCTCATTAGAACTGATTCAAATGTATTCTTTTTCATGGCTAAGTAATACTCCATAGAGCATCTTTGTCCAGACTATTATTTTAAACTTCTTTGACTAATGCAGACAATGCCAATAAATTATAATAAGAAATGTTTGAATAGCAGCTTTTGTTTTTACAAAAGAAAGGCCAATTGGGTTAATTTTGCACATATGACATTATTATTATTGCTTTTCAAGAAGGAAAATTAACATAAGACTTTTTATAAAAAGTCATTGACAGTCTCATTTTGTGACTGGAAGTAAATTATTGGACACTGGTAAATATTACATTACAAAATGGAGATGCTCATTTTTTTTTTTAAGATTTTTTTTAAAAGATTTCCCAACTATAATGAGAGACAGAGAGAGACAGAGTACATGCACACATACATACATGTTTACATATTATATGCGTACCTTAGAGACGTTATATATACTTTATAAAGTTTGTGTATATAAATATATATATACACTACATATATATGTATGTATACATATATATGTAGTGTATCTGTATACACACATATACACTTTATTTTATATACATGTAGTATATATATGTATATGTAGTGTGTATATGTATACATATATATGTAGTGTACATGTATACGCACATATACACTTTATTTTATATACAGGTAGTATATATATGTATATGTAGTGTGTATATGTATACATATATATGTAGTGTACATGTATACACATATATGTAGTATATATGCATACACACACATATACACTTTATTTTTAAAAGACACTCACAAATGTATACATATAAAGAGAGAAGACTACAAAGTAAAAGATTGGTAAATCTGAAACTCCAAACTCAGAAAGACGCTGTTACTGTAAGCCAATGAGAAAAAAAATAAGCTAAACTACCACTGATCCTTGAACAACGTGGGGATGAGGAGCGCTGGTTATCTATGTCATGGCCCTTTCTCACACATGTGCTTCCTCCTTAATCTAAGGTCCTTCCATATCTGCATCTACAGATTCAACCACTGCAGGTCATGTAGTACTGCGGTATTTATTAATAGAAAAAAAAATCAAGTATAAGCATGCAGCTCAAACCCTCATTGTTCAAGGCTCAAGTGTAATTATTTCAATGCTATAGTAGTATATTTGAAGCATTCCAACGGTAATTGAGTATGTTAAGAATGACTACTAGAACACAGAGATGTTTTCTTATTGAACTCTTTGCATGTCAATTTGTTTAAAATAAAATTATTTTCTATTCTATGTTGAATATGAATTAAAATCTTTGTTTATAGTGATACATTATGATTATTAGGTTGCAGAATAGCTAATTTACCCAGCTATCCTGAGCCTACATCTGGATGTTTTCCTAAAATTTAAAATAGAAGTAATATAAACATATCTGAGTAATATATTACATGAAATCCTCTGTTACTGAAGTCTCATTATACAATAAAATAAAAAAACATAAAAATCACTCTACCAATGATGAATTAACTCAACATAAGTATTTGCTTGCTTTTTGTTGTTGTTGATATGGTCTTAAAAGCAACCATAGGTGGGTAAAATTGCATACGGTTCTGTTTTATTTGGGGGAGGGTTCCATTTCCAACATTATAATGAAATTACTTGCAAAGTTAAGCTAATATCTTGGAATCATCATTTGATTCAATAATTACCTTCTTATGTAAATACCCAAGAGAATTGAAAACATATTCACACAAAATTGTACATGAGTGTTTATAGCAGCAAGATTCATAATAGTCAAAAAATGTAAACACATATTTCCATCAACTGATGAAAAAATATATTGGTTAATCATATTCATATAATGAAACATTAAAAGGAATGAAACACTGATATTTTCTGCAACTTGGATAAACTTGAAAATACTATGTTTAATGAAAGAAATCAAACACAAAAAGTTACATGTTACATGATTCTGTTATATGAAATATGCAGAATAGGCAATTTCATAGCGACAGAAAGTAGGTTAGTTACTATCAGAGAACAGGGGGAGGGACTGAATAGCACCTACCAACAGGTTAAAATTTCTTTTTAGGGTGACAAAAATATTCTGGAATAAGTGGTGGCGGGTTTGCAACCTTGTGTGTGTATGGAGACTATGGATAGGTATAGTTCCTAACAGTCAATTGTATGGTATGTGAATTATATTTCAAGCCAAAAATATTCTAAAAGACAGTAATATTTGAGATTACTCTTATTGCTTGATTTGAACAAATTATAGAGTAAAGGTTGTACTATTTCCTACTTTGGAGATTTTTCAAGATTAGGAGATTAATTTTATCATTCATAACATTTATTCTCTATAAACAGTTGCTCCATAGCCTTTACTATTGTCTGAAAGCAAGTATGATTATTTCTCTCATGAAATGTTGGATTTCTAATGGTAGTGAAAGACCTTGAATATGAGAATTCCATGTGTTCCCCATCCCCCACAAAAAAGTGAAAATATCAAACATTATCTGAATTTGCAAATCAAAAGTATAATTTCTAGGATGTTGGACCAAGAAAAAGATAATTTTAAATATACATATTTCAGGATATAGAAACTAGAAATTTAGTAAGATTCCTTAATTTTGTTACCTTGATATCTCCTTTATTTCTATTTTAAAGGAAAGAAACTATATTTGCTTGTATGTTTCTAACACAGAGACAATCTCTGAAGTTATACAAAATTATCCTGTAGCTCATTACAAATAGGTTACTGGTAAAAATAAAATAATGAATCCACATTTGCAGATCTGAAAAATAGCTGTGTACAATTTTCTACAAATTTTTACCTACTAACATTCATCCAAAAGCAATCCAGAGTTCAAAGAACCTGGTATACTATAAACTAACAAAACAATCAAAAGAGAGAATTCTAAAAGACTTTCATTTTTAACTGGATCATATTAACCAAATAGTAGAAAAAGATAATATAACCCAATATGTAATGTAGGTATCAATTTGAAACTCTATTTTCCTGGCAATTAATCACTTCCTATGAATGTCTAAATACCCAAAGTATTTTCACAAGTTTCTGCCTTCCATGAAAAAACAAACAAAACAAAACTCATCTCTCACTGCTTCCCTATGAAAATCTTCCATTCCAGCGAAGTTTGTCTTTCAGCAGGAATCTAAGAACTCAAATGAATCAGGAGCCATGAAGCAAGAAGGCCTGGAGACTGCAGAATGGTGAGAAGTGATCATCTCTCAGGAACAAAGCCATGCGGGCAAGCAGGTGATACTCAAAAGGAGCAGACTGTGCTACTGTGGATATATACATGCCTAAGATTATGAAGTCACATCTTTAAGATGCCTCATTACTAAGACACTTTAGACTACAAAGATGTATGGCATAAACAAAAGACAGAGCTCTAAAGATTAAAGAAAGAACTTAGGAATATAGAAAGTTATAAGAAAGCAACAACACAATTTATGCAAAAGAGGAAACTTCAAAACAAACGGTGTAAAATTGAAAACAAATCTTCCTGCTATATATATGTGATATATGTGCCTATGGTTTTAACTACTGTTTTAAAATAAAACTTGAGTTGTATTGAGCTATTTCTAGCAATTAAAAGACATTTAATTAGTTAAATTATGTGAAGATTTTATATGATTGGCTATTAAATTCAATTATTTAAAAATTAAGAAAAAATTGATTTGATATTCTTTTGTGTGTTAAAAATATGAAGGTGATTTTAATATTCCATATTTTTAGGTTTGAGCCGGCAGCCAGCAGTTGAAATTGACATGTGAGAGTTCTTCTAAGTCCCAGATGCTAGCTGCCAACTGCCTTTTTGTTCTTGTTTCCTTGGAAACGGAGGTTGGTTTCGTGAAAACAAGGTAAGTACAACTTTTACAGGAGAGAAATGGAACACTCCTTTGTCAACTTGCTGGTTGAGACCTATGGGTGTAGCTTTCCAGAAAACTGAAGTTGGAAGCCAGTTGAGGCATAGAGATGTGTATGACAAAGCCTCAGTATCCATGTTCTTCCTATTTAAATTGACCGTAGGAAAATGACACAATAGGATAGTCAAAATGACCAAATCAAAATAGTCAAAACTTTATCAAGAAGAAACATTTGAGCCTAGGTTGAAAAACATGAGATAACAGCACTGAAGTGAAATGCTTTTAAACGTTCAGTCATACTAAATAGGCCTTTATTGAGAGACATCCTGTGTCAACATTTCTCAGAATTCACAAGGTGACCCACCTGCAGAGACTGAGGGGACAGGTAAGGTAAGAGGAAGCAAAAGAAGACATTTTCTGTCCCAACAGTGTTTTATAAAAGTCCTTCATGTGACTCTGCTTCTCCTTATCCCTTCTGCCTTTATAAATCACTGGTCTGATCTAGCTATCTATTTTCTTTTTTGGGAAAAGAGGCACAAAGGCACAGAACAGGAATGTCTCTCAGTCGTGTCCGACTCTTTGCGGCCCCATGAACTGTAGCCTACCAGGCTCCTCTGTCCATGGCATTTTCCAGGCATTAGTACTGGAGTGGATTGCCATTTCCTTCTCCAGCAGATCTTCCTGACCCAGGGATTGAACCCGGGTCTCCCACATTGTAGACAGATGCTTTACCATCTGAGCCACCAGGGAAGTCCATAAAGGCACAGAAAGATATAGTTATTCATATAAAAACTGAAATCTAGCTAGTGGCAAATTAGAGAACCCTGTATTCTTCTTGTTCCAAACATGTCTATTTTATACAGTGTTATAGAATGCTGCTGTGGTTATGATTTCAAAATTCTCTTGATCATTTATTTTTCTTTAGGTACCAGCAGCTGAATATAAAGAAATGTAATCATGGTATGTTAGGATCTTTCAAAAAATATAAGGATTTAAACAGTTACCACTTGAATGCTAATAGTTACTTTTCTAATATCATGGTTTAGTTGTGGAGGCTATACATCCTAAACTGGAAAATACAGCAAAAATTAGGAAAGGATATGGCTTCATTAAAAAAAAAAAAAACTTAATCAGAGATGATCCTTTTAGCTTTAATTTAAATAATAGGATTTATTTAGAAAAAAAATATATCCACTAAGAGTGGCACCATATTGTGTGGAGATTCTTTGTATCATTGAAGTGAATTGCAGACAAAACAAGGGCTATAAAAGCCCATGGCTACATCTGTTACCTGTTTAGGTGTCTTAAAATCATACTTATGTTTTTAAAAATTGGAATTCTTTGCCGGTATCACAGTAATGACTTAGTAAATTGTTGGGTGTTGTCTGCTATTTTAAGAAAAAGAACTGTCTCTTTTAAATCATGATAAAACCCAGAACTTAAAAAGCTGATTTCTATTTAAGTGAATCAAAGAACAGTGATTAAACACAAGGTTCCTTCAATGATGTTCTATCACAGCCTTCATGTTTCCCATCACACTACATATGGTCCAATTGTTTACAGATTACAAAAAAAAAATCCCTGCTCAGATGTTAAAACAAGATGTTTTCTTCACTTTCAAATGGCAGGCTGACTGCCAATTTTTACAATTAGTTATTCTGTGCAAAGAAAAAAAAAGTTTAATTATCACGACTTCTTATGTTTGGACATTACTCTTGTGATGGCTATCAACCTGAGGCCTGACAGAAATGAACTCTGCTCCATGACATGGGGGAAGTCTCTTGGGAAAACAGCTTTTTGTCAGGGAGAGGGAGTAACAAAGTAAGGAGAGCAAAGCATCTTCGCCAGAAATAGGTATCGCAGCATCAAGGCAAACCAGCCACCTGCCAGTGACGACGTTTCCCTGTGGCACCGTCTGGCAGACAGAATTTCACAGTGTTAAGCAACAGGGCTGCGCACACCATGAGTGCGCCTATCAATGGGTCACTGACTCTTTAAAACAGACTTGCTGAAGAGGGTAGAGTGATGATGGCAGGGCAATACACTGGCAGCAGAAAGACTCTCTTAGAGGCTAAATCCCTGTTTAGGATTGCATGACCTCAGAGCTGGCATTCTCATTCCTTAGAGGGATTGTTTGCATCCACATTACATTGTCAGGGTATGGTTAGCTGGAAGTTGAAGAAATGGATTAATGAATTTATGTACTTAGGATTATATGTATCATATATTTCAGTGACTATATACCCTCAAACCTCCAAAGAGCCTAGTTTTGGTACAGCAGTTGATTTAAAAATCAGGATAACAAGTGGCTCCAAGAACAAGGATCTTGGCAGGTGGAAAAAAATGGAAGGGGTCTGAAATGTGTTATATTATTTTGCTCCATTGTGTTTGGCTTTACAAAAATTCTGCATGAAGAATCAGCCATTTAAAAATTACTTAAGAAAATGATAATGAATATATGTTTCAGGAAGAGCTGTGCTAGTATGGTGTCTAGTGATATGTCCTTTATGTTTCATGTTGTCTGTTTAGAAGTGGAAATAAGGAGGAGCCAAAGGCCAGCTTTCTGAGGTTTGTCCAAACCTGGATGGCTTTGCATGCTATTCAAACATTTTGTCAGTGGATTTGTCAAAACCTGTAATGTAAGACCTTTTGGCTATCTTGAGAGACATGCCTCTAAAAAAAATTGTGTAAAAATTATTAGTAGTTTCACCATTGATAACATATTGGTGACAAAAGGGGATATTCAAATGACAATAGAAGTATAACTGAAATTCTCTCATCTCACCCCAGTCTTATTCCCAAGGGTAACATTGCTAGTCCCACAACAGTTCTAAATAACAGGCTTATCCCTCTGTTTCTTATTTTATCACTGTTAGACCAGATCAATTTGCTCTCCTCTAGGAAACAACCAGGGTTCTGACAGCTCAGTTGGTAAAGAATCCTCCTGCAGTGCAGGAGACCCTGGTTGGATCCCTGGGTTGGGAAGATCCGCTGGAAAAGGGATAGGCTACCCACTCCAGTATTCTTGGGCTTCTCTTGTGCATTAGCTAGTAAAGAATCTGCCTGCAATGCGGAAGACCTAGGTTCAATCCCTGGGTTGGGAAGATCCCCTGGAGAAGGGGAAAGCTACCCTCTCCAGTATTCTTGCCTGGAGAATTCCATGGACTATATAGCCCATGGGGTCATAAAGAGTCAGAGACGACTGAGCAACTTTCACTTTCAGAAAACCACCGAGGAGTTTACCTCAAACCTACCTACTTCTCTTTCACACGCAAATTTTGTTAGTTTTATTATAATTTTTCTTTCTACTAGTGACTCTCATTTTAAATTTCTTTGCATGAATTTTAATTACTTAAGGAATATATCTTCTCCTTAAAAATCTAAAATAGTACAGGTAAGACTATTATTTTCTTTGACTCTCTTTCAACATGCACAAATAACTGAATACATATAAGGCTGTGATTCAACAAAGAAATTTCTCATTGGTCAAGTGTCTGGTAATCACCTATTTGTCGTTTTTAGTCATTAAGTCATGTCTGACTCTTTTGCAACCCCATGGGCTGCCAGGTTCCTCGGTCTGTGGGATTTCCAAGGCAAGAATACTGGAATGGGTTGCTATTGCCTTCTCCAGGGGATCGTCCCAGGGATCAAACCCATGTTTCCTGCATTACGGGTAGATTATTTAACACTGAGCCACTAGAGAAGCCTGCATCAGGTATCCCCCCAAAATACAATTGTATGTGACATATAGAGCTTATATATGAAGTTAAGAGAAGTCACACAGCATTTACTTTTTTAATCCAGAGAGAGGGTGTGGGGCGGGAGGGTGGAGGTGGGGGTCGGGATTGGGAGTTCATGTACACTCATGGCTAATTCATGTCAATGTGTAACAAAACGAATACAGTATTGTAAAGCAAAACAAACTAAAAAATAAAAATTAATTAAAAAAAATAAAATAAAATAAAAGCCGACATGAAACCTCTAAAAAAAATAAATAAATAAAAATAAAAAAGTTGGGGTATAGTTGATTTATATATTGTTAGTTTGTGTTGTATAATGAAGTGAATCAGCTGTATATATACATATATCCCCTCCCTCTAGGACCTCTCCTTCCCCCTCCCATCCTATCCACCTAGCTCACAACAGAGCACGGAGCTGAACTTCTTGTCGAGTAGACAGTAGGTTCCCACCCTTTCACACATGGCAGTGGCCGTATGTCAATGTCAGTCTCCCAGTTCATCCACCCCCCAGCCCCATGTGTGCCCATCTGTTCTCTATGTTCGCACCGCTATTCCTGCCCTGCAAACAGGTTCATCTTACCATCTTCCCCGTTTCCACATATATGCATTAATATTTGATATTTATTTTCCTCTTTCTGACTTACTTAACTCTCTCCAATAAGTTGTACTAGGAAAACTGGAGAGCTACCTGCAAAAGGATGATATTAGAACATTCTCTAACTCCATACACAAAAGTAAACTCAAATGGATTAAAGACATAAATGTAAGGCTGGACACTATAAAACTCATAGATGAAGACACAGGAAGAATGCTCTTTGACATAAATCACAGCAGGATGTTTTCTGGCCCATCTACTTTTAACATGCCACTTAAAAGTTCACTTCAGGTTAATAGGATGAAAATAGAAACTGGCTCAAAACTACAGTGATCCTATAGTAAGAAAAATTCCATAACATTTTTATATTATTGCTCATTCATTCTTAATTTATTCACTCATTAAATTATCCCTTCAGAGTCAGATATTATGGATACTTGGGCTTCCAAGTTGGCTCAGTGGTAAAGAATCCAGCTGCCAGTGCACGAGACACAGGAGACACGGGTTCGATACACAATTCAGGAAGATCCCTCGGAGGAGGAAACAGCAACCCCCTCCAGTATTCTTGCCTGGAGAATCCCATGGACAGAGGAGTCTGGCTGCAATCCAAGGGTTGCAAAGAACTGAGCATGCCCTCAAGCACATTATGGGTACTCAAAAGATTAACAGCCAGATATTATTCTAAAGGTTTCAAAGTGTAGTAGAGAGAGCAGTGGTTCAGTTCAGTTCAGTCACTCAGTCGTGTTGGACTCTTTGCAACCCCATGGACTACAGCACACCAGGCCTCCCCGTCCATCGCCAGCTCCCAGAGTTCACATAAACTCATGTCCATCAAGTTGGTGATGCCATCCAGCCATCTCATCCTCGGTCGTCCCCTTCTCCTCCTGCCCCCAATCCCTCCCAGCATCAGGGTCTTTTCCAGTGAGTCAACTCTTCGCATGAGGTGGCCAAAGTATTGGAGCTTCAGCTCCAGCATCAGTCCTTCCAATGAATATGTAGGACTGTTTTCCTTCAGAATGGACTGGTTGGATCTCCTTGCAGTCCAAGGGACTCTCAAGAGTCTTCTCCAACACCACAGTTCAAAAGCATCAATTCTTCAGCACTCAGCTTTCTTCACAGTCCAACTCTCACATCCATACATGAACACTGGAAAACCCATAGCCTTGACGAGATGGACCTTTGTCAGCAAAGTAGTGTCTTTACTTTTAAATATGATGTCTAGGTTGGACATAATTTTTCTTCCAAGGAGCAAATTTCTTTTAATTCATGGCTGCAGTTACCATCTGCAGTGCTTTTGGAGTCCCCAAAAATAAAGTCTGTCACTGTTTCCACTGTTTTCCCATCTATTTGCCATGAAATGATGGGACCAGATGCCATGATCTTACTTTTCTGAATACTGAGTTTTAAGCCAACTTTTTTTACTCTCCTCTTTCACTTTCATCAAGAGGCTCTTTAGTTCTTCTCCACTTTCTGCCATAAGAGCAGTGGTTAGTCTCCAGTTATTGATTTTTAAGCCAATATGAGGTCATTCAAACTAAGTATTAAATCTCTTTTCCAATTGTTGTCTTTGGTAACAATAGAGCTTCCTATTTGGAGGGTATGGGTATAATATATGCTTTTCTACAGTTTCCTTTACATCTCTAATGCTTCTGCAACCCCCTTTTCATATCTGGTTTATTGTTTCTACTTAATTCTTATACCAAGAAATGTATTTACACAAAAGATCTTCGTTAACTTCATTAACAAAGCCATGCTTCCTTTTAAAAGGTTGCTAAATCCTACTTTTTCACATTTTTCATTATTATTTTGAGAAAAAGTTAGAATTCTAGTAAAGGTCATAATTTACATAAACTTAATAAAATGTGACCTGACTCTTGGGTTTACTTAATGTAAAACTCCTTAAGAATCTCTTTAATTCTAAAATATTAAGCCTAATTAACCCAAACAAAATTTGACACTCTGACAATGATACTGTATATAGTTCTCTACAGTATTTAAGTTTGGAGGGTCAATCTACAACATGAAGCAAGACTAGCAATTACTCATGTCAGAATCTTCAATAATTTCACCTCTGAAAATAGTAGGCAGAAAGTATTCAGGATTCTTTTTTGAAGGAATGGATAGGAGCTGGGCCAGGTCACAGGAAACCAACTTTAGTCAAGACTCCAATTCAATTTAAGTGATTTTGGATTTCTGGGCCCAGTTATCTCATTTGTAGGGTGAGATGCTCAGATACGTTCAGTTGTAACCTATTTTATGTGTACTTCTTGTATACTGATGAGAAGAAGTCAATTATTCAATTATTATTATTCACTGGGAACATAATGTTAAAATATTATAGTGTGTCAGGCTAGCTCATAGGAGAATAAAATATATATGGTGATCAGAGAAGTTATCACAGAATATACTAGATGCATTATGAAGGATGGGGAGAAGGGCATTACATAGAAATAAATTTGGAATCGAAGCAGGTGACATCAAGCTTAAGACAAGAAAATCACATAGAGAATGTCATGGAGTTTGAACAAAGACCAACCCAGAGGCTGTTTAGATAAAACATATGTTTTCTTAGGCATTCACTTTAAACATTGTACTTTTTTTTTTCTTTTTGGGTAACAGAATCTTTCCTTCAAATGATACCTAACATAATAATTCATTATTATGTAAAAACATTAAATAAAATTATAGTAATGAAATATCAATTTTAAGAAAAAGTTCTTCAAATTTATTTTACCATCATTAATAGCAATAAGAAATGACATACGAATGGCTAACAAACTCATGAAAAGATGCTCAACATCACTCATTATCAGAGAAATGCAAATCAAAACCACAATGAGGTACCATTTCACACCAGTCAGAATGGCTGCGATCCAAAAGTCAACAAGCAATAAATGCTGGAGAGGGTGTGGAGAAAAGGGAACCCTCTTACACTGTTGGTGGGAATGCAAATTAGTACAGCCACTATGGAGAACAGTGTGGAGATTCCTTAAAAAATTGCAAATAGAACTGCCTTATGATCCAGCGATCCCACTGCTGGGCATACACACCAAGGAAACCAGAATTGAAAGAGACACGTGTACCCCAATGTTCATTGCGGCACTGTTTATAATAGCCAGGACATGGAAGCAACCTAGATGTCCATCAGCAGATGAATGGATAAGAAAGCTGTGGTACATATACACAATGGAGTATTACTCAGCTATTAAAAAGAATACATTTGAATCAGTTCTAATGAGGTGGATGACGCTGGAGCCGATTATACAGAGTGAAGTAAGCCAGAAAGAAAAACACCAATACAGTATACTTACACATATATATGGAATTTAGAATGATGGTAATGATAAACCTGTACGCAAGACAGCAAAAGAGACACAGATGTATAGAACGGCCTTTTGGACTCTGTGGGAGAGGGAGAGGGTGGGATGGGTTGGCAGAGTGGCAGTGTAACATGTGTGATATCATAAGTGAAACGAATCGCCAGTCCAGGTTTGATGCAGGATGCAGGATGCTTGGGACTGATGCACGGGGATAATCCAGAGAGATGGTGTGGGGTGGGAGGGGGGAGGTGGGGGTCGGGATTGGGAGTTCATGTACATTCGTGACTGATTCATGTCAATGTATAGCAAAACGAATACAGTATTGTAAAGCAAAACAAACTAAAAATTAAAATTATTAAAAAAATAAACTGAGGACGTGGGTATATTCTCAGGGAGTTATGAAATACCTGCAGAAAAATAGTATATATTTATATATTAGGTATATCATATTTTATTTTGATGATAATATTAAAAATAGTATAAGTGCATTCTTTATTATCTGTCTGACCAGAAAGTACCAATGCATGATATAAGTGTCCACAGCTGTGTTTGTGTTTTCAATCAAGTCGGCCACAAGTAATATTCTAAATGTCAAGGTCTGATGAATAAAGACAAGAGGATAAATAAATAAAAAAAAGAAATATATTTTTAAAAATCAATAATCTGGAAGTTAGATTTAGTATCAAAATAATTCTTAAAGGCTAATATATTTTTAAATGATTAGGTTTTAATGAGATTGCAAATGAGAACACAAAGGTCTTCTATACACTTAGGTACCATTTCTGATGCTCTTAATTCCATTCTAAGATCCTGATTTTTCCTTCATGCATTGTACATTTTATCACTAGATACTATATTTGGGTATTTTTTATATTTGTCATTCATTATTTTAAAGTGTCACATTTTCCTCTATCTCTTTGACCATATGAAGTCTATTTTTAATAGCTATTCTTATGGACTGAATATTTGTTCCTCCCCCTCTATCCTATATATTGAAATCCTAACCTCCTAGTGTGATAGCATAAAAGGTGAGGCTTTTGAAAGGACATTAGGTCATGGAAGGAACTCTCAGGTATGGAATCAATGTCCTTATAAGAAGAGACAGGAGAACTTTATCTTTCTGCTGTTTCTCTCTGCTATGTAACCATAGAAAGAGAAGATGAACTTTTGCAAACCAGAAAAGAATACCCTAACGAGTATCTGCTGCTGCCTTGCCCTTGGAATCCCCAGCTGCTAAAACTGTGTTTCATTGCAATGCCAAAGGATGCTCAAACTACCACACAATTACACTCATCTAACATGCTAGCAAAGTAATGCTCAAAATTCTCCAAGCCAGGCTTCAACAGTACATGAACCGTGAACTTCCAGATGTTCAAGCTGGATTTAGAAAAGGCAGAGGAACTAGAGATCAAATCATCAACACTGTGGGATCATTGAATAAGCAAGAAAATTCCACAGAAACATCTACTTCTGCTCTATTGATTATGACAAAGCCTTTGGCTCTATAGATCACAACAAACTATGGAAAATTCTTCAAGAGATGGGACTACCAGACCACTTTACCTACCTCCTGAGAAATCTGTATGCCGGTCAAGAAGCAATGGTTAGAAGTGCACATGGAACAACAGACTGGTTTCAAATTGGGAAAGGAGTATGTCAAGGTTGTATATTGTCACCCAACTTATTTAGCTTATATGCAGAGTACATCATGAGAAATCCCAGGCTGGATAAAGCACAAGCTGGAATCAAGATTGATGGGGAAAATTTCAATAACCCCAGATATACAGATGATACCACCTTTATGGCAGAAAATGAAGAGGAACTGAAGAGCCTCTTGATTAAAGTGAAAGAAGAGAATGAAAGAGCTCGCTTAACTCAACATTTACAAAATGAAGATCATGGCATCCAGTCCCATCACTTCATGGCAAATAGATGGGGAAACAATGGAAACAGTGACAGACTTTATTTTCTTGGGCTCCAAAATCACTGCAGATGGTGACTGCAGCCATGAAATTAAAAAAAAAAAAAAAAACAAAAAAAAAACACTTGCTCCTTGGATGAAAAGCTATGACAAATTTAAACAGCATATTAAAGAGCAGAGACATTACTTTGCCAATGAAGGTCTGTCTAGTCAAAGCTATGGTTTTTCCAGTAGTTATGTGTGGATGAGAGAGTTGGAGCATAACGCTGAGTGCCAAATTGATGCCTTTGAACTGTGTTGTTGGAGAAGACTCTTATGAGTCCCTTGGACTGTAAGGAGATCCAACCAGTCCATCCTAAATGAAAATCAGTCCTAAATATTCATTGGAAGGACTGATGTTGAAGCTGAAACTCCAATACTTTGGCCACCTGATGCGAAAAACTGACTCATCTGAAAAGTCCCTGATGCTGGGAAAGATTGAAGGCAGGAGGAGTAGGAGACGATAGAGGATCAGATGGTTGGATGGCATCACCAACTAAGTGGACATAAGTTTGAGCAAGCTCTGGGAGTTGGTGATGGACAGGGAAGCCTGGAGTGCTGTGGTCCATGGGGTCACAAAGAGTCAGACACGACTGAGTAAGGGTACTGTACTGAAAAATGTGAGAAATAAATGCTTTCTGTTTAAGCCACCCAGTCTTTGGTATTCTGATATAGCTGGCTAAACTGGCTAAGAGTATTGTTTTAATGTCCTCATTTTCAATTCTGTCTTTCTTTGTCATCTCTGAGTCTATTTCTGTTGACTGATTCTTCCTCTGAATATAGGGTCCATGTCCTACTTATTTGCATGACTAACAGCTTTTTATTTAATATTGGACATACAACTTTACATTTTTGGTGGCTGGATTTGTTGTAACCCTTTAAATAACTATTGAGCTTCCCTGGTAGCTCAGCTGGTTAAGAATCCACCTGCAAGGCAGGAGACCCAGGTTCAAATCCTGGTCAGGAAGATCCACTGGAGAAGTGATAGGCTACCCAGTCCAGTATTCTTGGGCTTACTGGTGGCTCAGCTTGTAAAGAATCCACCTGCAATCCAGGGAGACCTGGGTTTGATCCTTGGGTTAGGAAGATACCCTGGAGAAAGGAACAGCTTACTACCCACTCCAATATTCCTGCCTGGAAAATTCCTTTGACTGTTGCAAAGAGTCAGACATGACTGAGCGACTTTCACTTAAATAACTATTAGGTTTTGTTCTGATATTCTACAAAGGTGCTTGGAATCAGTTTTACCCTTCTGAAGTTTTCTTTTAAGTTTTTCTCTCATAGGTCCATAATACCCCTCAATCTATAGCTAATGTGTCTCTAATACTGCAAGTGCTACTCTTTATGACTCTACCCCCTACCCTGGGCATTAGGAGTTTGGCCTATTTTGGGTTACTGGAACACAAACCACTCCCACCCTGCTGTGATCCCTGGAGTTTAATCTTTCTAATTTTTTCTGGTCATTATTTTCCTATTTTCAGTAGTTACCTCACATGAAAGTGCAAATAAGTACTTGGCAGAAAAACTCAAAGGGACTTTTCTGAAGACCTTCGGAGTATCTCTCTCTTCTTCAATCTTTCTGCATAATATTTTATACTGCAAATTCTAGCCCCTTCTGAATGATGAACTCTGGACTACTCAGCTTGGAGAAACTGCCAGTCTCTTAATGGGTTCTCCTGTCCAATAATACGGCTGGGAAATCTCTCAAAACAGTGAGCTGATATGTCTCACAACGAGAGGGTTCCTCTCGTTTGCTCCTTTTCTCAGGGATTACTGTACTCAGCTGCCTATTGTCCACTGTCTAAAAAATCATTGCTTCATATATTTTGTTGAG
Organism: Aepyceros melampus; assembly: GCA_006408695.1. Classification (NCBI taxonomy): domain Eukaryota; kingdom Metazoa; phylum Chordata; class Mammalia; order Artiodactyla; family Bovidae; genus Aepyceros; species Aepyceros melampus. The sequence continues at coordinate 54,382 of SJXQ01004982.1, read as the reverse complement.
GTTTCTAGTTATTTAAGGTCAGATGGTAATTTTTATCCCTGCTATTCTATCATGGCTGGTTTGCAGAAATCCCTGATGTATTTCTGTATTTGTTTTAATGAGAGAAGTGACAGAGAGAAGGAAGAAGGTAAGGAAGGGGTTGGGGAGAGGGAGGGAGAAAGAGAGTAAAGAAAGTTAATTATGAATCACAAATAACTATAGTTATAAAGCAGATAATTCTGATTTATCTGAAAATTATAGGATTTTCTCAAATTAAAATGATCAAGAACTTTTTATTTTTAGTAGATCATTTATTTAAAGTTAAATCACTAAAATATCTAACAACTGCTCACATTTCGTTTACTAAATATAAAAATCATATAGTTGTTAAACAGAATACAATGTCTGCATCACAATATTCTCAGAATACAGCATATTACTTTTAAGTGCAATTGTGCAAATTTCTTGGAGGGAGAAAGAGAGTAAAGAAAGTTAATTATGAATCACAAATAACTATAGTTATAAAGCAGATAATTCTGATTTATCTGAAAATTATAGGATTTTCTCAAATTAAAATGATCAAGAACTTTTTATTTTTAGTAGATCATTTATTTAAAGTTAAATCACTAAAATATCTAACAACTGCTCACATTTCGTTTACTAAATATAAAAATCATATAGTTGTTAAACAGAATACAATGTCTGCATCACAATATTCTCAGAATACAGCATATTACTTTTAAGTGCAATTGTGCAAATTTCTGTGATTCTATGGGGTGAGAACATGCCATTCTATCTGACATTTCATTGACCATGGCTTATATGTGGACAAGTTGAATATTCATTAAATTTAAATGAGTGGCTGTGCATACATCTGAATTAAGGAATGGCAGATGGAGGAAGAGAAGGAGAGAAGAAGATTAGTGGGAAAAGGATGAAAAATATAATATTGACAATTCTTTAAAAAGTTCAGATTGTAAAATTCTCAGAGTGTATTTAGAAGAACTTCAAATATATCTATAGAATGAGCCAAGGATGTTTTATGTAGCATTCTGAATTATATTTGCAAAACACTTGTTGAAGATATCATTTTTTCTATTTAAATAGCTAATATAAAATTGTTGAATAGTTATTTTTTAAAAAACTTCACATGAAAATGAATGAAATAATGTCATTTGCAATAACATGGATGGACCTAGAGATTATCATACCAAGTGAAGTAAGTCAGAAAGAGAAAGACAAACACCTTATGATATCACTTGTATGTGGAATCTAAACTATGATACAAATGAACTTATTTACAAAATAGAAAATAGAAAAGGTGAGGGAGGGATAAATTAGGAGTTCAGACTTAAACTACTGTATATAAAATAAATATCAAGGTCCTAGCATATAGCACAGGAAACTATATTCAAATCCTACAATAAACCATAATGAGAAAATATTTAAAAAGAATATACATTATTTTGGAGGAGTTGTGCACCAGAAACTAACACAACATTATAAATCAACTATACTTCAATTTGAAAAATTCACCTCAAAACAGAATTTCAAAATGATTTATACAGAAGGATAGTGCAGAGAAGTAATGGAAACTTAGTAGGAAAGAAAGGGAAGAGTCATTACCTGGTCCTTGAAAACCTGGATACAGGGTTTGGACTCATTCTCTAAGCCAGTGATATCCAAACATGAGGTGTGTCCCATTTACAAATAATGAACCATAAGGAAGCAAATATAAAAAGAGTTTTTCTTTTTTAAAATTTATTTAAATATTTTAATTAATTTTTAAAACTATTTTTAATTTATTTATTTTAATTGGAGGCTAATTACTTTGTGGTTTTTGTGATACATTGACATAAAATTTGTATAATGTTGTATTGAGTTCTCCCATACAATAGTGCAAATCAGCCATAATTAGGTATACATCCTCTCCTTCCCTAGCTTCCCTCCCCTCCCCTCATCTCATCTCTCCAGATCATCACGAAGCACCAGACTGGGCTCTCCATACAAGACAGCAACTTCTCACCAGCTATCCACCTTGTATCTAACAGTGTATATACATTAATGCTACTCTCTCCAGTCATCCCACATTCTCACTTCCCCACTATAAGTCCATTCTCTACATTTGCATTTTATATTTTCCAAAACATAAAAATCATATGATAAAACTAATACTATGTGCATATCTAGTAGCTACATGAGTATGATAGAGATATAAATATGCATATGAGTATATGTTAATTATTTTCCTAAACAAAATTACATAATTAACAATTCTGGAGCTCATTGTTCTAAGCCCCTGCCCAGGGCAATAGGAACTTCTTAATAGGACCAGAGGGGTGATTTATGAAGACTATCCCAGTGTCTTTGTGTAGAGTTGTCCCAAGTATCAGTACCCCAGGGAGACAGAATGAGTCCATCTTTGGAAGTCTTATCCTTCATTAATAGTCATTCTTACCTCTACTAATGATAACAATTATTCTGTACTAAATGGCCATTTGAGATCACTTTAAAGGGTGAATAATTTGGAATATTATTTTGTTAGTGCAAAATACCCAAGAACAGACATTTGCACAATTTACACAGGCAGTGAGGGAGACCCGGGTTTGATCCCTGAGTCAGGAAGATCCCCTGGAGAAGGAAATAGCAACTCAATCCAGTAGTCTTGCCTGGAAAATCTCATGGACGGAGTAGCTTGGCAGACTACAGTCTGTGGGGTTGCAAAGAGTCAGACCTGACTGAGCAACTTTACTTTCTTAGAATTTGGCCCTGAGAATTCCAAAAGATAATTAGGCATTTGCCTGTGGAAGAAACTACCAACTACATTTTGCGCTTCATTCTGGGTACAGTGAGAGGAGGTAATGTTCTTGGCTTCTGAAAATGCAGCCTGAAAGCACAGTGTTACAGAAATTTAACTAGCTTTCTTTTTGGAGGGATTTTATCCTGCTTGAAGGCACTATAAGGTATAGTGTAAAAGGAAGGGCAGTGAGTGAGTGAGTGTGTGTGTGTGTGTGAGAGAGAGAGAGAGAGAATTAAAGTTGTTTTGGCAAAGAAGAATCTTAATAATTAGCAAGCCTGAAAAGACTTTAAATATCAAGAAATAAAAGAACATGCTAAACATGTAATGAATCAGCATTTTGATGCTGCTAAAAGGGGATAAATGTAAATACAAAGACCATAAATCAAAGTTATTCTTTATTTCTTAGGTGCTAGCTACAATTAATACATAGTATTTTAAGAATGTGATATGAAATTAAAAACTAAATATATATATTTAAATGTATATATATTTTAAAATGTAATATTTTCAATTATTTTAATTGAAAGATTTCATTAAAAAATTCTTACTTTTTTTTAAACATTCTTTTTTTTAAATTTTTTTTTATTTTTTAGTTTGTTTTGCTTTACAATACTGTATTCATTTTGCTATACATTGACATGAATCAGCCACGAGTGTACATGAACTCCCAATCCCGACCCCACCTCCCCCCTCC
>SJXQ01004982.1:29707-50740 GCA_006408695.1 Aepyceros melampus | reverse complement strand
AGGAGTTACATCTAGCCATAGGTATCTATTTAAAATTATATTTTAAATAATTAAAACTATATAATATTAGAAATTTAATTTTTCTCTAATACTGGCCACATTTTAGGTAAGGACAAGTGCTGTTTTTGACAGCTCCATCACAGCATTGGTGTAGACTATTACATTTAAAATAAATCTGCACATGAACTGAAGCTGATTCATGTCAATGTATAGCAAAACAAATACAGTATTATAAAGCAAAACAAACTAAAAAATAAAAATTAATTTTAAAAAATCTGAAAATAATTTGAGAAATCACAATAATAAAACACTGAAGCTATTTTTTCTGTATTTACATTTGTGTGTGGAGTACATAACTGATAACTATTTCAATATTTTTAAAAAGCTACTGAATTATTTTTTTTAATTTTAGGGATGCTGAAGTGAAACCATTTTGATAGGCATTTTATACACAAAAATGGAGCTGTAGCTAGTAACAAGTGATTGTCATCCATGTGATTAATTCACAATGCATACCACTTACAATTAGGGAATTGCTACAATGGCCTGTTATCATTCCTTCAATTAAACAGGGAAATAATACATTTTACAAGAAAAAAAATTAATATGCATTTGGCAATCTATCAAATTAACTCATAATCATTGTGAATTTCTCAATTAAAGCCATAAACCCTTGCCTTACTCAGAATAACATTTACAGAATTTTTGAAACGAAAGCATAAAGTTGATCTTTTAAAACACATCTGCACTAAGTTTGGTAAGTAATTATTATAATTAGTGCTTTTGGTGAATATTTTATTAGACGAATTCAGTTTGCTTCTTAATAAAAGAAACATATCTAAGATGGGTAGATTTTATAATAATCAAAGTTTAAACTTATGAAATCTAAGGTACGACCAAAAGGATCACAGGATTTGATTTAGGAAGGAGCTATCAGCAGTTTAGCCTTTTAGTGTGCTTTAGGTGTCATTTAATTCTATGTTAAAGCTCTAGTGTATTTAGGTATAATTTAATCCAAACACAAATTTATAGATGAAGTGATGAAAATGCAAATACATATGTGTAAATTAAGAGACAGATCCAAATAGAGCCCAGTTTTCCAGAGTACCAAGGCAAGAGCATACCTCTTTTTGTATTCATGTCAAAGAGGCATGAAAAAAAAAAGGGACATTAGCTTAGCAAAAGCAAATAGAATCCAATGCCTTATCTTATCATTAACCATTTGAATAAGGAACATGATAACTTCCAAGGTTACACATAATTCATATCTGACATTCACGAGGATAGGAATAAATGTCCACTAAACTGCACATAAATCATTATAGAATAATTCCTTTAGACATTAACAATTAGAGTGGTAGTCAAAATGAAAACGATAAATCCAAAGTCTTGACTTAGCATACCGGGCCCTGATTGATCTGGATCCAACTGAAATTCTATCACTTGCAATAGTAACACATGGCTTTGCTTTATTTAGTCAGTAAAATTTCAATCCAACACACATTTACTACAGTTGTCTACTCTTTATCTCGAATTATTCCAGACGTTAAGGTTCATCCCAGAAATGAGGCATTTTTTACTATCTTCAAGGAATGGAGAAAGATGGGAAAGCAAATCTTTCTCAATTACTTGAAGATATTAATATTGCAATAAAAGAAAATAAAAAATTGGAAAAAAAAAAAAAGGTATTAAGATCTCTAACAAACACCCATGCTATGAAATACTTAAGATGGGGTCAATTCATGCCTTAAGGAGATAATCCATGATTTGAATTTCTAATTGCATTTTCCACATTTTTGATTTTCTAGTTTCTTCAAATTTTAACATATGTAACTGAATAAATAACCTATTTTACTAAAAATCTCAATTTCTCCTTGTACTCTATTGAACAAGCTAGACATCTAGGGTTATCCTTGATTCCTTCTTTTACATATCCTACTTCTCTTCAGCCACCAAACAGAATACTTCAATGTAATCTCCCAAGGATCTTTCAAATCCATGATTTCAATGTCCATCTTCACTTGTTCAGGTCCCTATCATCTTTCCCTTGGATGTCTTCAGTTATCTGCTAGCAGCCCTCTCTTATTTTAGTGTTACCTCTCCTCCATCCACTCTATGAAGACAGAGGAGCATTTTAAAAGGCACATATGAACATGTCACCCTCTTGCTTAAAATCTTTTTTTAAGTTAATAGTTTAATTTAAATGGAAAATATGCTTGTCATATTATTATTTCCAACTTTTCTCTGAGTACACAAATTTTCAAGATAAACTTGGAGGGAAAAGTGAACCTAATTTTTTTTTTTTTTACTCTATATAACCAAATATTTACATTAGTGTATAACCCTTTTTATACCTCTTTCCTAAAAGAAATGGGGAAGAAAACAAAACAAAACATTTAATGCAATCGCAGTTTTACAGCTTTTAAAATATTAAATGGAAAGTGTTCTGGCTCATCAAGCAAATCTTTTAAAAGTCCTCCACTGCCCTGAATAATATGAGCTGATCTTTCTACCTCATCTCAGGAACACCTTTACGATATACCAATGTGGAACTTCTTTCAGTTTCTCCAACCCACTTGGCTTGAAATCTCACCATCACCTTTTTTCCCTTTGATAGAAAGCTTCTATTCAATTCTCAAGATTCAACTTAAATGTCACCTCCACCAGTAAGTACTCCCAAACCCTTCAAATCTAGGTAAGTGCTCCTTTAGTTTTCTTGACTTCCTTTTTTACAGCATTCATCACATATTTTGAAATGACTAGGAGCAGTGAAGCAGTACCTAACTTATCTTGTTATCTGTGGTATCCTCTGCTCCTGGCATATAGAATAGGCTCAGTTCAGTTCAGTCACTCAGTCATGTCTGACTCTTTGCGACCCCATGAATCGCAGCACACCAGGCCTCCTGGTCCATCACCAACTCCCGCAGTTCACTCAGACTCACGTCCATCGAGTCAGTGATGCCATCCAGCCATCTCATCCTCTGTCGTCCCTTCTTCTCCTGCTCCCAATCCCTCCCAGTATCAGGGTCTTTTCCAATGAGTCAACTCTTTGCATGAGGTGGTCAAAGTACTGGAGTTTCAGCTTTAGCATCATTCCTTCCAAAGAAATCCCAGGGCTGATCTCCTTCAGAATGGACTGGTTGGATCTCTCTGCAGTCCAAGAGACTCTCAAGAATCTTCTCCAACACCACAGTTCAAAAGCATCAATTCTTCAGCGCTCAGCCTTCTTCACAGTCCAACTCTCACATACATACATGACCACAGGAAAAACCATAGCCTTGACTAGACGGACCTTAGTCAGCAAAGTAAAGTCTTTGCTTTTGAATATGCTATCTAGGTTGGTCATAACTTTTCTTGCAAGGAGTAAGCATCTTTTAATTTCATGACTGCAATCACCATCTGCCATGATTTTGGAGCCCTCCCCCCCCAAATTAAGTCTGACACTGTTTCCACTGTTTTCCCATCTATTTCCCATGAAGTGATGCTCAGTAATTATTAAATGGAAATTTTAATTTCTGGGACACATTTTTTCTATCTTAAGATGAATCAGTTAGTGTAATAGATTCACTTTAAATACCCTTTCAGTTTTCAACTTCTCTGATTGTAAGATTATAGATACCTTAGGTTCTTAAACTGATAGACAATTCTTGGTTTCACAGATTGCTACTGTACTGTTTCTTTTCTACATTAGATGTCAGTGTTCATTTTTTTATTCATCTCTGTATTCCCAGTCCCTTGCTATCCATAGATATTCAGTCTTTATCAGATGAGTAAATATTAAAGTACAAAGTAAGAAATACAGTATTTTCCAAAAATTCATCATTTAAATTTCTCAAAATTACAATTACAGTTGTCCCTTGATATTTGCAGACCTGACTCATTGGAAAAGATCTTCATGCTAGGAAGATTGAAAGCAAAAGGAGAAAGGGACAGCAGAGGATGAGATGGTTAGATAACATCACTAACTCAATGGACATGAACTTGAGCAAACTCAGGGAGACAGTAGAGGACGAAGAGCTCAGCATGCCACAGGCCATGGGATCACAGAGAGTCAAACATGACTCAGGGATTGGACCACAAGCAACAACATCCATAGGGTGCTGGTTCCAAGAGTCCCTGCAGATATGAAAATCCATGGATACTCAACACCCTTATATAAAATGGCATGGTGCACTTGGCCCTCCATATTCACAGATTCAACCATCTGTGGAGTCAAACAACTGTGGATGGTCCTAGGTTGGTTGGATCCAGAGATGTGAAGCCCTTGCTGCTACTGCTGCTGCTGCTAAGTCACTTCAGTCGTGTCAGACTCTGTGCGACCCCATAGACGGCAGCCCACCAGGCTTCCCCATGCTTGGGATTCTCCAGGCAAGAACACTGGAGTGGGTTGCCATTTCCTTCTCCAATGCATGAAAATGAAACGTGAAAGTGAAGTCGCTCAGTCGTGTCTGACTCTTATCAACCCCATGGACTGCAGCCTACCAGGCTCCTCCTTGCATGGGATTTTCCAGGCAAGAGTACTGGAGTGGGGTGCCATTGCCTTCTCCGGTGAAGCCCTTGAAGGAGCGTCAATTGTATATTTATTTTAAAAATACATGTAGAAGTAGACCTGTGCAGTTCAAACTCATTTTTTTTTAGGGGTCAACTATACTTTTAAGTGAAATTTTAATGCATTGTGAAACACTAGATTCAGAAATATCCTAATTTTAACAACTTTAAAATAATTTTTTTAAAGCATGATATGGAACACATTCAAGTTTTACTAACCTCTTCTTTCCTCTCCCATCTCTACTAGAAACTTCTTCAAATCTCAGAAAGTAACTTTTTATGACTATAGGAGACTCCATGTTTCTATGCTTTCTTTTGAGTAGAAGGGAAATGGTTCTATTTAGCAGACAACAGTGATAGATAAAATTGTGAAAAGTGAAAGTGAAGTTGCTCAGTCATGTCTGACTCTTTGTGACTCCATGGACTGTAGCCCACCAGGCTCCTCAGTCCATGAATTCTCCAGGCAAGAGTACTGGAGTGGGTTGCATTTCCTTCTCCAGGGGATCTTCCTAACCCAGGAATCAAACATGGGTCTCCTGCATTGCAGGCAGACGCTTTACTGTCTGAGCCACTCCCAATTACCTTCCACCCCCAGCTGCTATTCATGGATGAGGCTGAAATCTTCCTCTATTGCAAAATCAGGAAAGAAACAGTCACATCCCCATAAGAAAGCTCACATCTCCACATAGTCACAGTGCCTTCTGTGCATGAAAGAAACAGAGTAATTCCAGAAAATAAATGAAAAGACCTATTAACTGGATGTTCTAAGAAGTTAGTACACTGGATGAAATTGAGGGTTTGTCAGAGCAGGGAGTAAAAATAAGTTGATGTTAAATATCAAGTGGACTAGAAGGGAGGAAGTAGGAATGTGACAAGAAAAAATATGAATTTTTGTTCTATTGAGCATAATATCCCTCATATATGAAAGCATCTGATATACACAGATGTTTATTTGTAAATACAGTTAATTATATTTTGTCCCAGGATACAATTTTTTGTTCCCTTTCAAACTGTATTTGTATGTATTTGGCTAGGCTAAGTACTAAACTTACATTCTGGTAAAAGAAAATATAAATTTAATGGTATAATGTTATAGATTGAGAGTAATCCAGAAACTTACAATCATGTCTCTTCCTAGATATCTTGAAATGTTCTTTCTCTATACACTACATGCATCTGTTCTGGCTTAGCTATCAACTTGCAGTAGCACATGGGAGAATCATGTAAGTTCCTTAGGTCCCATGTATAAAATGAAGTACTTCATCATTTTACTTATAAAGTCCTCTGTGCATACACCTGATAAATTTATCATGCCCATAGGGTGTGATGTGCTCATGATAGAGATGTGAAATTAGCCTCATATATCCTGACATGTTTATAGTATCAGCCTTTAAGTACATGTCTGTGTATTTATTTATTCTTGTAGCAACAGTAGCAGAGTATCCATGTATTTCAAATAAAGATGCTCTTGCATTACAAAAAGGTTTGAAGTCAACAAGTTAAATAAACTAATCATCTGGTAACTGTATTCAACGTAAAATTAAAATAAATGCTACAAAATTATAAGGGGTGGTTCACATGTTTCTTTCCTACTCAAACAAATCAGTCTTTAAATAGGCCTGCTTAAAAGTCTGAATATTTTTCTAGTACACTCATTAGTTATGATTATCACAGTATCATACATTTAACTATGTGTTAATCAATAGATTAATAGCAGGATAATTACTTTTACCCTAATGAGAGCAAGTTTTATTTTTTTTTTTTCAAATTCTCCCAAACTGCAGTTTCAAAATGTTTTGCTTACTGATCAAATCAAAAGAATATATCTCATTGATCATGGACTCTGATCAGAGTGTGCTTACATGTTAGTTATTTCCTATGAATCCTTGATATTTTTTCTGCATTACGACTGGATCAATGAGTACTTGTATTGTCAGAGTCTCTCTTTGAATAGCTCAGTTATTCTTATATGTGTTTGATCCTAAGATGCCAAATTGTTACATATAACATTCATTTATTAATGACATTTCTGGAGAAGAGAGACACTACTTTAATAAAGCAAGCATGTACATTGATTCTAATAAGCACTAAAATGTATAATATATGAAAATATAGAAGGAAAAACTGAATTAGGAAAAATATGATAGATATGTATATTCATTACTATATGTGCATATGAAATATTTTATCTGTATACAAATACACATATTTTCTTTATGCATTCAAATGCAACATATTACTTTATGGTTGTAGGAACTAATGCCTAAAGTAACTGAATGATGGAAAGGAGTACAACAGAGTGAATTTAAGGAAAAGAAAATTTGAGTTCCAGATTTTATTCCAAGCCTGCCATTTTTTCCAAATCTATGTGATCTAGGCAAGTTATTTAATTCATCTCATCTAGTTTTCTCATTTGTAAAATGGGGATATTCATAAAATTCCACATAGGACTAAACCAATACCACCATATAGGTCTGTTATCAAATAATGGATATCGAGTGCTTAGAATAGGTAATGGTTCATAAAATTCTCATATAAATAATACAGTTTTAGAATTAGGCCCTTTTTCTTCCTGTTTCAGCTGAGAACTTTGAGATACTAAGTGGCATCTTTTCCAACATTGCAAAGTGAAAATCTGGATCACTTAAGGAAGGCTAAGCAAAAGAAGCAGCCTAGATCCTTAGCTGAGCTGACCACTCACTTCCAACCTCTAAAGAGGTGAAGAAGATTCAAACATTCATTGGGTATTAGTGGGTCTTTCAAGGAGCTGTCAGTTTGAAATGATACCCAACTTCACCCCTACCCTACCCTTCTTTCATACAAGGAGAGTTTACCTTGTGGTCCCCTGGAGTCTGTGGGGCTCAAAGCTTAGACTTGATCTCGTGTTTTTAAAAAGTGCATATGTGAGGTGTGTGGTTCCCCATGCATGGGAAGAGGATCCAGAGAACCAGGTAGCTTCAGAAGCTTTCTACATTGCCATTTGATAGAAGAGCAAGGATGTATGAGTGTTTCTCAAAAACCAGAAGTGAACAAGTGGAACAGAGTGGGCTGGAGAACATGAGATGCTAGCTGTATCCCACCTGAGAAAGGCTACATCGCGGTTTCTCACAGACTTTAGTGAAGACTATGAGAGAAGGTCCAGAACCAATACAGATCTTCTGTAAGACGGCTGCATGGAGAGGCAAAGTGATTCCCTCCAAAAGAAAGAGGAGACCACTGGATTCCCAAGGGCGAGAGAAAGAGTATAAGTGTGTGGTGGAAGAAAAAAAATGTATTGCCTCCATCATGGGGAGCACTGCAGAAAGTTTCTGGTAGTTTCAAAGCCACTCCAAGAAAAGGAGGCAACATGGATTACCCAGCCAAGAATCAGCTATAAACATTGTTCAGAGCCAGAGGTGGCCAGTTCTCCATGGTGTGTCTGTCCTTACTCACGAGCTGTTTCCCCGCCCCCCCACGACCCTCAAGCTTCCTTTCGCATCACAGCAGATAAGACTCTTGAGTAGCGGGTAGAATCTGATCAGAGGATAGGATAAAGGGAGAAGCTGACTGAATTGCTAGCCTTGCCACAGGCTACTAACCTCCAAGGACTCTGGACTGGGTAAGGAAAAGATGCTTTTTAAAACAAAGTTTGGAGGTTTTGAAGATCACCTGGTTTACACCCATGCTAGCCAATACAGAAGCCACTAGCCACGCCTGACAATGTAAATTTAAAATAAGAATTAAATAAGACTGAAAATTCAGCTCGTTGATCATACTCTTCCATATTTCAACTGCTTGATAACTACATGTGGCTGCTTTACTGGACAGCACAAATATAGAATATTTCTAGTAGCATTGGCTCTAGATATTACCAATTTCTGAACTGAGAATTTTGCTTGCTTGTTTGTTCCTAAAGTTCAGTTCAGTTCAGTCACTCATCATGTCCAACTCTTTGCGACCCCATGAATCACAGCACGTCAGGCCTCCCTGTCCGTCACCATCTCCCGGAGTTCACTCAAACTCACGTCCATTGAGTCCGTGATGCCATCCAGCCATCACATCCTTTGTCGTCCCCTTCTCCTCCTGGTCTCAATCCCTCCCAGCATCAGAGTCTTTTCCAATGAGTCAGCTCTTCGCATGAGGTGGCCAAAGTACTGGAGCTTCAGCTTTAGCATCATTCCTTCCAAAGAAATCCCAGGGTTGATCTCCTTCAGAATGGACTGATTGGATCTCCTTGCAGTCCAAGGGACTTTCAAGAGTCTTCTCCAAAATCAGGAGGTTATTTGTTATTACCTGAGTACAAGCAGCCTGACTTCACAGAGAAGAGTAAAATGGCTAAGTGTAGAGAAGAGTAGTTGATATTTGGATTGCACACTGAGTTGTAGCTCTTCAGTATATCAGTTTTACATGGAGGCAAAAGTATCAGTCATCATTTGCAAAAATAAAAATCAAATGTATTGTCTGTGACTCTATCTCCTTTTTTTTTTTTCTTTCTTGGAAAACTTTAGGTAAAGTGAGAAAAGAATATTAAGTAGTCAGTAAAGGGATTTGTTGTTGTGTTAGTCACTTAGTCATATCCAATTCTTTACAACCCATGGACTGTAGGCTGCCAGGCCACTCTATCGTGAAATTTCCCAGGCAAGAATATTGGAGTGGGTTGTCGTTTCATTCTCCTGGGGCTCTTCCTGACCCAGGGATTGAACCCAGGGTGTTCTGCATTGCAGGCAGATTCTTTACTATCTGAGCCAGCAGAGAAGCCTGTAAAGGAACATTTAAACCAAATAAAATAATGACATTTGTAAGGTTCTGAAATTCATTCTAAATTTTTTAAATTATTCTGAAAATAAGAGTATTACTTAAATGTTGTAAATACTGTAAAAATGTCATTTTATAGGACCGAGAATCTGAAATTTTACGGTTTTTATCAACTTTTGTGAATTTGAATTGCTGTGATAATAATAAAATGTGTAGTCATGATAATTTACTCATTAATATAAATAATGCAGACACTTAAAAATCTTCTTGGATCCTCATGAGTTCTAATAATCACTACGGTTTTCTTTTTTGCCATGTACCCAACCCAAGACAGAAGCCAAGTAGATTTAGTCCACTTATAAACATATTTGTTCTCTCTTTATCCACTACTTTCTGCAGATTTAATGTGACATATTCAAAACATAAAATCATATGAAATACTTCATCATCAACACCAACCCTACAAAAAATTCTTAGCACATTACTCCATGGGGAAATAAGTGTAACCTTTCTGCTGAAAACATATGGCAAATTCACAAATAGTGCTTTTGCAGGTGCTTTAGATGAGAATAATGTTGCTTATAAATCTCCAGGAAAGTGATAGCATGTTAGTGCTGGAGATGCTAGAGCACTTCAAGTCCACCGCTCACCCTTGACAGATGCAGAAATTGAGTTCCATTGTCATTTGCCTTGGGTAGCAGGTGGACTTTACAAATGTTACCAACAGGCGATTTAGAATGGGAAAAACAGAATTCATGCATTGGCCCTGACAAGTATTTGTTGGCAAATTTGGGCAAGGTGCCCAAAATCTCCAGACTTCACATTCTTCCTCTGTAAACTGAGAATAATAATAGAACACTTTCTCATAGATTTCTTATAAGATATATTTGTAACATACATAATTTATTGTAGCCATCATTTTTCTTCTCATTTAGTGCTTTAAAGGTTTCTTACGGTCATGTGCTTAAAGTCACACAACAAAGTGAGTGAAGTCACAAGCCATTCACCTTCCTCCATGTGTTGTCAGCTCAGGGATGCCAGCCCCTCAGTTGGTGACAGCCCATGGTGAGCCTTGTGGAGCCATTTTTCCCAGAGCAGACTCCTAGTGCCAGAGTAGGTAGGATTAAGACAGTGCCCATTCTCAGCTACATTTGTTCCAGACTCCTCTTTCACATTTGCACACATGATCCCAAAGCAGAAGAAGTTCCCTCAGTCCCAAGCCTTCCCGTACTTCCTTTCCCCAAATAAATGACACATTTTTCAAGGGAAAACTACATCATCTTACACATAAATTTTGTGTGTAGCACTTTGACATAGAGTATGTCAGTCAAGAGACAAACTGGAGCCAAATTAATATGGAGCCAAATTAATACAAGCAGAACAAGAAGAAGAATTTGTGGCTGAACCAAGTCACAAACCACTCACCAGACAGCACAGCCTGTGTTGGAAAAACAAATTGACTATAGGTAATGGGGTACCTGAGCTGGCTTAGATTTTGCCTCCAAAAGTGAAAGGGAAAGTAACTCAGTTGCAACTCTGTGTGACGCCATGGACTAGTCCATGGAATGCTTCAGGCCAGAATCCTGGTGTGGGAAGGTGTTCCTTCTCCAGAGGCTCTTCCCAACCCAGGGATGCAATCCAGGTCTCCTGCATTGAATGTGGATTATTTACTAGCTGAACTACTAGGGAAGCCCTTGTTTCCCAAGTACATAACAAATCCAAGTATGCTTTAGGCAACCATCAATAACGCTGGGAAGTACAGATCTGTCAAATACTTGAAGGTATCCTGACCAAGCACACAGGCACCTGAAACAGTGCTGATGGAGAGAAACCTTCAGAGATATAGCAGCAGCCAGTATACCCAATCTAATCTCTGAGGAGAGAAAGAATTCTCCTGATATCACACATTGTTCTGTGTGATGTGTGAACACACTTCAGTCCAATTGTAAAGTCTAGGCTTTGGAACTCAAAAAAAATTTCCCCCCACCCTGTGGATCAATAAATGTAATTTTCAGAAGGTAATTCATGCTCCAAGGACTAACTGACCAACGGTACAAGGAGAAGGGTTCAGTTCACTTGCTCAGTCGTGTCTGACCCTTTGCAACCCCATGAACCACAGCACGCCAGGCCTCTCTGTCCATCACCAACTCTTGGAGCTTACTCAAACTCATGTCCATCGAGTTGGTGATGCCATCCAGCCATCTCATCCTCTCTCATCCCCTTCTCCTCCTGCCCTTAATCTTTCCCAGCATCACAGTCTTTTCAAATGAGTTAGCTCTTCACATCAGGTGGCCAAAGTATTCGAGTTTCAGCTTCAACATCAGTCCTTCCAATGAACACCCAGGACTGATTTCCCATAGGATGGACTGGTTGGATCTCCTTGCAGTCCAAGGGACTCTCAAGAGTCTTATCCAACACCACAGTTCAAAAGCATCAACTCTTCAGAGCTTAGCTTTCTTTATAGTCCAACTCTCACATCCATATATGACCACTGGAAAAACCATAGCCTTGACTAGATGGACCTTTGTTGGCAAAGTAATGTCTCTGCTTTTTAATATGCTGTCTAGGTTGGCCATAACTCTTCTTCCAAGAAGGAAGTGTCTTCTAATTTCATGGTTGCAATCACCTTCTGCAGTGATTTTGGAGCCCCCCAAAATAAAGTCAGCTGCTGTTTCCACTGTTTACCCATCTATTTGCCATGAAGTGATGGGACCAGATGCCATGATCTTAGTTTTTGGAATGTTGAGCTTTAAGCCAACTTTTTTCACTCTCTTCTTTCACTTTCATCAAGAGGCTTTTTAATTCCTCTTCACTTTCTGCCATAAGGGTGGTGTCATCTGCATATCTGAGGTTATTGATATTTCTCCCAGCAGTCTTGATTCCAGCTTGTATTTCTTCCAACCCACGTTTCTTGTGACATACTCTGCATATAAGTTAAAAAAGCAGAGTGACAATATACAGCCTTGAAGTAATCCATTTCCTATTTGGAATCAGTCTTTTGTTCCATGCCCAGTTCTAACTGTTGCTTCCTGACCTGCATACAGATTTCTCAAGAAGCAGGTCAGGTGGTCTGGTATTCCCATCTCCTGCAGAATTTTCTACAATTTATTGTGATCCACAGAGTCAAAGGCTTTGGCATAGTCAATAAAGCAGAAATAGATGTTTTTCTGGAACTCTCTTGCTTTTTCCATGATCTAGCAGATATTGGCAATTTGATCTCTGGTTCCTCAGCCTTTTCTAAAACCAGCTTGAACATCTGGAAGTTCACGGTTCACATATTGCTGGAGCCTGGCTTGGAGAATTTTGAGCATTACTTTACTAGTGTATGAGATGAGTGCAATTGTGTGGTAGTTTGAGCATTCTTGGCATTGCCTTTCTTTGAGATTGGAATGAAAACTGACCTTTTCCAGTCCTGTGGCCACTGCTTAGTTTTCCAAATGGGAAATGTTAAGGGAAATAAATACTTTTCTCTTGTATTTGAAAATAGATCCCACTAGATCAAGAGCTCCAAACAGGTAAAACACATTGGCAGAAAATATTCAGTTCAGTTCAGTCACTCAGTCATGTCCAACTCTTTGCAACCCCATGAATCACAGCATGCCAGGCCTCCCTGTCCATCACCAACTCCCGGAGTTCACTCAGACTCACGCTTATCGAGTCAGTGATGCCATCCAGCCATCTCATCCTCTGTTGTCCCCTTCTCCTCCTGCCCCCAATCCCTCCCAGCATCAGAGTCTTTTCCAATGAGTCAACTCTTCACATGAGGTGGTCAAAGTACTGGAGTTTCAGCTTTAGCATCATTCCTTCCAAAGAAATCCCAGGGCTGATCTCCTCCAGAATGGACTGGTTGGATCTCCTTGCAGTCCAAGGGACTCTCAAGAGTCTTCTCCAACACCACAGTTCAAAAGCATCAGTTCTTCGGTGCTCGCTTTCTTCACAGTCCAACTCTCATATCCATACTTGAGCACTGGAGAAACCATAGCCTTGACTGGACGGATCTCTTTTGGCAAAGTAATGTCTCTGCTTTTCAATATGTGATCTAGCTTAGTCATAACTTTTCTTCCAAGGAGTAAGCGTCTTTTAATTTCATGGCTGCAATCACCATCTGCAGTGATTTTGGAGCCCAAAAAAGTAAAGTCTGACACTGTTTCCACTGTTTCCCCAACTATTTCCCATGAAGTAATGGGTTAGCTCAAAAGTTCATTCAGGTTTTTGTGTAAGATATTATGGAAAAACTCAAATGAACTTTTTGGCCAACCCAATAGGTGACAATGTGTAGATGAGAACTTAGTTAGATATAATTATTTCTGTAACATTAGACCCCCTGATACTCATTTGCACCCAAATTTCTAAAAGAAAAAGTATAACAGAATTTATGGAACAAATCAGGGCTTTGGAAGACATATTACGTTAAGGATAAATGTTTCTATATTTTATAGTTATCAGCAAAACTCAATAATGTCCATGTTAAAAAAAAGGCAACAACTTACTGACCTCCCAGGTAAGTCTTTGTCACCAACTTTCAGAGAGCTTGGTATCAGAAAGACTTGAATGACACTTGGCCTATATGGTTGTACTATATTCCTTGGGTGACTTTACTCAAAAATCTCACCTCTTGGCTTCTGGACAAGCTGCCCTTTAATAATATTTTCCTATATTGCTAATTCAGATGCTTTCAAGATCCTTCTCAAGATCATCACTTAGATTTGTCATTAACAGCCATTTGCCAGACCTCAAAATTTCCATTTCTATCATCTACTGATACCACCCCTTACCTTTCATATTTTTTTTTGAAATGTAACTATTTTTTAAATTAATTTTTATTTTTTTAGTTTGTTTTGCTTTACAATACTGTATTCGTTTTGCTACACATTTTATAACTCAACTGCAACAAATCAAGGTCTCCACTGAAGTGAAAGGAAGCCAATCTTTTCTTCCACTTTTACTTTAGTCCCATCCCCTATTTGCTCTTTCATTTTTTTCTCTCTCTTGGCATCATTATCTATCAACAGCTATAACAGCTACATGTATTTATTGAAAATATATGCTCTGATGTCACCTGTGCTTAAAACTGTCCCCTCTTTTTTCTGTTTCCCTTTTAAAAAATATTCTGTTTCCTACTAACTAGTCAGTCCTCACAGTTGCTTCTGTTTGTTCTTCCTATCACTGTAAAACTGCATCATCAAAATCACCAATAATCTCCATCGCACCAAATCCAATGGATAGTTCTACTCTCTCATTTTTTCTTGATAGTTGAGACTTGCTCTGCTTGGCTTCTCTCCCCTCCGTTGGCTTTACTGTCCTATCAGTCTCCTCATTTTTCCTCCCACTACACTGCTTTCTTCCGTTTCCTTTTTTTACACTCCCTTTTCTACCTATCTCTACTTGGAATCTCTTTTGTTCTTTATCTATACTCTCTCTTTAAATAAGCTCAAGTGCCTGTACATTTTAACTGGCTCTTGTATGCTGATGACTATCAACTCCATCTCCAGTATCTCTCCTGAGTTCCAGTCTAACGGATCCCACGGTACATATAACTTTAAGGTTGGATGTCTAATAGTAAATTCTCCTCAAAGCAGGTCCCTTTCATACTCTTCTCCCTATTAGAAAAAGGCACTAACTTCTAATGCATTTTTTTAGGAAAAACTCCAAGGAACTATGATCAAACAGCCTCTAGAATGAAGCCACAAACAGAGAAAGCTAACCAAATTATCACAAAGATCACAGCCTCGTGTTACTCAATGAAACTATGGCCATGTCGTGCAGGGCCACCCCAGATGGACAGGTCATGGTGGAGCGTCCTGACAAAACATGGTCTGTGGTGGAGAGAATGTCAAACAACTTCAATATTCTTGATGTGAGAAATCCACGAATGAAGTTGAAAAGGCAAAAAAATTTTTTTCTTTAATTAATTTTTATTTTTTAGTTTGTTTTGCTTTACAATACTGTATTCGTTTTGCTACACATCGACNCTTTTCTGGAGACTCTAGGGAAGAATCCACTTTGAGCATCATTCCTCTAGCCTAGGATTTGCCGGAGCTGCTTATTCTGCCTTCTTTGTAACCACCTCTCTTTTAAAACCAGATCTTGGTAGCGATTCTCAGCACCTTCTGCCCTCTGGCTCTGGGAGATGAGAACCTCTTTAATGGCCACCGAGGAGCATTCTGACTTTCACACTACATTTGGAGAGCTGGTTGAAAAGGCAAAAATTTATGACACTGAAAGATATGCCCTACAGTTTGGTAGGTGCTCAATATACTACTGAAGAAGAATGGATAGATCCAGAAAGAATGAAGAGGCTGGGCCAAAGCAGAAATGAGGCTCAGTTACAGATTTATCTGGTGGTGAAAGTAAAGTCTGATGTTTTAAAGAACAATATTGCATAGGAATTTGGAATGTTAGGTCCATGAATCAAGGTAAATTGAACATGGTCAAGCAAGGGATGGCAAGAATGAACATGAACATCTTAGGAATCAGTGAATTAAAATGGATCAGTTCAGTTCAGTTGCTCAGTCATGTCCGACTCACTGTGACCTCATGAACTGCAGCACTCCAGGCCTCTCTGTCCACCACCAACTCCCGGAGTTTACCCAAACTCATGTCCATCAAGTCGGTGATGCCATCCAGCCATCTCATCCTCTGTCATCCCCTTCTCCTCCTGCCCCCAATCCTTCTCAGCATTAGGGTCTTTTCCAATGAGTCATCTCTTCCAGGAAGTGGCCAAGTATTGGAGTTTCAGCTTCAGCATCAGTCCTTCCAATGAACACCCAGGACTGATCTCCTTTAGGATGGACTGGTTGGATCTCCTTGCAATCCAAGAAGACTCTCAAGAGTCTTCTCCAACACCACAGTTCAAAAGTACCAATTCTTCGGTGCTCATCTTTCTTCAGAATGGGCAAATTTAATTCAGATGGCCATTATATCCACTACTATGGGCAACAATCCCTCAGAAGAAAGAGAGTAGCCCTCATAATCAACAAAAGAGTCCAAAATGTAGTACTTGGGTGAAAACTCAAAAACAGCAGAATGATCTCAATTTATTTCCAGGGCAAACCATTCAACATCACAGCAATCCAAATCTATGCCCCAAACACAATGCCAAAGATGAAGCTGAATGATTCTATGAAGACCTATAAGACTTTCTAGAAATAACACCAAAAAAAAAAAAAAAAAAAAAGTCCTTTTCATCTTAAGGTATTGAAATGCAAAAGTAGGAAGTCAAGAGATACCTGGAATAACAGGGAAGTTTGGGCTTGGAGTACAAAATAAAGCAGGGCAAAGGCTAACAGACTTTTGCAAAGAAAACACACTGGTCAGAGGAAACATCGTCTTCCAGCAACATAAGAGACGACTCTACAAATGGACATCATCAGATAGTAAACATCAAAATCAGATTGATTATAATATTTTGCAGCTGAAGATGGGAAAGCTCTATATAGTCACCACAAATAAGACCTGGAACTGGCTGTGACTCTGATCATGTGCTCTTTATAGCAAAATTCAGGCTTAAATTTAAGAATGTAGGGGGGAAATAGACTATTCAGGCATAACAAAAATCTCTTATGATTGTATGGTGAAAGTGTCGAATAGATTTAAGGGATTAGATGTGATAGATAGAATGCCTGAAGAACTATGGATTAAGCTTTGCAATATTCTACAGGAAGTGTACAAAGTCATCCCCAAGAAAACAGAAATTCAAGAAGGCAGAAAGGCTGTCTGAGGAAGCCTTACAAATAGCTAAGAAAATAAGGGAAGGGAAAAGCAAAGGAGAAATGGGAATATATATCCAAAAAAATGCAGAATTCCAGAGAAAAGCACAGAGAGAGAAGAAAGCCTTCTTAAGTGCATAATGCAAAGAAATAGAGGAAAACAAAAGAATGGGAAGAACTAGAGATCTCTTCAAGAAAATTGGAGATACCAAAGGAACATTTCATGCACAGATAGGGTCAATAAAGGACAGAAGTGGCAAGGACCTAACAGAAGCAGAGAAGATTGAGAAGAAGTGGCAAGAGTACATAGAGAACTATATGACAAAGGTCTTAGTGACCCGGATAACCACCATGGTGTGGCCACTCACCTAGAGACAGACATCCTAGAGTATGAAGTCAAGTGGGCCTAGGAAGCTTTACTACAAACAAAGCTAGAAGAGGTGATGGAATTCCAGCTGAGCTATTTGAAATCCTAAAAGATGATGCTATGAAAGTGTTGCACTCAATAGGCCAGCAAATTTAGAAAATTCAACAGTGGCCACAGGACTGGAAAAGGTTAGTTTTCATTCCAATCTCAAAGAAGAGTAATGAAAAGAATGTTCAAACTACCATATGGTTGCACTCGTTTCACATGCTAACAAAATCCTTCAAGCTAGGCTTCAACAGTACGTGAACTGAAAAATTCCAGGTGCACAAGCTGGAATTAGAAAAGGCAGAGGAACCAGAGATCAAATTGCCAACAGCTGTTGGATCATAGGAAAAAGAATTCTGGGCGGGTTGGAGAGGGCATCTACTTTTGCTTCATTGATTATGTTAAAGCCTTTGAGTATGTAGATCGCAGCAAACTGAAAAATTACTAAAGAGATTGGAATACCAGACCACTTTACCTGTCTCCTAAGAAGCCTGAATTCAGGAAAAGAAGCAGTAGTTAGAACCAGTCATGGAAGAACAGACTGGTTCAAAACTGGGAAAGGAGTACATCAAGACTGTATATTGTTTCCCTGCTTATTTAACTTATATGCAGAGTATATCATTTGACACCCTGGGCTGGAAGACTCACAAGCTGGAATCAAGGTTGCTGGTAGAAATACCAACAACATCAGATATGCAGATGATACCACTCTAATGGTAGAAAGCAAGGAGGATATAAAGATCCTTGACAAGGGTGAAAGAAGAGAGTGAAAACGCTGGCTTAAAACTCAACATGCAAAAAAACTAAATTATGGCATCTGATTCCATGAATTCATGGCCAATAAAAGGGGGAAAAGAGGAAACAAGGACAGATTTTATCTTCTTGGGTTCCTAAGTCACTGTAGATGGTGACCACAGCCATGAAACTAAAAAATGCTTGCTCTTTGGGGGGGGGGAAAACAAAAAAAAAAAAAAAAAACAAAAAAACTATAACAAATCTAGACAGTGTTTTGAAAAGAGACAACACTTTGCCAACAAAGGTCCAAGTAGTCAGAACTATGGTGTTTCCAGTGGTCATGTATGAATGTGAGAGTTGGACCATAAGGAAGGCTGAGCACTGAAGAATTGATGTCTTTGAACTGTGGTGCTGGAGTAGACCCTTGAGAGTCCCTTGGACTGCAAGAAGAACAAACCAGTCAATCCTAAAGGAGATCAACCCTGAATATTCATTGAAGGGACTGACACTGAAGCTGAAGTTGCAAAACTTTGACCACCTGATGAGAAGAGCTGACTCACTGGAAAAGACCCTGATGCTAGGAAAGATTGAGGGCAGGAGAAAAAGGGGGTGAGAGAGGATGAGATGGTTGGATGCCATCACTGACTCAATGGATATGAATTTGAGCAAACTCCATGATATCGTGAAAGATAGGGAAGTCTGGCCTGCGGCCGTTCATGAGGTGGCAAAGAGTTGGACATGACTTATAGATTGAACAACAACATCTTCTGCTTCATATGATGCTTTTAAGAGAAGGAAAACATTAATGACATTTTAAATTCTGTCTTTAACCATGACTGTCCCTGGAATAACACCAGTAGTACTGCCAAGAAGCTGCAGGTATTTAGCACTGGACAGAAGAAAATATAATTTTGGATGACTCATTGACAGTTCTTCTCTGCCTCCACTACTGTACTATAAGGTTAAAAGTTGGTAGCCATATAAATCCTATAACTACATAATGTTGGGTTCATTTTCCTTTCAGGTTTATAAAGAAGTTTTGTTATTTTTGTTGTCCTTGTATTTTTAGGGGCATGGGAAAAAAAAGAATGAAAAAATATTACAGATGCTTTTTCCTGTCCTCTTCTCCCGGGAATATTTTGTTCCAGGAAATTTCCACCTATAAAGATCGTATTCAACTTCTAAAGACTACCTCAAATGATGCCTCCTTTATCACTATTACCCCATTTCTCAGCTGAAACTGATCTCTTTCTCCATTGAACTTGAATAGTAGCTTTGTTTAAAAAATATTTTTGGAAATTGTAATTTTCTGACAATTTTAAGCAATAACATAAATAAATCAAGCCCCCTGCCCCCAGTTTCCTCAGTGGTGCTGTCTTTCCTAAATATAGCACAATAGTATAGCTAGACACTGAGATAATCCACCAGCCCTACTCAGATCCTACCAGTTTTATAGTCACTCATTTGTTTTTACGGGTACATTTGACCTTTTATTTTCATATTTTTAAATTTCCTATAAATAGCAGCACAGTCAAGATGCACAACAGTTTCATCACAAGGATCCCTTGTCCTACATTTATAGCCAAAACCAATTTTTTCTATCTCCTCAGTCCCTGGCAGCCATTAACGTGGCCTCCATCTCTATAATTTTGTCATTTCAAGAATGTTATATAAAGGGAATCGTACAGTAGATAACTGTTTTGGATCGGTCTTCCTCATTCAGCGTAATGCCTTGGAAATTCATCCAAGTTGTGTGTGTCAGTAGTGATTCTCTTTACAGTTGAGTAGTATTTCATGGTATGAATACGTCACCTTTTGTTTACTCATTCACATACTGAAAGTTTTTCTATGGTTGTTTCCATTTTTTGGATCTTACAAATAAAGCTGCTCTGAAAATTCATGTACAGATCTTTGTGTAAACACATGTTTTTATTTCTTTGGAATAAATGCTGTAAACAAAAATATTGGAAAGCTAAAGAACTGATAAAAGATTATTAAATGCTTTTGGAAATGGAAAATTTGTCTCCACGAAGGATCTAAGTAGCTATGAGGAATACGTATTGCAGTGCTTTTTGTTAAGTGAAAAAGCATGTTCTTTTATCCTGAAACTTGTTTATTCCTTTTCAGTCATGCAAAAAAAAAAATTTATATTATAAAAGATTACCAAGACATGGCTAACTAATAATCATTATTCAGCATTTGGTAATAAAATTTGCTCAACATTTGGACGTAAATCAAATAGTTGACACCTGACTAGGACACCAAAGTCTTGCACACTTTTCTTTCTCTCCCTCTTCCTCCATCTCTTTCAACTCTGTCTCATGAACTTATGGCACTTTTTAAAATTCATAAATTGTTTTGGTATTCATAATTGAATTATTTGATACAGCTTAAAGTTCAGCAACTACTTCATAATGCCTATTTGAATTGATCAACTTTGTTTCTACTCAAGTAAGAAAAGTCACTCAGTTGTGTCCGACTCTTTGTGACCCCATGGACTGCAGCCCACCAGGCTCCTCAGTCCATGAGATTCTCCAAGCAAGAATACTGGAGTGGGTTGCCATTTCCTTCTCCAGGGGATCTTCCCGACCCAGGGATCCAACCCGGGTCTCCCGCATTGGAGGCAGACGCTTTAACCTCTGAGCCACCAGGGAAGTCCTTGTTTCTACTTAGAGAGACAATATTGTGATCATGGCAATCTGCTGAACACACAATCAAAAACTGAGAGACGAAATCAATCTGATTATTTGCTATGCATTCTAAAGAACACAATATTTTCTATGATCTTTTTATTGAACAATTGAATTCTCCATTAGTTGCAAACAGCCAGAGAGTTACTGTTGACCTCGGCGATTTTTGAGGTGTTTCTCAGCCAAGGCTAAATGCTTTATTCCT
>SJXQ01004982.1:0-29552 GCA_006408695.1 Aepyceros melampus | reverse complement strand
CCCCCCCCCCCCCCCCGAGGACTACCTGAGGCACTTTTCTTAATGAGATAATCTTTCTTTCCTAATTTACTGAAAAGAAAGACCTCACTCAATATGTGTCCCTTTATCTCACTACACTTTTATTTTGATTTTCATTTTCTATGACTTCTTAGCCAATAAGAAAAAGGTACATATTTTTCCTCCAAATTTTGGAAGGTAATCCATGCTTTATATTCCATACCTTCATTATTCTTTTCTCTCCTTTCCATTTAGTTCCTCCTTTTCTGCCTTTAAACATATAAAAACCACATCCTACAAATTTATTTTAATATTTTAGCTTTTATCTCCCTTCTATTTATTAAATTTCTCACATGTGTGGTCCACAGCCTCAAGTTTCACATTCTTTGGTCTAATCTTTTTTTTTTTAACTCTCTGAAATGCATTTTTCATTCTCATCAGTCAGGCTAAAATGATGATCCCATATGTGACAAGCAGTCTCCTTAGTCTAAAATCATCACCATCATTACCATCGTCATCATCTATCCTCGTGCCTGACACCACTGATTCCACCTGAAAAAAACTTTCCTCTCAATAAAGTCTAGAAAATTTGTTGTTTTAAATCATGTTAAAGTTGTACTGCTGCTTCTCCAATGCCATAAAAATCTCTTAATTTCTCCTTGGTTGACATATGTTTTAAAACACAAATGAGGTAGTCTAATTAAGATGCCATTCAAAGGAAAGTTAGGTTTATGTTCTGTGGCCATAGAGTAAGAGCCTTGTAAGGAATCAAGCACCAAAAAGGGACAGTGAAGGCCACATTCATTAAAATATATTACACTTTATTGAATTCATAGAATGTACTCTGAATGAAAGAAAGCACCCTTACACAGTATCAAGTAAGACTTTCTTGCTAGCATTAGAAAAAAGGAATTTGAGAACAGAAAACTTTAAGGTAGCTCAGTCTTTTATGCCTCATCCCTCCTAGAAATAGAAACATTAACTGCACATATACTGGACTTAAAAGCCTTCAGTGTTTCATTCGGATATTTGATATAAATGTATCTTGAGCTAAAGACACTTACTCCTTGGAAGAAAAGTTATGACCAACCTAGATAGCATATTCAAAAGCAGAGACATTATTTTGCCAACAAAGGTCCGTCTAGTCAAGGCTATGGTTTTTCTGTGGTCTTGTATGGATGTGAGAGTTGGACTGTGAAGAAGGCTGAGCACCAAAGAATTGATGCTTTTGAACTGTGGTGTTGGAGAAGACTCTTGAGAGTCCCTTGGACTGCAAGGAGATCCAACCAGTCCATTCTGAAGGAGATCAGCCCTGGGATTTCTTTGGAGGGAATGATGCTAAAGCTGAAACTCCAGTATTTTGGCCACCTCATGTGAAGAGTTTACTCATTGGAAAAGACTCTGATGCTGGGAGGGATTGGGGGCAGGAGGAGAAGGGGACGACCAAGGATGAGATGGCCGGATGGCATCACTGACTCGAAGGATGTGAGTCTGAGTGAACTGGGGGAGTTGGTGATGGACAGGGAGGCCTGGTGTGCTGTGATTCATGGGGTCGCAAAGAGTCGCACATGACTGAGTGACTGAATTGACTGAAACTCTGTTTAAATGTGCTTCCCTGGCAGCTCAGCTGGTAAAGAATCCGCCTGCAATGTGGGAGACCTGGGTTTGACCCCTAGGTTGGGAAGATCCCCTGGAAGAGGGCATAGCAACCCACTCAAATGTTCTTGCCTGGAGAATCCTCATGGACGGAGGAGCCTGGTATGTTACAGATGGTGGGGTCACAAAGAGTCGAACATGACTGAATGACTAAGCACAGCAAACTCTAAACACAGATTTGAAGGGAAAGTTTTAATACTTTTCTGGCCCACAGACCCTCCTCTTGCAGGGTTATCTCAAGATCACCTAAGAAACTAAATTCAGAAATATACTCCACAAAAAGTAAACAACAAAAAGTCTTTGCATGAAACCAAAAACAGAAAACTTGCTATTCCTCCCAAGAATAAGCCAAAGCCATTTCCATTATTTTGAAAACTAAAGTCATCAGAATAGATATTATCCTGTGTAAAAGGTGAAAAACACAACCTTGGATATATATGATGTTCCCTTTCATCTAATAGAGTTAGTATAAATCTTTGCAGCTGCTTTCCTGAAGAAATGAAATTAAAATGATGAATATAAACTGCTGAAGCTCCTCATATAGACACATGACTGAGTGACTGAATTGACTGAAACTCTGTTTAAATGTGCTTCCCTGGCAGCTCAGCTGGTAAAGAATCCGCCTGCAATGTGGGAGACCTGGGTTTGACCCCTAGGTTGGGAAGATCCCCTGGAAGAGGGCATAGCAACCCACTCAAATGTTCTTGCCTGGAGAATCCTCATGGACGGAGGAGCCTGGTATGTTACAGATGGTGGGGTCACAAAGAGTCGAACATGACTGAATGACTAAGCACAGCAAACTCTAAACACAGATTTGAAGGGAAAGTTTTAATACTTTTCTGGCCCACAGACCCTCCTCTTGCAGGGTTATCTCAAGATCACCTAAGAAACTAAATTCAGAAATATACTCCACAAAAAGTAAACAACAAAAAGTCTTTGCATGAAACCAAAAACAGAAAACTTGCTATTCCTCCCAAGAATAAGCCAAAGCCATTTCCATTATTTTGAAAACTAAAGTCATCAGAATGAGATATTATCCTGTGTAAAAGGTGAAAAACACAACCTTGGATATATATGATGTTCCCTTTCATCTAATAGAGTTAGTATAAATCTTTGCAGCTGCTTTCCTGAAGAAATGAAATTAAAATGATGAATATAAACTGCTGAAGCTCCTCATATAGCCCTGACCCTTTGTGGCCTTTCATTTCTCCCCCTGCCCCCACCTTACTTTTACATATCCCTGAACATAATAAGCCTGCCACCACTAATGTTATAAAGTAGTAATTGTTCCTAATTGGTAGGGAGGCGACAGACCATTCTGGTAATGTTGTGAAACTGTAAGAAAGGAGGAGTGAGAACCTTCACAGGCCCAGCAGTAATTATCCACTAATTTGGCCTGTTTGTGTGGGGACAGCTCATTATAGCCCTTAAGAAACCTCAGAATAAAGAGGGAAAGTAGGTAGGAGGTAAGGTTAAATAATTAGTGTTCAGCAGATTGTTTTATTTTTTTTTAAAGATTCAAAGAATAGGATTGAAGGCAGGAAATGTGACCAGAGTAACAATTAAGAATGGTAGAACATTCTGAACTAAGTGAGTTTTATGTTTTTGTGGGAGTAGGGGTATTTAAGAATCCTATAATATGGCATAAAAAATGGCATGTCACTTTTATTGCACACTTTCAGTTATGACCCTGATCATCCCTTTACATTTTATGGTGCCAATCTCATGCTTAACAAGAGATTTATTCCCATGAGTTCTGAAAAGATTTTCAGTTTTCATGAAATGGTATATAAGAAAGTTTTCATACCATGTATCGTTAGCATTTGTAGATTTGCTTTGAGGGTTGAAAACACTGATGGGTACATGAGGGTTGAAAACACTGATGGGTACATGTACGTGCAAGGAGCATATAGACTTTACAAAGAAATTGTTATTCAATTACAACTTTCTTAGTAAACCAGAGTTCCCAAATTCCTCACCTCTGTTTATCTAATACCCCTATTTCAAGGCAAAATAAGCTTACTTTTGACTATACACATGTATCTATCACTGTTGTTTAGTCCCTAAGTCATGTCCAACTTTTTGTGACCCCGTGGATTGTAGCCTGCCAGTCTCCTTCTGCCCATGGGATTTTCCAGGCAAGAATACTGGAGTGTGTTGCCATTTCTTTCTCCAAGGGATCTTTCTGACCCAGAATCAAACCCACAGCTCCTGTATTAGCAGGTGACTCTTTACCACTGAGCCACCAGGAAAACCCATGTATGTTAGGCACACATATTTGATAAATAATTGGTCTGTACATAAGTTTTTCAGAAATTTTCTAAGGACATCATTTTTAACACTCTATTTAAAGAAAGCAATATTATTCTAATCAACTTATGTGATTGCAATTAAAGTTCTTTGTCTACCTAATAGACCGTGAGATGCAACAGATGAATGATTTTAAGTTAAATGATCTCTATAATATGATTCACTCAGAAAAAAGCTATGTATGGCTTAAATATATTCACACTGAAGGACTTTGGGAGAAGTTCTAGAATGTTATGTATACCATCCCTTTGCTAAGTGGTAAGAATATAGCTAACCATATAATAATTAAAAAAAAAAATAGAAGCAAGTGACTGATCTAAAAAATTTAAGTGAGAATGTGATGTTAATATAACAAAGATTAGATATTTTATCCCTATATGGATTAGATAATTTTGCCGTATTGCAATTCAAAATGAACTTCCTGAACCAAAGTTGGGTTGGAAATGTATTTTGACAATAATGGGAATTGTATGGTGGTAATATGAGTAAATTAGTAAAGATTATTACCAACATTTGAAAACAATTCAAAACAAGCCACAAGTGCTATCTACTAACAATTAAGAATTGTCTTTATTTATGAAGAAAGAACTACAGCATATAAATGATTGTATTTGTTACAGTCATATTCCTTCTCTTTGAAACATTTGTTGGTATCTGTCATTGAATGGCATGTTTTTAACTATTTTACAACTCCTGAAGTTTATGTCATATGAAATGTCAAAAAAATTATTTCTATATTGGCTTTTTAAACTTTTTAATTTGTATTCCATTAGACTAGTGGTTTTCCAAATTGTTTTCTCTCAAGATCACTTTGAAGACTGTCAATAACTCCATGCCATTTTCTCAATTTGCACTTTTACTCTCCTTAAATATCCTCCCTCCCTGTTCATGGTCATATCTGACTCTTTGCAACCCTGTGGACTGACTATAGCCCTCCAGGCTCCTCTGTCCATGAATTTTCTAGGCAAGAATACTGGAGTGGGTTGCCATGCCCTCCTCCAGGGAATCTTCAAAACACAGGGATTGAACCTAGGTCTCCCATATTGCGGGCAGATTCTTTACCAGCTGAGCCACAATGGAAGCCCAGGAGTACTGTCGTGGGTAGCCTATCCCTTCTACAGGGGATCTTCCATATCCAGGAATTGAACCAGGATCTCCTGCATTGTTGGCAGATTCTTTACCAACTGAGCTATCAGGAAAGCCAACCTGGGAATCCCCCAAAACTATTAATACTTACTGCTACTGAAATCCAGTTTCTATGGATACAATAGATTGTAGCTAATCAATCTACATTTCTGAGCACAGCATCTTAGAGAATTAATATTTGAACATATTCTTAGGTTCTTATGTTGATAGTAATATTTCCTCTGAAATTAAATGAGCACACAGATTTATCATGATATTTTATCTGACCCATTAGAATTCTCACTTTTATTGATCATTTACACTTATTATAATCTCTCTTCTAAATGTGTTCAATGTAGTTTTTTTTAGTTATGAGTGAGTGAGTGAAGTTGCTCAGTCGTGTCCGACTCTTTGCAACCCCATGGACTGTAGCCCACCAGGCTCCTCCATCCGTGGGATTCAAACTGCTATATTTTAGATGATTACTACAGAATATGCCAATTCTCATGAAGTATTCTGTGCACTGCCTTTCATTTTCTATCCTTCCTTTCAAGTGTCATGGGATCACATCCTAGTTCTGGCTACTGGGCTGAAAATGAAAATTGTAAGTGGCACTTCTAAAGAAGTTAAGAGAGGATATATGTGATACACACTTCATCATCCCCTAAATTTGAAGACACTGGAAAGTACATAGAGACATGACAGCAACACAATATAGAGCAATGTAGAGCAACTTAATTTCCCATCAGGAACATTAAAAAGAAATGTTTCCATTTTTTTCAACCTATAATAATTACTTTTAGCAAAAACTTGGGGTATTATGAACGTTGTAGAAAATAAATACTTCTACCAGTATAACTAGAAATCCAAATCAAGAAATAAAAATATGTCTGAAAACCACTGAAGGATCAGTACTGAAGGATCCTTTAATCCAGAGAGAAGGAACCACAATTGAAGAACTGACCTTTTGATGATAGTTTCCCCCTGGGATCTTTTCTTCATTTTCAATTAATTAATTAATTAATTTTACTATTATTATTTTTGGTGACAGGCAAGAGACAAACAATCCATCCAGGTGACTAAAACCAAGAAGCAGAAAAAACTGATGGGTCTTTTTATAATCTCAAGGGGCTAAAGAGACAAAATTGTAGTTGGGAGTTGTTTAGGTAATAAATGATTTAAGGAGTCAAAATCCTGGGAGAAATAGACATGTAAATTTTAAGGGGCAGTAAGATTAATACCTAGGTGACTTAATAGAAATGATGCATGGCAGAAGGCAAAGGAATGTCATAATCAAAGTACTAAGGGAAAAATAGCTGGCAACCTAGAATTTTGTATGTAGCTACACTATCCTTTATACATGAAAGCAAATATATTAACAAACAAATAAAAATTGGGAAAAATTTGTGACCAGAAAATCAAATCAAGCTATATGAGATACTCAGTGGTGATCACCAAGCAGAAGGAAAATAATCATGAAGAAAGTATGGTTATGCAGCTTTATTATTTTTCAAGATTATTTTTACTATTGTGTGTGTGTGTGTGTGTGTGTGTGTGTATCATAGACATGTTGGAATTATGTGTTCTAGTTCTGTGAAAAACACCATTGGTATTTTGATAGGGATTGCATTTAATCTGTAGAACACTTTGGGTGCTATGTTTATTTTAACAAAATTATTCTAACCCATGAGCAGAGTATAGCTTTCCATCTGTATTGTCTTCAGTATCTTTCATTGTTGTCTCATATTTTTCTAAGTACTTTTCTAAAAGTACAAAGCTTTTACTTCCTTAATTAAATTTACTCCTAGGTATTTTTTTTTCTTTTTGATGTGATTGTAAATGGAATTGTTTTCTTAAGTTTTTCTTTCTGATAGTTCATTGTTAGTGTATAGAAATGCAATGGACTCATGTATAGTAATTTTGTATCCTGTAACTTTATCAAATTCTTTGATGATCTCTTGTAGTGAGTAGACATCTTGAGGATTTTCTAGGTACACTATCATAGTACCTGAAAACAGAGATCGTTTTACTTCTTCCTCTCTAATTTTGACTCCTCTTGTTTCTTTTTCTTGTTTGATCTTTGTGGTTAGGACTTCCATGACCATGATGATTAAATGTGGCTTTAGTCTTTTAACCTTCCTACTAACTTTTTATGTGGTCAATTTCCTATAGTTACTGTATATTTTTCTTTATCAATTAGATTTTTTAAAAAAATGTTTAAGTCATGACCTTTGCTTTTTCAGTTAGAGAGGTCCCTTTAACTTTTTCTTAAAACTGCTTTGGTGGTGCCAAACTCTTTTAGCTTTACCTATCTGTAAAACTTTTGATCTTTTCATCAGATATGAATGAGAGCCTTGCTGGTACAGCATTCTTGGTAGTAGGTTTTTTCTTTCATCACTTTAAATACACTGTGCCACTCCCATATGGACTGCAGAATTTCTGCTTAAAAGCCAGGTGATAACCTTATGGGAGTTCACTTATATGTAACTTAATGCTTTTCCCTTACCACTTTTAATATTCCCTCATATCTTGCCACTTTAATTATAATGTGTCTAGGTGTGATCCTCTTTCAATTTAACGTGTTTGGGATTCTCTATGCTTTCTGTACCTGCATGTTTGTTTCCCAGGTTAGAGGGGTTTTCAGTTATTATGTCTTCAAATATGTTCCTTAGCCCTTTCTCTCTCTATGCTCCTTCCGAGAGTGCTATAATGCAAATGGTAGTATTTCTGATCTTGTCTTAGGCCTCTTAAACTGTCCACAGTTTTTCTTTTTATTTTTCCTTTTTCTGTTCAGATTCAGTGATTTCCATTACTCTGCCTTCCAGCTTGCTAAGCAGTTCCTCTGTATCATTTAATCTACTGTTGATTCCTTTACTGTATTTTTTACTTCAGTTCTTCTTAATCTGTTTGCTTTTGTTTTTTACATCTTCTCTTTCACTGTATTCATTTGCTGTTCTTCATGATCACTATCTTAATCTCTTAATTGAGTAGATTGTCTAGCCCTAGCTTACTTCTTTCTTCTTCTGGGGTTTTATCTTATTCTTTCATTGTCATGTTCCTCTGTCCTCACATTTTACCTAATTTCCCATTTTTATTTCTATGTATTTTGTAGGCTGGTTATGTTTCCTGATCTTGAAGAAGTGGCCTTTTGTAGCCGATGTCCTATGCCTCCTAGTAGCACCCTACCCTCTGCTCATCTGAGCTACATGTCCTACCTGTGGGACCCACCGTTGGTGTTTTGGCTGCTTGTGGGTAGTACCAGGATCCAAGATTTCTTGGGGCCCGTGCCTACCCACTCACGGGTAAGACTAGCCCCAGAGCTACTGCCAGCTCACTGGTAGGCAAAGCTGGGTCTTAGGATTTCTGGTTGCAGGGCCCTTAGGGTCTCAGAATTACGTTTTGGCCTGTTTGTAGGCAGGGTATAGGCCCATGGTGTGTTAAGGATGGAACGTACACACTGGTGGGCTAGTTCTAGGGCTAGTGGTCAACTACCGGTGAGCTGAGTCAGGTCCTAGGTCTTTGCTGCAGGACCCTAGAGGTCCAGAGACTAGAGCTGGTGCATTCAGGTATGGGGCCAGGTCTTAGATTCTCTATGGACAGGGCCAGATCATAGGGTAACTATAGGCTCCTGTGGTTTTAAGCAATAGACCTGCTGGAGGGTGGGTCTACGTTTCCTCCTAGCTTGTTGCTTGGCCTGAGGTTCTCCAGTACTGGTGCTGACAGTCTGGCTGGTGGGGCTGATTCTTGGTGCAACTAAACTATGTGCTGTGCTTAGTCACTCAGTGTTGTCTGACTCTTTACAACCCCATGGACTGCAGCCTGCTAGACTCCTCTGTCCATGAGGATTCTCCAGGCAGAAAACAACAAAATTCTGTAAAGCAATTATCTTTCAATTAAAAAAATTAACTAAAAAAAAAAAAAAAGAATACTGAAGTGGGTTTCCATGCCCTCCTCCAGGGTATCTTCCCAACACAGGGATCGAACCCAGGTCTCCCATATTGTAGGCAGATTCTTTACCAACTGAGCCACCAGCGGAGCTACAGGGAGGATTCTAAAATAGCACTTGCCAGCATCAGTGTTATGTGGTAGAACAAATTCTTCAAAATAGCTTTGATGCTAGTGCTTGTATTCCCATGGCAAACCCCAGCTGCCTTTTGTCTTCCCACGAGGCTCTTCAAGATCAGCATGTGTGTCTTTCCCAGGCTTCTTTCAAATGACTGCTTCTGCTTTGATCCTAGAGCATGTGAAGTTTTGTGTGTGTCCTCAGTAATGGAGTCTCGATTTCCCATAGCCCTCTGGCTCTCTCAAAAAGTAAGCCCTATTGGCCTCCTTCAGAGCCAGTGATTCTTGGGGTTCATCTTCTCCGGGCAGGATTCTCAGGCTAGGAAGTCCAGTGCAGGACTCCAACCACTTGTTCCTTGGAGAGAACCTCTAGTAATTATCTTCCTGTTTCTCCTGTTTGCGGGTCACCCTTCTTACCTATCTTGTGGTTACTTCTTTATATCTTTAGTTGTAAAAGGTCTTTCTGCTATTGCTCTGATCTTTCACATCAATAATTTCTTTGTAAATATTTGTAATTTTGCTTTTCTCATGGGAAGAGGTAAGCTGATGGTCTTCATACTCTACCATCTGGGACATTCCTATTTTACCTTCATAAACTATTTCTCTGTAGCATGCAATGCTGTTGGATAGCATTTTACCTACAGTGGAACTTGTTTCAAAATTGGAATCAATCTTCTAAAATCCCACGGCTGCTTAAGGAAGTTTAGGTAATATTTTAAACCCTTTGTTGACATTTCAAACATCTTCAAAGCATTTTTGGCCAGGAGTAGATTCCATCTCAAGAAACTACTTTCTTTTCTCATCTGTAAGAAGCAATTACCTATCTGCTAAAATTTTATCTTAAGAATGCAGCACTTCAGTCTCCTCTTCAAGTTTCACTTTTAATTCTAGCTCTTTTGCTATTCCCATATTTGCAGTTACTTCCTCCACCAAAGTCTTGAACCCCTCAAAGTCATCCATGAAGGTTGGAATCAACTTCTTTCTAATCCCCATAATATTTTGACCTTTTCCCATGAATCATGAATATTCTTAGTGGCACCTAAAATGATGAATCCTTTCTAGAAAGTCTTAAGTTTACTTTTCTCAGGTCCATCAAAGGAATCACTATGTATGGTAGCTGTAGCCTTATGAAATGTGTTTGTTACATAATAGCTTGGAAGTCAGAATAATCCCTTGATTCATAGGCTGCAGAATAGATGTTATGCTAACAGGTATGAAAACCATTATGAATTTTGCTGTACAGTTGTTAGAGTTCTTGGGTGACTGGGTATATCAGTGGGAAATAATATTTTGAAAAGAATCTTTTTTTCTCTGAAATTTAGGTTTCAACATTGGGCTTAAAATATTTAGTAAACCATGTTGTAAACAGATTTACTTTCATCCAGGCTTTGTTTACCATACTGAGAGCACAAGTAAAGTAGATTTAGCATAATTCTTAAGGCTACTAGAATTTTCATAATGGCAAATGAACATTAATTGTAAATTGGCTTCAACTTAAGGTCATCAATTTCATTATCTCCTAACAGTGTCAGGTCAGTCCTTTGAAGAGCTGAAGCCAGGGAAAGACTTCTTTCTAGCTATGAAATTCCTAGATGGCATATTCTTCCAATAGAAGGCCATTTCCTCTACATGGAAAACTTGTTGTTTAGTACAACCACCTTTATTAATTATATCAGCTAGATCTTCTAAATAACACAGCAGCTCCCACCTCAGCATTTGCTACTTCACCTTGAACTTATATGGACAGAGCTTCTTTCCTTCTGTCTCATGAACTGACCTCTGCTGTCTTCAAACGTTTTTTCTGCAGCTTCCTCATCTTTTGCAACCTTCGTAATATTGAAGACAGTAAGGGTGCTCCCCTAGATTACGCTTTGGCTTAAGGAACTGTGGCTGGTTTGACCTTCTCTCCTGATCACTGCAACTTTCCCCATATCAGTAATAAGGCTGTTTCAACTTCTTATGATCCATGTGTTCACTCTGATTGGACTTTTAAGTTCCTTCAAGCACTTGTCCTTTGCATTCACCACTTTGGCTAACTATTTGGCAAAGAGATCTAGCTTGCGCCCTCTTTTAGCTTTCAACACGTCTTTCTCACTTAGTGTAGTCATTTTTAGCTTTTGATTTAAAGTGAGATATGTGCAACTCTTCCCTTCACTTGAGGTCTTTGTAGGGTTATTTCAATATTGTTTTGTCTCAGGCAATAAGAAGACCCAAAGAAAGGTAGAGAGATGGGAACAGTGGGTTGCGGAGCAGTCAGAACACACACAACACTTATCAATTAAGTTTGCTATCACGTATCGCCACAGTTCATGCAGTTTCAAAACAATTATAATAGCAACATCAAAAATCACTGATTGTAGGCCAGCATAGCAAATGCAATAACAATGAAAAGTTTGACATTTTGTGAGAACTACCAACATGTGATGCAAAACATGAAGTGAGCAAATGTTGTTAGAAAAATGACACCGAGATGTTGCCTCAATGTGGGATTGCCACAAACCTTCCATTTGCAAAATTGTGATATCCGCAAATATTATAAAATCTAATATTTCACAAAGAGTTGTCCATGACTTAGCAACTGAACAACAACAGTATCTGCAAAGTGCATTAAAGTGAAGTCAGTAAAATGAGATATGTCTATAGTAAGATTATAGACATAGGATCAAGTAATTTGGGCTTCCCACATTGTGCTAGTGGCAAAAAATCTTCCTGCCAGTGCAGAAGACATAAGAGACATGGATTTGATCTCTGAAATATAAAATATTACATTTTAGGCTAAATATTCCAGTTGAAAAACAAAATTTTAAAACAATTAAAATAGAGATTCTGACTGCATGCTATTTAAAGAGATCTCTGCTAAATAGCCCCACTCCAGTACTCTTGCCTGGAAAATTCCATGGACAGAGCAGCCTGGAAGGCTGAAGTCCATGGGGTCGCTGAGGGTCGGACACGACTGAGTGACTTCACTTTCACTTTTCACTTTCATGCATTGGAGAAGAAAATGGCAACCCACTCCAGTGTTCTTGCCTGGAGAATCCCAGGGACTGGGGAGCCTAGTAGGCTGCTGTCTATGGGGGTCGCACAGAGTTGGACATGACTGAATTGACTTAGCAGCAGCAGCTGCTAAATAGGACAAAAGTACATTAAAATAACGCTGTCAAGAAAAAAGGAAAAGATACACAAGCCAAGAGAAATGGCTGCTGACACATTAATGTCAGAAGAAGAATACTGAAAAGGAGTATCACTAGGTTTAAAGAGTAATTTTGTATGATTAACATTAATCACTAGGTATATACAATTGCATATACACTGAAGAACAGAGCTAAAAATTCTAGAAAACAAAAAGTGTCAGAACTAAAGATTAATAAATCAGTCTATCACGAAAGTGGCAGAATTCTTCATGCAATAATTGATAAAAGGATAAAATTTCCAATAAGATAAAGAAGCTATGAAAAGGAAATTGATCAGCTATGCCTTTCACTGCAGGGAAATTAAAGTGATCACAATTAACCAAAAGAGTGTATCCCCCTATGTTTGGAAACATATTGAATGACCGTATGGTTAGAGAATAAATCATAACAGAAATGTAAATTACTCTGAACTAAATTATAACAAAATATTAAATAACAAAGTTATAGGATACAACTAAAGCTAGTCTTAAGTGGAAACCTATAATCCTTAAACTCTGTAATAGAAAAACATTTTAAAAAGGCTAAAAGTCATGTGTGTTATATGAGAGACAAAAAGCCACGTGAAATTTGGGAAAGATGAGCAAAATAAACTCAAAGTTAAAAGGAAATAGTTAAGATCAGAGAAGAAATGAATAATACAGATAATACATACATATTAGAAGATTTCAAAAAACAGAAGTTGATTTTTAAAGAGTAATAAAGTGATAACCATTGCCACAAATGTTCAAGAAAGGATGATAGCACAATTCATCAATACCAGGAATAAAATAAAAGAGATAAGTATAGATTCTACAACAAATAGAGTGCAAATGAGATAATATTGTGAACAAAATTATGCCAATACACTTGGAAAATAACAGAAAGTGGACACATTCCTTAAAAACCAATCTGAAAAAGTGACCCAAAAGTTAAATTAAAACATTTCCACAAATAAAGCCTTGAAAACCACTGTCCTTTGTCAGGAAAATGTACAAGTAAATTACAGCATTTGGCAATAACATAAAAATGATTGCTATGTGCCAGATGAATGAATCTCGTAAGAGTAATATTGACTGAAAACCACAAAGGGCTTTCTGTGTTATTCCATTTATACACAGTTAAAAGAAGAAAACCAATCTGTGGTCTTTTAAAAAAACCTAAAGATATTTCCTTTGTGAGGAAGTATAGGTAGGGAGAAAGCAAGAGGGTGCTGTGTGGGAGGCTGGCGGTCTTTTATTTCTTGATCAATTTGTTCATTATACTGGTGTGCTCACATCATGAAAATTCATCAGTTTGTTAATTCATAATGTGTACAATTTCTGAATAAAGCGTGGTTCTGCAGCAGTGCCCCTACCCTCACACACATGTTCCCAGAGGACCTTGTGCAATGCCTGGAGCTGCCGTGGCTGGCACAGCTTGGCAGGGGTGCTACTGGCATCTAGCGGGCAGAGGCCAGAGACGCTGGTAAACAGACTGCAGTCCAGGAGGCAGCCTCTCACCACACATTTCTAGCTCAGAGCGCGTCAGTAGATCCACGCGTAAGAACTCTTGATAAATGTAAGCCAACACCAAAACAGAGAGAACTACACGGACGTAGAGGTTCCTCTGTGTGGACATTTAAATACATAAACGACCAATTCCATCAATAGACAATGTGTTTAGGGAATGCACAAAATGAATTGAAGTTAATAAAATGTGAGTGCAAATATTTATA
Organism: Aepyceros melampus; assembly: GCA_006408695.1. Classification (NCBI taxonomy): domain Eukaryota; kingdom Metazoa; phylum Chordata; class Mammalia; order Artiodactyla; family Bovidae; genus Aepyceros; species Aepyceros melampus. The sequence goes on along the minus strand of SJXQ01004982.1, from coordinate 15,518 downwards.
TTTGAGGAAGACTGATAATAAACCAGAATTTTAATCCCAAGCCCACTGTTATATATTCATGTGTAGGATTTTAGGAAGACTGCAACTAAAATCATACATACTGTAAGTCCAAAAGTTTAAAAAATTAAGGCAGAATAAATGTGCCCTAAAGCTTACATATATAAGGATAGAAGTGAGTATTTATTATAAATCCATATTTCCTATAAGCCAAGTCAAAAAGGAATGTGATGGGATGCGTAATTTTAATTTTCTGATAAAATAAGCATACTAAATCAGCATAAAGGGGGGGGGGGACCCAAACACTACTCACTCAGTATTGAAGGGGATTTGTAATGTGAATAATTTACAAAAGTCCGTTGAACAACAGAATGTTCTGCACTGAGCCAAGAAGAGTTTTAAATAAAGTATAGCAGTTTGTAAAACGTGACATGTACTTTAAAAATCAAATATCAATGTCGAGGGCATAGCATAAAATGTACACTGTACATGAATGGCACTCTCTGAATGGCAGATGGGAAATAAAGTGGCTGGGATGATCATGAGAGCTCAGCACAGAGACACAGAACTCAAGTCGTCACACCAGGAGTTTGCAAACTAAGCAGCTTCCATTTCTCACCATGGACCAAACCTGTAAACAAAATTGTATTGGAATATATTCACATCCACTCATTTACCTATGGTCTACCCCTCTTTTCATTATATAGTGGCATAAGTGGATGGTTGTGACAGAGAGCATATGTTCCCAAAGTCTAAACTATTTGCTATGGTGCTCTTTAAAAAAAAAAAAAAAAGCTGACCACTACAGAGGAAAAAACTCAATACTTAGTCCATCCTTCAGGTTTCAGTAATACTGTGTAAAATTTTTGGAAGAAGCAGTATAGCAGATAGTTTGAATTTTTATTAAGACTTGGAGTAGGACTATTTCAAGTTATTGATTAGACGGAAACATAATTATGATGCAACTTATTATGAAAATTTGATAAGATTCCATCTATTCTTTCCTATGCAGATAACCTAACCGTCTTAATAGAAGAAATGTAGTCTCCTCTATCTTTTAATACAGCAACAAAGCTGTGCGTAAGTACTTGGATAATACTCCTTATCCTAAATTTCTCTATTTTAAAATCAGAAATTTGGACTAAATCAGTAGGCAAAATTGTTAATTTTTTATGGTAGGCAAAGACCTATGGTAGGCAAAATTCTAGAGACTCCCCCAATACTTTCATTGATAGGTTATTCAAACACTAACCTAGGTACTGCTGCGAACGCACATTGCATGTATATAATTAAGATTACTAGTCATCTGACCATAAAATGGAGAGACGGCCCTGCTTTCACACAGGTTCAGTGTAATCACACGAATCCTTAAAGGAACCAGAGGAAACAGAGAAGTCCTTCAGTGAAATGTAATGAAGAAGGAAAACACAAAGATGAAACAGGAAAGGAAGTCGAGATATAGAAACATAAGAAGGATTTACCCACTGTGTCTGACTTTGAAAATCGAGGAAGGATTCAAAGAAAAACAATTATTCATATTAAGTTCTGGATATATCTCTATAAGCCTTTTAAAAAATCATTTGATGACGCTGGAGCCGATTATACAGAGTGAAGTAAGCCAGAAAGAAAAACATCAATACAGTATACTTACACATATATATGGAATTTAGAATGATGGTAATGATAAACCTGTACGCAAGACAGCAAAAGAGACACAGTTGTATAGAATGGCCTTTTGGACTCTGTGGGAGAGGGAGAGGGTGGGATGGGTTGGCAGAGTGGCAATGTAACATGTGTGATATCATAAGCGAAATGAATTGCCAGTCCAGGTTTGATGCAGGATGCAGGATGCTAGGGACTGATGCACGGGGATAATCCAGAGAGAGGGTGTGGGGCGGGAGGGTGGAGGAGGGGGTCGGGATTGGGAGTTCATGTACACTCATGGCTAATTCATGTCAATGTGTAACAAAACGAATACAGTATTGTAAAGCAAAACAAACTAAAAAATAAAAATTAATTAAAAAAAAAAAAGAAAAAAAAAGAAAAAAAAGAAAAAAAAAAGGAAAAAAAAATCATTTGGCTGTACACTGTTTCTTCACAGGAAAACAATTTTATAATGTTTTTCAGAAATATAGAGGAATAGTTCACTATTTTCCCTTGAAATGTTTGATATATCACTTTATTATTGTTACTATTTACTAGACCAGAAAAGTTTATTTCAGTTTGACAGCTAATTAGTAATGGAATATGAATTTTAGGATTGCCGTCACATTGTAGAGGAACTTTATCAACGTTCTTTTGTATATGAGTAGTACAATCTATAATATGTTTCTGTGTATGCTGCGGTAAGTCACTTCAGTTGTGTCTGACTCTTTGTGACCCCATGGACTGTAACCTGTCAAGCTCCTCTGTCCGTGGAATTCTCCAGGCAACAATACTGGAGTGGGTTGCCACGCCTTCCTCCAGGGGATCTTCTGGATTTTTCTAGAGACTACATTTTCCCTACATGCATGTGAGACTTCTTTTTTTTTTTTTTTTTTTGTCTTCTACTACACACATATTTTTGCTACTGGGTGCCTAGAATTTGTCTATATGACCTATGGTCCCTATGCCTTTGGGTCATGATCTTTGGAATAATTAGTAATGACTTACCTATACACACAAGGGATTGCAAACCACTTAAGTCCATAAACCAAAAATAAATGCATCTACATCTCAATATTTTCCTAGCAAAATATCCCAAATACTCATTCTTAAATGCAACTCTAATGGAGAGACAGGGTGAAAGAAGACAGCAATCTTAGCTGATCACAATGAAAAGGTTCTACCTAATTTTACAAAATAGCATGACCAAGTGACAGTGTTATAGGCTTTCTCCAATGGCCTTGAAAGGGTAAATGAGAATGAGGGTCCTTGAAGCTGAAATAAGCATCGCTTGCTTTACAGTAAAACTACTTCTGACTACATTAGATTATAATACAGTCATTTTTCTTTCAAAGATTTATGGTCAGTTGATATTTACGACGAGCTGTCCTAGTGTGGTGATAAATTTCAGCTAATCCATTCTTTTGAATAGTGTTGGTGAAATGGCTAATTGAGATTATTAGCACAGTCTGTGAACATATTGCCTTAATTTAGTGCTCTTAATAAATGAGTTAATTGGTCAAGGATAGTATATTTTAGTGATGAGTGGAATTTTGTTAAAGGCATAATATTCAAAATAGCAAAATATCTAACTGCTTTTTTATATACTGTAGTTAACCTATTATATCACCTCTTCTTCCTTAACATCTAAAGTTATAACAAATCCAACTTTTGGTAATATTTTACATAAATATTTTCCTTACTCCTAAACTAGAAGACATGTGCCTTTGTTTAAAGAGAAAATGTCAAACGTACGTGCTAGTCCATGTTACCTCTACGAACAGATATTAGAAGAATTTTTGGTTACGGAGTTTAGAAACTATGTTAGTTTGACAGTAATGTGGTCAAGTGGACAGAGCAGATTCTATAACTTCAACAACATTCTAGCTTCAGGTTTTACTTAAAAAAAAAAAAATTCCATCTGATATAAGCATGAGGACAGACGAAATAACAAAAGGTGCTCACAGGATTGAGACTATGGTGCCTGAAGCCTTGTGAATCTCGTCAATTTTCCCTTGGAGTGATTCACATCTAAAAGTGAGAGCTTCTATGTTCCTGTGAAAAGTGGAGTTTGGTTTGTTTTTGCTTAAATTGCAGCAAATAAAAAATACTTAAAATTTTGTTCTCAAGTTTTCCTGTTAAAAATATACCCCAGGAATGTAATAACATAATGTTTCTTTGCAGTGTACTTTGAATGTATTTTAAAAGATGTAGATATACTCCACCAAAAAAAAAAAAAGAAGAAGAAAGGGGAGAAGATAGAAAAACAAATGGCCCACTGACTTTTAGTTAACTGGGTAACCAAGGTCTTTTTGCATCGATGTGATAGAGGAAACTGCATACATACAGCATCCTGAGTTTAGAGAATTTTCTCCAAGAGAATGATCAAGCAAACATAAAGAATAGCGTGAGACAGTATTTTGAAAACAGAAGCACTTGAGAAATATTTTCCATTTTTAAAATAGGATAACTATTTGCCAAATGTTTAAGTTGGGTGACTGCTACAATATTTAAATTTTTGTATGAAATTAGCAGTCTTTTGGCAAAAAAAAATTATACAAGACAACTGCCAGATTAAAATACATACACTCAATCTGTCCTTTAACTCACCACTCATCCTTTCCTCCTGTTTTTCTCTTTTTTCTTTCTTACTCTTTTAATCAGAGAAAAGAAGGGTCTCTTTTTTCTTTGTAATCAGAAACGGAAATAAATTCTGCATGTGTGAAGACTGAACAAAGTGATTAATCACAGACCATTCTGAGTTTATTAAATCATTCTGGTATAATATTTTTAATCCAGAAGAATATATTTCTTGTTTATAGAGAATCCAAAATAGCTGAATAGGAGCATATGTTCATGCATCATGGACATTTTAAAATGTCCACATAACAACTGTTCATTTGCTAATATTCTAATTAGTTATAACATTAGTTATAAGACCACGAAAGAAGAAATTTTTATAAATTAAATCTGGTCCTCTCTGACAGCAAATGTAAGTGGCTTTGAACAAGTTGATCTTTTCTATTTGTCCTTTCCCTGAGAAGTAGGACACCCATTCTTTTATGCGTGTGCCTAGTTCCTCTGTCAACCATTCTTTTAAATAAAAATGGTGTTTCATAAAAAAAGTATCTACTACAACTTACCCATACCACACACAAGGGCTTTTCTTAAAAATACCTATTGAACTTTGTATGCAGCAAAGTGCTTTGTCTACTTTCCATTTTTACAAATGCAATATAAAAGATCTGTACTCAAAGGCTGAGATGTAACAAAATTATTTTTAGTGCTTAATTGGGGCCATTGGCAAGGAACATAGGCGCTTCTCTATCTGTCAGCATCCACTGATGAAGAAATCAGTTTTAGTGTACTCGTTACCACTGCCTTGATTTACACTGAATTACCAGTAGTTTTCCCTGTCATCCTATTTGCACTATCAGTGCCCGTATCAACACAGTTGATAGGATAAATCATAAGATTCATAAAGGTTACTCAATACTGCAACTATTTACCTTTTATGCTCATTAGACATTTACATAAAAATCATATTTGATGATTAGTTGGTATTGGTAACAGAGTCCAGCCACAACTAGAGATTTATTCATTTGTAGGTACTATTCTCCAAGTGAGATATTGCTGATAAATATTCTTCATGGGTTTGCTGATAAATCTTTAATTCAGTTACTGAATCATTGGAAAATGGCACTGCTGTGATTTCCTTTACCGACTCTTCATCCAGTCAACATTCAATAATGTCAACTGTTCAAGACTTGTTTTAGATTTTTAGCTGCCGTATTAGTTCTCTCCAATAAATATGATTCAATAGATTATTATAAACCTCTGTGGTTTATTTCTCATAAGAATATGTAACAAGAGCTTATCATATCCATATTTAAAATATGTATTTTCCTTTCAATTGTGAATGATTGGTCTCAATATTACATCTTTGTGGCACTGTGACTATTCAAACATGTTCTGTTGCGTGAGACACACAAAGTAAGGTATTGACATCTACAGTCCCCCAGATGTAGACCTTTTATCAGACTTCTATTTCCTATTTATAGTTTTCACTATCTTTTGAATCATTTTCCCTCTCTTGTGAGTCAGATAATTCTCTGGCATTTAAGTTTCATCTCTTTCAGCATCTTTAGAGGTTGTCAGTGCAGCTAAGTGTTGATAAGGCGAGTCTTCCATCTCCCTTGTGCTATGTAAATAATCCATTTTTAAAAAGAAAATGAACGTATCGCAATCTTTTCTTTAAAATCCTTTAAATTTCCAAACTAAATGTTATAGATAACTTAAAAATTCAGTAAAGTTTTAGGAAAAAGTTATTTGTATATTATGCAAAGCTAAATATAAAATTGCATTTATTTACTATGTTTTACATCTGAATGTAAGGAAAACTTCAAGATTCAAAATTATTATTTTTTTGAGTGACAAGAGGATGCAAGATTAGAAGAGGTGTAAGCGAAAACAACTAGCAACATCTAAAAACAAGCTTCAAGAGAAACTGAGCTAGTCTCTGAAAATGCATACATTTATACCTTAAATTTACCATGTTAGAAAATTTTAGAAAACATGAGAACATAAGTACATGTTCTATGTCATGAGAGCAATGATATCATCGTATATCATGTAGTCTCTGGAACACTGCATTAGAGGTCAATCAGAGAAGGAAGTGATGAAGGCAAATGACATCTTAGTATTATCATGAAAATAATTTTGATCTTGTGACCTTTAACTTATACTCTGACAGTGTCTCAAGGTAACTCACTTTTGGAAACACTAGTCTAATGGGATAATTGAATACAGAATTAGTATTTATTCATTCTTGCCATCTCTTTTATCAAATCTGTTCTCTTGTACATTCCATGCCTATCCTATGCATTGCTTTAAAATTTTCAAACACCTGTTCTCATAACGTTTTAAATATCCCCACATTTAGCTCAACATAGGATCTAATTCAATAATGCAAAATTCACTCTTACAATTAAAAAAACTGGAAGAACTTTAAACAGCCACTTGGATTTTTTTTCAGTTATTTAAAAAATATATGAGTTCATATTTTTTAAAATACAGGAATTAAAATATTTCTCACATATTTAAATGTGCTTTAATGTTAACTACAGATGACAGATATTGTTATAGATAAACATATCTTAATCCTATACTAAAAATAAAAAAGCAGGGATGTGACAAAGTACTTAGTTTTTAGAAGTATGCTTCACAATGAGTTGGAAGGAAAATATATCAAAAAAGAAGAACAACCTATAGTTGGCTTGACAAAATTTGGAAGAGGTGAAAGCAAAAAAGAAAGAGTGGAGAAAAGAAAAAAGTGGAGAAGAGATGCAAGAATGAGGACAAATTTAACAAATAATTGGAACAAAAGAATAGTCTTAACCCATAAAGAAACCAAGATCATAGCATCCGGTCACTTCACTTCATGGCAATAGAAGGGGACAAAGCAGAAGTAGTGGCAGATTTTATTTCACTGAACTCCAGCATCACTGTGGATGGTGACTGCAGCCATGAAATTAAAAGACGCTTCTTGGAAGGAAAGCTATAACGACCTGGACAGCATATTAAAAAGCAGAGACATTTAAAAAAAAAAAGCAGAGATGTCACTTTGGAGACAAAGATCATATAGTCAAAGCTATGGTTTTTCCAGTTGTATCATAAATAAGGCTGGGGGCCGAAAAATTGATGCTTTCAGATTGTGGTGCTGAAGAAGACTCTTGAGAGTCCTTTGGAAAGCAAGGAAATCAAACCAGTCAATCTTAACACAAGTTAACCCTGAGTATTCATTGGAAGGACTGAAGCTCTAATACTTTGGCCACCCGATGCGAAGACCTTGAAAAAGACCTTGATGCTGGGAAAGACTGAAGGCAAAAGTAGAAGATGATGAGAGGGTTAGGTAGCAACACCAACTCAATGGGCATGAATTGAGCAAACTCCAGGAGGTAGTGGAGGATTGAGGAGCTGGCATGCTGCACTCTGTGGGGTCGTGAAGAGTTGAATGTTACTTAGTAACTGAACAACAACAACACCGATACTTTAATATGCTGATTATCTAGGTTAATATTTTTGTCAAGCGGTAGAAGTAGGTAACAGTAATTTTTAATTTTATGTTTGTAGTGTATATAGTACTTTTTTACCAACATAAATTTAATAATACAGATAGAAGATATAGGAATTTGGTGGGAGGTCTGAACCTCAGCAGAAGTCCTTGAGAACAAATGGGAGTCAGTCACAAAACTGAAAAAAAAAATGAGTATGTCAATCATTCTTGAGGGAATTGTGGTCTGGTAAGCTGTGATTTCAGGTCTGCAGTGTCATTCTGTCAATTTTAGAGGGACGTCTAATTGCTGAGATATCACACTCTAACACACCACAAATTATGATTGTAGATGACTTCATAATTCAGAAAACAAATGAGATCTTGTCTTCTCTTCTTTTCTTGTTATAAACTCTTTCTATTAAACTTCTGAGTGTGATGGCATTTTATAGCCATAGCAATTTCCTACCTGGGAGAGGGCTTCCCAGGTGGTGCTAGCGGTAAAGAACCCACCTGCCAATGCAGGAGACATAGGAGGTTCAGGTTTGACCCTTGGGTTGGGAAGATCCCCGGGAGAAGAGCATGGTAACCCATTCCAGTGTTCCTGGCTGGAGGATCCCATGGACAGAGAAGCCTGGCAAGCTACAGTCCATAGAATCTCAAAGAGCTGGACGCAACTGAAGCAACTTGGCATGCACACACCACATGGAGAATATGAGCCTGAACTGTGAAGTCCAGCAGAAGCAAGAAGAAAGCAGAACAGTGCCATGGAGAAATTAACAGAGCTTCAGTACAATTCTAACTGATACAAGCCTCCATTTTCAACTTCCATTTTATCAGAGTTACTAAATTTTCACTTAAACTAAATTGGATATGGTTTCTGTTACCTGCAATAAAATAATCGGGACTAAATAGTAATTCATTTTATCTATCTCCCATGGAAAACATCCAAGTAAAGTTATAAGGCAAATTTAGTAGAAGATAATTTCCTTTTGACAGCTGGAGGTTTAATTAATACGCTTTTTCCCCCTTCCGATACCAATTTTGAAATCCCTGCACATGAAGTCTCTCGTTAAATTTCAGGCTATTACACTGGATGTGGGGTGGGGAGCTACACAAGGAATAAGGCTACTTCAGCTAAAATTGTTTCACTAAATACTGTAGGGAAAATGTGTTAAACATAGGTGTATCCATTTATCTGTATGTGTGTGTGTGTGTGTGTGTATGTGTAGGTGTGTGTATATATATATATATATATATAAATATATATATATTTGTCCAAGAATAAACTCTATTTTCCTCCTTAGAGATAAATATCCAAATACTAGGGTCCTAAATCCTGTATGTTAGTCATAGAAGACAAATTTTTATGATTTTTTGACACATTTGTACTGCTAGACTTCACTAAGGCATATGAACCACACATGTTACCCTGACAGCAAAGAAATGAAAATTATGCACTATATATATTTTTCATTGGCATCTTTGTAGACCTTGCCAGTATCTCAACTGTTAGAACATGGTTGAATGTCAGTTTTGTGCAGGGATTTTCAGGCAGGTTTGTAATAGTGTTGAATATATTTGGTCATAAATTTTACTATTCAGAAAAGGCAAACTTGCTCCAAACATGAAATTTTATAAACATCCATTAATTGTTCAATATAGCAAAGCTTTTGAATTCTAGATATTCTGTTAATACTGATGTGGTATTCAGTGGCTTTCCTTAAGAAAAATAAAATATCCTCTTTTTTAACACTGAGTTTCAGCATATAGTTTCAGTAGTGACCTCATCTGTCAGACTGCTTTAAGAAAGCACAGTGTTAAAATAGCACTATGGGATTTTAGATTATTTAGAATATTTTAAAAGGATTGAGTTCATTAGTAAGTGAGAATTTTAATAAACATCGAAAATACCCTCACAGTTTCATTATTTATTCTATCTTGTTATATAACTGCTCTTAGTTCTTTGCCATTGAAATCATAGCTAATGGACAGTTCACGGGTTTTAAAGAAATTGGAAAGGCCCATATTTTGAGATGATTTGCAAAATTTTTATAATTAAGTATCAGGCTTCAACTTTGGATTCTAATAAATGAACTAATATTCATTATTGAAGCAAAATATGAATATTCAAAAGGAAAACTCACCTCATCACTATGGAATTCTGATGAGTATATTTTACCTATCTACCCACAAACACATATATATATTCATACATAATTGAAAAAAATAATATAATTCTGTGATAGAAAGTCTAAAATAAGTGTGGCATAAATAGGATAAAACTTAATTTTTATTCATGAGAATGAAGTGTAATAAGGCATGACTCCACAAGGAATTCAGCACACAGAACCTTCCAGTTCATGGTTTAACCAGCCTGAGGATGTGACATTTTGTCCTCATGGTTCAAGATGATTGAGCTATTATATAAGCATTCCAGGAAGTAGAATAGAATCATTGCCCACTAAAATTATAATGTGATTTATAAGTTTAAGTTATTATCCTCTTCCTTTATATTTGAATGGGTAGAAATATTTGGCTCATCTGGTTTTCTAATTTCTTAAATTGAACAGTCATACATTTTCAGTATCCACCTTAAATAAAAGAATTTAAGGCCATTATGTTTTCTTTCAGTACAGCTTTACTATAATTCATTAAGTTTATTCAGCAAATGGTCCTGGAAAAGTTGGACAACTTATATGTAAATCAATGAAGTTAGACACACTCTCACAGAATACACAAAAATAAACTCAAAATGGCTCAAAATCTTAAACATAGATATAATACCTGAAAACTCCTAGAAGAAATAATAGGCAAAAAGTTATCTGGTTTAAATTGTACCAATATTTTATCATTTCACCTGCCAACAAGGTAATGCTCAAAATCCTCCAAGCTAGTCTTCAACACTGCATGAACTGAGAATTTCCAAATGTACAAGTTGGATTTAGAAACGGCGAGGAACCACAGATCAAATTGCCAACATCTGTAGGATTATAGAAAAAGCAAGACCAGAAAAACATATACTTCTGCTTCACTGACTACACTAAAGTCTTTAAGCTTGTGGATCACTACAAACTGTGGGAAAATTCTTAAAGATACAAGAATAATGGACCACCTTACCTGACTCCTGAGAAACCTATATGCATCTCAAGAAGCAATCATTAGAACCGGACATGGAACAATGGACTGGTTCCAAATTGGGAAAGGAGTACGTCAAGGCTGTATATTGTCAACCTAGTTATTTAACTTCTATGCAGAGTACACCATGTGAAATGCCAGGCTGGATGAAGCACAAAGCTGGAATCAAGACTGCCAGAAGAAATATCAATAACCTCAGATATGCAGATGACACCACCCTAATGGCAGAAAGTTAAGTGGAATTAAGGAGACTCTTGATGACGGTGAAGGAGGAGAGTGAAGAAGCTGGCTTAAAACTGAAGATCCAAAAAAAACAAACATCATGGCATCTGGTCCCATCACTTCATGTCAAATAGATGGGGACCCAATGGAACCAGTGACAACTTTTATTTTCTTGGGCTCAAAACACTGTGGATGGTGATTGCAGTCATGAAATTAAAAGATACTTGCTCCTTGCAAGAAAAGCTATGATAAACCTAGACAGTGTACTAAAAACCAGAGACATTACTTTGCTGACAAAGGTCCATATAGTCAAAGCTCTAGTTTTTCCAGTAGTCATGTATGGATGTGCAAATTGGACCATAAAGAAGGCTGAGTACTGAAGAACTGATGCTTCAAACTGTGGTATTGGAGAAGACCTTGAGAGTCCCTTGGACTGAAAGGAAATCAAACTAGTCAATCCTAAAGGAAATCAACCCTGAATATTCATTGGAAGGACTGATGCTGAAGCTGAAGCTCCAATAACTTGGCAACCTGATGTGAAGAGCCGACTCACTGGAAAAGACCCTGATGCTGGGAAAGATTTAAGGCAGTAGGAGGAGGGGAGAACAGAGGACGAGTGGTTGGATGACATCACCAAAATACAGATGAATTTGAGCAAGCTCCTGGAGATAGTGAAGGACCAGGAAGCCTGGTATGCTATAGTCAATGGGGTCTCTCAAAGAGTTGGACATGTCTGAGTAACTGAACAACAGCAGCAATGTTTTCTTAGTTCATTTTCCCAAGATAATAGAAATAAAAACTAACAAACCAAAAAAAAAAAAAAAAAGATAAACAAATGAAATTTTAATTGATTAAAATTACAAGCTTTTGCAAAGCAAAAAAAAAAGTGTTAGTTACATCCAACTCTTTGTTACCCTAATACCATAGCCTGCTAGGTTCCTCTGTCCTTGGAATTTTCCAGATAAGAATACTGGTATGGGTAGCCATTCCTTTCTCCAGCTGAATCTTCCCCACACAGGAATAAACCCAAAGGAAACCATAAACCAAATGAAAACAACCTACGGAATGGAGAAAATATTTTCAAAGGATGTAACCGGAAAGGGTTTAATTTGCAAAATATGCAAAACAGTATGGAGATTCCTCAAACAAAAAATTTACAGTAGAGTTGCCACATGATTCAGCAATCCTACTCTTTGGCATATACCCAGATAAAGCTATAATTCAAAAAGACACATGTCCCCCTATGTTAACAGCAGCACTGTTTACAATAGGCAAGATATGGAATCCACCTAAGTGGCCATAGACAGATAAATGTGTAAGAAGATACAGTAGTATCTACAATGGAATATTACTCAGCCATGAAAGAGAATGAAATAATGCCATTTACAGTAACATGGGTAGACCTAGAGAGTATCATACTAAGCAAAGTAAGAATAAAATGATAAAAGCCATGTGATATCACTTGTATGATAAGGGATTAGGAAGATCCCCTGGAGGAGGGGATCGTGACATGTATTTGGATTATGAATCCAAAATGCAATATAAATCTACAAACCAAAACACATATAAAAAAAAGAGTCCCAGGTACAAAGAACCAGTTTGTAGTTACCAAGGAAAGAGGTAAGGGAGGGAAAGAGTGGAATTTGGGATTAGTAGATGCAAACTATTATATACATGATGGATTAAACAACAAGGTCCTACTATATAGCACAGAGGATGCTATACAAAATCTACTCAAGAGTAGTGGTGAAGTAACTATACAGTTTGCATCAGTTTTGTTTTTAAAGTTGTCCTGTGGGTCATGTGTTGGTTATTTTCACTCTCAAAAGTGTCCTGGTTGATGGCAAATTATATAGTTACCTAACTACTCATTCAATCACTCGGAAGCTGGAGAAAGATATTGGAGACTAAGCTTTTAGGCACAGTACCTGAAACTATGCTGCCTCAGTGATGCTTAGTTGCTCAGTGATGTCCGACTCTTCGGACTGTAGCTACCAGGCTCCTCTATCCATGGGGATTCTCCAGGCAAGAATACTGGAGTGGGTTGCCATGCCCTCCTCCAGGGGATCTTCCCAACCCAGGGATCGAACCCAGGTCTCCTGCATTGCAGGCGGATTCTTTACCTTCATAGCCACCACTGGCCTGTTAATATTGCTGCTTGAAAGCAATATCACCAACAAGCTTGAAAGGTCAGGCTATCCTTTTTAGTGCAATAGCTTCTGTCATCCATGCCACTTATGCTTTAGGAATTGCACCACGTGCCTACTAATATCCCTGAAGAGTGAACACTTCCAGGAGTGAAGAAATCTTCTCAAAGTACTGCTTCTCCACTCTGAATCAGTGTCAAGCACTGCCACGGCCTCTTCAGCAAGCAAGTCAGAGCATTCCTTGCAGTCAGGATGCAGGCAGTTGTTCTGAGCTCTGCCAGTCACACACACCACTGCACACAAGAAGTCTACCATTTTTCTTATAGTTTCTTAGTTTTCTGGTTAAATTAGAAATGCTTCCCTTTACTTAAACTTACAGCTTCTTAATTTTTTTTTCTCTTATTTATTTATTGAAGAGATGGGCATTTTCTAAAATGTGATTCTGTTTATTCCTTGGAGAACCACATATCAGTATCATTCTACTGATTATACACTTGAAATTCATTAAATATATGTATAGCAAACAGAAAATACAATATCCTTAAATCCAGTTTCATAATCCAAGAATTGATGAATTAAATCTGCTCAGAGAATAACTCCAAGGATTAAGTAAATCTTTAAGGCATTGCATTTGTGTCAGAAGTGGGACAGATATGATTGTAAGACGAGTTGACAAAGAAAAGTGCTAACTCTTGACTATGTTATTAAATGCTATCATATGAAAGAGGGGAGAGGATTTGTCTCTACTTAAAGATAGAACTAGGATAACCAGGTACATCATATGAGTATTAATATTGCTATTTAACATTAATTATTTTAGATTTATTTTTGTTAAATTGTTAACAGAATTTTTCTAGTGAATTAGAGATTGTTGTTAATCCATAAAGACCCGCTTCTAAATCTAAGCCTAGAGTGTGCTTTCAAACAAAAGTCTTTATCTTTAAAAACAGTAAGAAACAAGCTGTCTTTAAAATAGTATGTTATCCATTAACCTGTTCTATAGTATCATTTCAAAGAACACTGTCAATTCATTGGTAGGCCAAAGAGCCCAAGAAAAAGCACAACTGTAGCTTTACATTTATGCCATTAACCAGGTTATGTATGAGTAAAACTAAATAAGCATAAGTAAATTAATTTCAGATGATGACACAGAATCTCAGAGACATTAAGTAATTTGTATAAGGCCAGATGGCTAATAAATGGCAGAGACAGTATTCATGATCCCATGAATCACAAGCCCAACCTGGCTCCAGAACTATCAATTATGACATGCCTTGTGTATGAAGCAATTTACCTTTAAGAGAGATTCAAGGAAAGTGTTAAGGTGCTCACTCAGTTGTGTCCGACTCTTTGCTACCCCGTGGACTGTAGCCCACCAGGCTCCTCTGTCCATGGGATAAGGGAAGGTGTTACTAGTCGTCAAATGAGAATAGCATTATCTATATGAAAAACTGAAATATTTTATAAAGATAAGGAAGGTTCTATCACTGGATAACTCACAAGTAAATAATTACTGTAGGAAGTCAAGAAACACCTGAGTAACAGGCAAATTTGGCCTTGGAATATGGAATGAAGCAGGGAAAAGACTAATAGAGTTTTGCCAAGAAAATGCACTGGTCATAGCAAACACCCTCTTCCAACAACACAAGAGAAGACTCTACACATGGACATCACCAGATGGTCAACACCAAAATCAGATTGATTATATTCTTTGTAGCCAAAGATGGAGAAGCTCTGTACAGTCAACAAAGACAAGACCGGGAGCTGACTGTGGCTCAGATCATGAGCTCCTGATTGCCAAATTCAGACTTAAATTGAAGAAAGTAGGCAACACCACTAGACCATTCAGGTATGACCTAAATCAAATCCCTCATGATTAGTGAGAAATAGATTTACGGGTCTAGATCTGATAGATAGAGTGCCTGATGAACTATGGAATGAGGTTCGTGACATTGTACAGGAGACAGGGATCAAGACCATCCCCATGGAAAAGAAATGCAAAAGAGCAAAATGGCTGTCTGGGGAGGCCTTACAAATAGCTAGGAAAAGAAGAGAGGCGACAAGCAAAGGAGAAAAGGAAAGATATAAGCATCTGAATGCAGAGTTCCAAAGAATAGCAAGAGAAGATAAGAAAGCCTTCTTCAGTGATCAATGCAAAGAAATAGAGGAAAAGAACAGAAGGGGAAAGACTAGAGATCTCTTCAAGAAAATTAGAGATACCAAGGGAACATTTCATGCAAAGATGGGCTCGATAAAGGACAGAAATGGTCTGGACCTAACAGAAGCAGAAGATATTAAGAAGAGGTGGCAAGAATACA
>SJXQ01004981.1:187223-201463 GCA_006408695.1 Aepyceros melampus | reverse complement strand
AAAAATAAAAATTAATTAAAAAAAATAAAAAATAAATGTGAGATAAATTCAACCTTCTTTCCTCCAAGCTCACAAATCATTTAGTTTCTCTTAAGAGAAGATGTTCCTACTCTTCCTGTGCTCTAAGAAAGCAAGATATTTCCCCCAAATAAGGAAGCCCACACATCCATTAGGATTCCCTCTACTTAAGACACTCTACTTGAAATGAGAACTACACTAAAGAGTTTACAGTGCATCTGGAATTTGTTGCGTAGATATAACATGAAATACATGATGTAGAATAATCTCAGCTGTTGCTTATGAAGAAGGGACGCTATCACAAGGTCAGAGGAGAGGGAGATCACTGTGAGTCAGAGAGAAGTGGAATTTGAGTTGGGTCTGGAGACAGGAGTGGTATTAGAGATAACAGGAAAGAGGGAGCAATGAAGACTATATAAGCAAGGGCTTCGGGAGGGAGGAAAGAACCTGTTCTATTTGGGGAACAGGGAACAGAAGAGTTTGGCTGTTGCAGATGTTCATGCAGGTGTGGGAGTAGTAAGAAATTAGATTACTGTGACATTTTTAGGCCATACTCTGAACAGCCTTAGATCCTGTGCAATGGAGTTTGATTCTATCCTGTTGTCACTGAGGACTGAGGGCTTGTGAGCAGGTCAGTGATGTGTTCAAATGGATCCTTAAGAAAAGCTCATCTGGCATGAATTTCAGGAGATGGGGGAGTGAAGAGGCAGCAGAGCCAAGCAAGAGATTATCAAAACACTGCGCCACTCTGATCAAGAGCTATATTCAGTCTCCAATGGGCCTTGGAAGTTTAAAAACATACTTCCAAAGCACATACTCTAAACTTGGAGTTTAAAAACATACTTCCACTGGGTTTTCTGTTTAAAAACTAAAAATACACATGAATCTTCTTTCCACAGAAAATCCTGCCAACGATACCTCTGAAACATATCCAGAAACCAGCCACTATCACCACTTCCATCTATCATCTTCTGACTTGACTGCCACCATCAGCTCTCACCCAGTTACTTCAGCAGTCTCCTTTTTTCCCACTCTCTCTCCAACGTAAGGTACCTTCCACACAGTATCCAGGGTGGTCCTTTGGAAATTTAAGTCAGTCAGGATCGCTTTTCCGCTCAGAACACTCCCCGGGTCTCTGCTTCACACAGAATGTGATGGGCAATCCTGAGGGTGATCTCAGAGCTGCCGCCCTGTCTTCTCATTTACCCGCCACCCTATTCTGCTTCAGTGGGCTGTCTTATGGCACCCCTGCTTCCTCCTGCTTCGAGTCCTCTGTCTTTGCTATTCCTTCTTCCAGGACTCTCTTTCCAAGGTGTTTATATGACTAACTCCCTCCTTCCCCACAAAGGGGTCTGCTCAAAAGCTATCTGAGAATTTGTCCCTTACCATCCATGTCAAAAACACCAACTTCAATCGGTTCCATCCCTTTTACTCTTGCTTTTTTAAACCTCCTTTAATCAGTTGACTCTTCTTCCCAACCAGAACCTCAGCTTCATGAGGACAGAGAATACTTTTGTTCATGGCTATCTCCCCAGATCTTAGAACAAGGTCTGAGATAGAGAATAAATACTTGCTGTTGAATTATATAATCTTTTAAGATTTAGAGGAAGGCTCTCTGTCTGCCGGGGCTTCCTGATACTTGCTCCAGCTAGCTGTGGTTCTGCCCACTCCTGCTGGGTGAGAAAGGAATGAAAATCGGGAAACAGCCTCTGTAGAAGGAGAAGATAGCAACAGCAGACAATCAGAGGCATTTGCCAAGCTTCACTGCCTCCTCAACTTAGCTGTTGTCTATTTTTTAGTTGAAAATTAAATTTCTTTTAATAGCAATAACATGATAATCCCATTGTATCACAGATGCTGTAGGCCCATCAAAATCCAATTCTCTTCCTCATGACACCCAAATGTCCCAGCTCCCTGTGCAGTTAGGTGGGGCCATGTGACAGCTTCAGCCAATGGAAAGTGGCTGAAAACACTGTTTGCCACTTCTACGTCTGGCCTATAAAAGAAAATTGAACAAAGCGAGTCAATGTAACAAAGCAAAAACAAACAACAACAACAAAAACCTTCTGCATAAGATCTTCTGTGCTCTTTCCCTTTCTGTCTGCTAGATGTCAGTCAAATCAGGGAAATCTTGGAATCCTCATGTTGAAGCTAGCATAGCCTCTGTCTGCCCAGATCCCTGAATGATAGCATAAAGTAGAGGTGACATTGACTTGAAGACCTGGCTATTGATTCTGAGCCATTGTATACTGTGGGCCCATTGGTTAACATATAATATTTGTCCATTCATTGTCTATTGATAAGTTGTATCTGACTCTTTGCAACCCCATGGACTCCTCTGTCCATGGGATTTCCCAGGCAAGATACTGGAGTAGGTTGCTGTTTCCTTTTCCAGGGGATCTCCCTAACCCAGGGAGGACATCCACACTTTAAAACAATTCACTGCTTACGTAAAATTCAGATTTAACTGGGCATCCTGTGTTTTTATTTGCCAAATTTGGCAAACTTACGATAAGAATAAAGTCAAGTCTCCATACAGAGACTGGTACAGGAATGTTTATAGCAGCATTATTCATAATAGTGAAAAGGTAAAAACAGCCCAAATGTCCATCAGTGGACAAATGGGTAAACAAAATGTAGCGTACACATATAAAGAATCGTATTTGGCCATGTAAAGTGATGAAGTGACGATAGCTACAAGAATTGACCATGAAAACATTATACTAAGTGAGAGAAGTCAGTCACAAAAATTCACATACTATTCATTCACAGCAAAGTCCAGAAGAGGGGATTGTGTGGAGACACAGAACACAGATCAGTGGTGTCATGAGGCCGGGAGTAGAGGGGATAGGGGTAGAGGGAGGGTAACAGTTGGAGGATTCATTGTTCCATAGGTTCACTTCCCTAGTGGCTCAGACGGTAAAGCGTCTGCCTACAATGCAGGAGATCTGGGTTCGATCCCTGGGTGGGGAAGATCCTCTGGAGAAGGAAATGGCAACCCAGTCCAGTACTCTTGCCCGGAAAAATCCCATGGAGGAGCCTAGTAGGTATAGTCCATCATGTCACAAAGAGTCGGACATGACTGAGAGATTTCACTTTCACTTTGAGGCTGGGAGTAGAGGGGATAGGAGTAGAGGGGATAAGAGTAGAGGGAGGGTAACAGTTGGAGGATTCGTGGTTCCTTCTTGAAGTGATAAAAAATATTCTCAAGTTGACTATGGTAATGATTGCACATTAGAATCATGTTAAATGTATAACTATAGGGACTTCCGTGGAAGCCCAGTGGTTAAAGGCTCTGGGCTTCCAATGCAGAGGACTCAAGTTTGATCTCTGATCAGGGAAGTAAGATCTCACATGCTGCATGGCATGGCCAAAAAGTAAAAATAAATGTTTTAATAAATAAACAAATGTACAATTATACATTAATATTATAGTATATGAATTATATCTCAGTAAATCTAGTTTTAAAGAGTCTCTTGTTTCATTTTAAAACACATAAAAATGAGCAAAAATGTTTTTCTTTATAGGTATCAGTGAACAAAGTCAAACAATATTTATCAAATGTATTGGAACAAAGAAAACCAATTAATGTAATCAGTAAAAAAGAAAATCTCTTAGAAAATAAGAAAAATCATCATAAACTAAGACGAAAAGGAATTCAAAATAAAGATCTCTGGAAAAGAAATAAAGATCATTGTAAGTAGAATTCCCTCTCACATATAAATTTAAAATGACCTCATGTAATTTAAAATCAAATTTTATAGCTACTTTCTAAGAAATCTTGGGATACAGTCATAAAGATTTATATCCATGAAAGCCTTAAATTTTGTTAGCTTCTATCCCCTGACATGATTTGGAATTTGTACCAATGATAACAAGCAAGGTAGGACTCATGGATTAAAAAATTCGTAATTGGGTGAATAAAACATTTATCAAATATTTTGCTAGTGGAAACTTTCATACTCTAAAGAAAACTGAAGTTAATACAGTACCCTTTCTTTTCGTTCTAGCAATCTAAAACTCTCTCTAGTAAAGTCATACCTGATTAGTTGATAGACTTCTCTGGTGCAGAAGAGTCTAGAAAAATATAAATAATGTCTCCATAGGTTCTGTGTGCAGGAGCTAACTGGTGCTCAGTTGCAAAACTTAAGACATTTTCAACATTCAAGTGTGGTACATGAAAGCTTTCTCTCTTCTAACAAATATGTATGAATGTCTATCATTTAACGTCTTATGTAAGAGAAGGAATCTTCTTTGGCAGAGAAAAATTAAGAATATCAGTTTTTAATAGCATAATAAAAATGATATGTACATATCTTAAAGTTATTTTAAATCTAAATCATAAACACTGAAACATAAATTGGACCATTTTTTGACACAGAAACATGGCCTGCCTTTTATTCAGATTGGTATTTCCAGTGTAAACAACACTCAAACTGTATTATCTATGATTTCCCATCTCAGATTTGTAATAAAACGAAGTGCTAAAAACATTTATGGAACAACTATGAGCAAAATCCTTCCAGATATTTACTGACTTTCCCCCCAGTCATATATAAACGGTTTACCTACAATTAAATTTGATAACTGTTAGTGGCTCTCCTTACCACATTTTTTCATAACATTTTGATCACTTTACATAGAAACATTTTATTTTTGCACTTATTTTAGTAAGTTTGCATATTGTTTGGTTAAATTCTGTAATTATAATAACAACAAGTACAATTGATACAAACAGATTTGGCAACAAGCACTCTTGATCTTTGATAAATATGCAAAGGTTGGAAACAGAAGTAACACCTATACAAAAGAGCATCCCACTAGCCACAAAGCATTCAATATGCTGTGGATGTCAGTCCATAAGTTGGATAAGAAGATGTGAAAATCATTGATTAATTTGGCAAATAAGGTAGGTAGAGATTGATAAAGAGAGTTTCTGTTTTTTAAAAGAGTTACTAAGGCCACCCTTCAAATGAGATCCTTTTCCCTTATATGGAACTGGTTGTATTATGCCTAATAATAATAAATAATAAGCTAGCTCTAACTGAGCATCTCTCATATTGTTTTAATGTTTAGTCAACTTAAGATAGGTATATGATTTCCACTTTATAAGGTGTTACTTGCAACACAGAAATAAAGCAATTTTCTTAACAGTATAAAACCATTATTTAATAGAGAAACTAGGATTTGAACTTAGTTTGGTGCCCAAATCCTCTAGCTCTTAGGGGACCATATGCATCTCACAAAGTAAGTGGACAATATTTTGCAAGTAAGTGTGAGACAAGTGCTTTTAATCCCATGCTTCTCAAAATGGCTAAGGGCAAATATTGAACTAAATGGCAAAGATGCTCAATTTCCTGAGCACAAAATTTACTTGATTATTTTAAGGGGGATAAATAATTGTAAATATAATCATTGAAAACATTTTCATTTTAGAACTAATGGTATAATGTATACAGTATATTTCAAAATTCACATTTTGAATTATCAAACCTAAGACTTAAAAAAAAATGTTTTCCTCTCCTCCACATCTCTAAGGAGTGTACATGCATTCATTGCTGCCTATATAAACGTTTCAAGAACATTTGAGAAGCCCTGTCTTGCAATAGTCATAATATCCATTCATAAAGATTTACATAAATTAGAAAGTATTTCCTTCTGGCATAAGGATTATAAGTATTGGAAAGTGATCACTACTAATAAGAGCAATAATTAGAAATTGAGAACCAAGGGATTCCAGAAGAGAGAGAGGGGTTAGTTTTAGAGCTGGAAAGACTCTTACTGACTCTATTCTCTGCTTGATCTTTATGAGTCTTGCCTTGACAAAGATTTTACATTTTTAAAATCTTAATATTTTAAGAGTATTTTCCCATATTTATTCCTAAAGATGGTTCACTGCTCAGTTGAAGAGTTGTCTCTATATAGGACATAAAAATGTTGACATGCATGTGACTTGAAGTATCAGGTAGGATTTTTACAGGATATAAATGACACATTTAAATTGAGTCATATAAGTTCAGTTCAGCTCAGTTACTCAATCATGTCCAACTCTTTGCGACCCCATGGACTGCAGCATGCCACACCTCCCTGTCCATCACCAGCTCCCAGAGTTTATCAAACTCATGTCTATTGAGTTGGTGATGCCATCCAACCATCTCATCCTCTGTCATTCCTTTCTCCTCCCTTCAATCTTTCTCAGTATCAGGGTTTTTTCCAATGAGTTGGTTCTTCACATCAGGTGGCCAAAGTCTTGGAGTTTCAGTTTCAACATCAGTCCTTCCAATGAATATTCAGTACTGATTTCCTTCAGAATGGACTGGT
Source organism: Aepyceros melampus (assembly GCA_006408695.1). NCBI lineage: Eukaryota > Metazoa > Chordata > Mammalia > Artiodactyla > Bovidae > Aepyceros > Aepyceros melampus. The sequence continues at coordinate 195,124 of SJXQ01004981.1, read as the reverse complement.
TGGATCTCCTTGCTGTCCAAGGGACTCTCAAGAGTCTTCTCCAACACCACAGTTAAAAAGCATCAATTCTTCAGCACTCAGCTTTCTTTATGGTCTAACTTTCACATCCATACATGACTACTGGGAAAACCATAGCCTTGACTATACAGACCTTTGTTGGCAAAGTAATGTCTCTGCTTTGTAATAGGCTGTCTTGGTTTGTCATGGCTTTTCTTCCAAGGAGCAAGCATCTTTTAATTTCACAGCTGCAGTCACCATCTGAAGTGATTTCAGAGTCTAAGAAAATAAGTAAAGTTTAATCAAGGGCCTATTTCTGAAAGGGCACACAGAGTGTAGAGAATCCACAAAGTAACCCCTTGCCCCAGTATATTAACAACAATCTCATTACCACCCCTAGATCTGAAGGGTCTTAGGGCAGCAGTGGCTACAGCGATGCCGAGAAAGAAAGCAAGAGGTGTATGGAGAGGGCTCTCTAACAGAAGCATGACCTTAGGTCAAGGACAAAGCCAGCCCATAACAACCAAGACCTGGGAAACCAGGGAATACTTAACTCTCTTCCTATCCTTCATACTTCCAGGTGGTGCCTCTCAACCAAATCTAAGCAGAAGCTAGAGGACAAAGGAGTCCTTTGAAGAACCCATGTGGGCATAGAGCAGGATGGAATGGCTCTAGAAAGACAATCAGAAGACAACCAGACTTTTTAAACAAGGGAAATTAAATAGCATTAACTGAAAGAAGGAGGACTTCTAGTGGCATGCATTAGAAGCATAGTTATTAAAAGTAATATTATAGAATCTTAGAATTAGGAAATGTTATGGTCATCTTGGAGAAGGCAATAGCAGTCCACTCCAGTACTCTTGCCTGGAAAATCCCATGGATGGAGGAGCCTGGTAGGCTGCAGTCCATGGGGTCACTAAGAGTCAGACATGACTAAGCGGCTTCATTTTCACTTTTCACTTTCACGCATTGGAGAAGGAAATGGCAACCCACTCCAGTGCTCTTGCCTGGAGAATCCCAGAGATGGCGGAGCCTGGTGGGCTGCCATCTATGGGGTTGCAAAGAGTTGGACACGACTGAAGCGACTTAGCGGCAGCAGCAGCAGTGGTCATCTCGGCCAGTATCCTTCATCAAATATTCCAGGGAGATAATAGCAGCTCCTACTTAAATACATGCGACTAAGCTCACTGCGTCATACAGGGCAGCCTGTGACATTATTGAAGATATCTCTTTCTTATAAAGTTCTTAACTTACATTAAACCAAAATCCCTTCCCCATGGTGATCTTAGGCAGCTGGAGCTGGACGGAATAATACTGCTATGGATGTGGACTCCAGTCACAGAGCTGTTGCCCCCATCCTCACTGAATCCTGTCGCATGTGCTCATTGTTTCTAAGATTCTGTGAGCTGTTTCAGGCACCCACTTCCAGTGATGATCCGTGACAAAGTTAGAGCAAGCTGAAATCTTTTCTCACCTAAAAGTACTACGCCAGTGTATCAATCAGGGTTCAACCAGAAAAAAAAAAAAAAAAACCAGTAGGTGATATATATTTGAAGATTTATTGTAAGGTACTGGCTTACATGATTATTATGGGAGCTGGCAGGGCAAGTCCAAAATCCATGGGGCAGTTTATCAACAAGGGCAGAAAGGAATTCTTGGGCAAGACCTGAAGCTGCTGTTCACAGCTGGAATTTTTTCTTCTTCAGAGAAACCTCAATTCCTTTCCTAAGGCCTTTCAACTGTTTGAATCAGATCGACCCAGATCATCTAGGATAACTTCTCTTACTTAAATGTGGCTGTTAAATACTGTCACAGCAACAACTAGATTCAGGTTGAATTTATAACTGGGGACTATATCCTCACCAAGAAGAAACACAAAACCGCCCATCATAACCCAGTCTCTCCTTATCCTTTTGTGTTCATCTAAGTTTTTGAATCTAAGTGAAAGATTTTACATTTATGTCTATTAGTTTCATTGTGTTCATTTGGGAGTATTTCAACCTATTTATTATATCAAACTCTCCTAGTTTTCTGTCATTCAAGTTTTTGATGAGCATGCCTATAAATCTTTTACCCAAATCCTTGTAGAAGGTAGCAAGGCAGGACCAAGTTTAGAGCCTCGAGCCCACAATAATCCACCATAAATCTCCAGTATTATATTTACCCACTGATAACAGGTGAAAATCTACATGTGATGAGGTTGAAAACATAAAATTTTAGTTATGAGAATGCCTTATACAGAGTGCACTGCCCTTGTTTGGGAAGACACCTTAATAAGCATTGGTAGACAGAAAATAGGCAAACACCCTCTCCTGTTCCCCCATCTCCAACTCCACACAGAAGCCTGGTATCAGGAAACTGTAGAATTAGCAGTTAGTAAGGTAGAGAAAGCCACGGAGAAGTAAACCTTCATTAGACAGAAGGTGTACAAGCTGTGAAATGAGCCAGGAGCAGGGGTTACACGCGGTTATTGTGCTCAGTCACTCAGTCGTGTCTGACTCTCTGCGACCCGTGGACTGTAGCCCACCAGGCTCCTCTGTCCTTGGGATTTCCCCACCAAGAATCCTGGTATGGGCTGCCATTTCCTCCTCTAAGGAATCTTCCCAAACCAAGGACTGAACGAGTGTCTCCTGAACAGGCAGGCAGATTCTTTACCCCTGTACCACTTGGGAAGGCATACATGGTTATAGAACTGGCGAAAACCATTGTTAACGTTCATTCTCATGCAGTTTCCTTTTCACATTTTCGTGCATATCATAAAACATAGGCTATAGGTGTTTTATATAAATGCTACTCCTCAGACTTCAGAAAAGAAAAATGAGATTTAACCTAACTTTCTCCAAACAACTTCCTAATTCTTAAGATCATATCTCCTTAAACTCAAGGTCATAAACTGTGTATAAAAATTTGTTCAAAAAATTAGAACTTAAGGAGGTTGATATCAAGCTGTTCCTAGAATATGAATGTGTTTTTCCACATCTTGAAAGTAGAGGAACTATTTACCAATTTTCAGTCCACTACCAGTTTTTCCTTTTCCTAGAGGTTGAAACTATAACCAGTAGCATTTGTATTCCCTTTACTTCAAGGCAAGATCTATGCCTAACACTGTGTCTGTCATACTTAATATGAATAAATATTTGCTGAATTAAATTGAGTTGAATTCTTCCTGTACAGAGCTAAGATATAAACTCAGATCTTCTGAATTCAGGTTCAGCAAGCTCTATAATATAGGTGCTACATAAAAATAATAAAACCTTAGGAATTCCCTGGTGGTGCAGTGGCTAGGTCTTGGCGCTTCCACTGCAGTGGGTCTAGGTTGGATCTCTGGTCATGGAACTAAGATCCCACAAGCTGTGTGACATGACCAAAAAATAAATGAATAATAACAATAAAGCCTTACATTTTTAGAGTACATTTGAATAGTGTTTTAGGGCTGAACACAATACTTTAACATCCCATTATAATTTTTTAATGGCATGCTCATTTTCTCTCAGGGTATCTTATCACAATAATTTCAACAATTAATACTTCCTTCTGAGTCAGAATTGAGTCTAATAGAGTAATTATCTTTGTAAAATTGTTAGCAAGACAAATCAATAATTAATCATGGAGTGGTAACAGTGGAGCCTATTCCTGCAGGAAACTGAAACACTAGCTTCTTTGTCCTTCCTGACCAGATCCTTCCTGGCAGTTTTTGGAATTAAATCCTCATTAATTTTGGTGATCAGACCATATCATTCCTGCGTCCTTGGTTGGGAGGGGGCGGTGTCTTGGAATCTTACTTTATGCCAGTCTCCACATTTTTTTTTTCCTCACTTCTGGAATCTGCGACCAGCTAGGCTAAGTTTATCATTTGATAAACTTTATTGACTTTGGAATGTATGGGAGGACACTGGGAAGTGCCATGCAAATTCTCTCTTCAATGGGGAACTTGTTGCCCAGTTGCTGAGAGTACAGTTCACAGACAGCCTTCAGCAGCAGTTCCTTCAGGGACTATCTTAGGTGCTGCTGCTGCTGCTGCTAAGTCGCTTCAGTCCTCCGACTCTGTGCGACCCCATAGATGGCAGCCCACCAGGCTCCCCTGTCCCTAGGATTCTCCAGGCAAAAACACTGGAGTAGGGTGCCATTGTGCAGACAACTGCATAACCCAAGGTTATGCCTCCTTCCAGGGAAAGCCCACTTCCAATGACTAATCAATTTAGCTGCATAAAGCCTTGACCATGTCAGCCTAACTGGGACAAGTTAGAAGAGACATGTTAACTCCAGAGCACTCTGTGTGGTCAAGAAAGGGTTTTACTGGGCTTTTTACCATGTGCAAACTTGTCCTATGCACCATGTGACAGGTCAGCAAATCAAGAGATGTGTTGCTGGGGTGAGGAATAGTGATTTTATTCAGAAAATCAACAGACCAAAAAGATGGTGGATTAGTGTTCCAAAGAACCATCTTACCTGAGTTAGAACTCAGGCTTCTTTTGTATTAAAATGGGAAAAGTATGACTTGTTAAAAACTTTTTGGTGGAGGAATCCTTTATTCTTGCAGTTGTCCAAGCAGATCTTGTGACAATGTTCCTATAAACCTATTATCCTCCAGCAAGACAATTGTTGTTTTCCATTCTGCAACTTTTTAACTCTACATGAATGGAAATGTGGTATGCCTTTAAAGACCAGAAACTTGAGAATAGGCATTCATGTATGTTTCAGGCTACAGGCAACGTTCTTTTACAACAGGTGCAGAGCCAGCTTGAAAAAGCACAGGCTACTGAGCACAAGGGTTAGAGTTAAAGAAATAGATGCACTGTGGAGTCAGGCTTATTCTTTGTTACAGGCCTGCATCATAGCTTCTCTCTCTCTGTCCAATCCAACTTCTCCCCCAGATACCCAAGGTTACCTCTTAATAACTAACCCCCAAAAGTCTGGTTATCAGGGAACCCAATCTGTGTAGCCTTTAATAGCTTTCCTATTACCTACTGAAAGTTTTCTTTGAATCAACACATTTTGCAAATAATTGATTTTTTTTTAATCACTGAAGCTCTCCTACTCTGCAAAATGGTGATCTAATTCAATATAAAAATCCTACTGCTACAAATAACTAAAATTTACACCTAAAGTATACCAAAATTCTTTTTAAATGCAGAGCTGGGATCACAAGAAACTGAAATCCCCAGGTGCTAGAAATAATGAAAAATAAGCCTGAAAGTTGATGTTTTGGCAAGATGTGATCAGAGATGGTAATGAATGAGCCTTGAATTTTAATCCTAGGCTGGGTAAATAAAATAGACATAAGGATTTTTGACAAGAGAATTGGAATGAAGAGCTATAAGAAAAGCGAAGAGTCTTACAAAGGTGTGTATACAGTGAAAGAAGAGATTAGGAAATACCAACAAACCACCCACCGTTATAGGCAAATATCAAGGAAGCTGTCCCACCTCTTGGGCTCTCACAGGGAAAAGCATCTCCCTGGAGAAAACTTACACCACATCCCTCCACCTTATATAAATTTGAATTTGAATTTATGCCACCCGGTACTTTTGTGAATACTTTTCAAGCCAATATGTTCACATATATGAATTTCCTTCCACCAATAAGTTGATAAATCTGGAAATCTGACAGAAGCAACACAAAATCACTTTTTGGAGAAACATTTCCACAATTTCTACATGAAAAACCTTATTGGAGATAAGCTTTCATGAAAAAAAATTTAATTCACCAAGTTAAAAAAAATTCTACTCAGCGAGAGTCAGTTTGCAAGTACATGCATCCACCCACACACACAATATATAAGGCATAGACCCCCCAAGTTTATGAAAATAAATCTATGAAATAAATGTATTTTTAAATGATTAAGAAACCATAAGAAAAAAGAGAAGGCATCATGAAAAATGAATGAGCATCTGTGCCAAAGAACCAAATAAAACTAAGGAAAAACAAAGCATATTCATTTAAATTAAGTGAGCAGATGGGTAAACAGAAAAATTAGATACTGTTGAAGAGAACATTAATGAAATAAGAAAAGATCAGAAGAAATTTCCCTAAATGCAGCTCAGAAAGAAAATATGAAGTGAAAACAAGAGACCTTTAGATTAAAATTAAAATGTTGTACTCAGTTGTATACCATTTTCAAGATATATACGTTAAGCACAACACAAAAAGACTTAAAAGGACTGAAATGATATCTCAAGCAATACTAAGCGAAAGAAAGCTATCATTAATTGTATACAGAACAGACTTCAAGGTAAAGACATTTAATACAGAGAAAGCATCACCACATAGTGTTCATAAGAACAATTCACCAGAATGATATGATGTTGATCTTGAAAAAATAAGGAAAATCTGTTAAACTATAAGAATTAATAGAGTTTGGAAAAGTTGCTAGTTTTAAAAATTTATATATAAATCTCAATAGCATTTCTGTATATCATGTATGAAAAGCAAAATATAATGAAATGACTAAAATATTATTTAAAATAGCAATAAAAAGTAAAAGGTACTTAAGAATAAATCTAATAAAAGATACAAGATGTTTGAGAAAAGGAAAAGCATAAAACCTTTTTGAATAATATATAAAAGAATAGTTATTATGATTGTGACCAGGCTTCCCTGGTGGCTCAGAGGTTAAAGTGTCTGCCTGCAATGCGGGAGACCCGGGTTCGATCCCTGGGTCAGGAAGATCCCCTGGAGAAGAAAATGGCAACCCACTCCAGTACTCTTGCCTGGAGAATCCCATGGACTGAGGAGCCTGGTGGGCTACAGTCCATGGGGTCACAAAGAGTCGGACACGACTGAGCGACTTCAATTCACTTCACTTCACTTCATTATGATTGTGAATGGAAAAATTCAAAATTGTAAGATAGTATATCTTGTCAAGTTAGCTTAAAAATTGATCAAGAGGATTTTCACGGTATTTGACAAACTAATTTTAAAAGTATATGTGAAAACTGGGCAGAAGACCCAAGCAGACATTTCTCCAAAGAAGACATACAGATGGCCAATAAACATATGAAAAGATGCTCAACTTCGCTCATTATTAGAGGAATGTGAATTAAAACTACAATGAGGTATCAGGTCATATCAATCAGAATGGCCATCATCAAAAAAACCTACAAACAATAAATGTTGTGGAGAAAAGGGAACCCTCCTGCACTGAATGTAAATTGATACAGCCACTATGGAAAACAGTATGGAGATTCCTTTAAAAGCTAGGAATAAAACTACCATATGACCCAGCAATCCCACTACTGGGCATATCCCCTGAGAAATCACAATTCAAAAAGACACATGTACCCCAGTGTTCACTGCAGCACTATTTACAATAGCTAGGACATAGGAGCATCCTAGAAGTCCATCGACAGATAAATGGATAAAGAAGCTGTGGTACATATATACAGTGGAATATTGTTGTTTAGATACTAAGTTGTATCCAACTCTTTTGCAACAACATGGACTCCTCCAGGCTCCTCTATCCATGGAATTTCCCAAGCAACAACACTGGAGTGCGTTGCCATTTCCTTTTCCAGGAGATCCTCCTGAACCAGGGATTAAACTCACATCTCCTGAATTGGCAGGTAGATTCTTTACCACTGAGCCACCAAGGAAGTGAATATTATTCAACCATAAAAAGGAATGAATTTGAGTCAGTTGTAGTGAGGTAGATGAACCTGGAGCCTGTTATTCAGAAAGAGTTAAGTCACAAGGAGAAAAACAAATATTAGATACCAACTCATATATATGCAATCTAAAGAAATGACACTTATGAACCTATTTGCAGGGGAGGAATGGAGATGCAGATGTAGAGAGTGGACTTGTGGAGGTAGCAGGGGAAAGAGAGGGTTGGATGAACCAAGAGAGTAGCATTGACATATATACACTACCGTGTGCGAACTAGTGGGAAGCTGCAGTATAACACA
>SJXQ01004981.1:173270-186992 GCA_006408695.1 Aepyceros melampus | reverse complement strand
GGGAGGGAGGCTTATGCGGAAGGGGATATATATCTGGATATAATTGACTTGTGCTGTTGTATGGCAGAGACCAACTTAACACTGTAAAGCAATTATCCTCCAATTAAAAAAATAAATTTTAAATTATATGTGAAAGCAAGTCTAAAAATAGCCAAGATAGTTTTGAAGTAGAATGATAAGGGGATCTTGTCCCACTAAATTCTTCCTATAAAATGATGTTTTGGTACACGGATTGAAAAATAGAAGGGAGTCTAGAGTCAGTCTTATACATACAGAGGATTCTGGTATGTAATGACAGAGGTGCAATTACATCTTCTTTATCTGTTCGGCTATTGACGGCCACTTAGGTTGTCTACACATCTTGGCTATTGTGAATACAGAAGTGATGAATACACGGGGGCATATATCTTTTCAAGTTAGTGTTTTCATATTCTTTGGATGAATACCCAGAAGTGGAATTGCTGGATCACATGGTAGTCCTAAGAATTGCCCTCCTGCAATTCTTAATCTTTTTAGGAACTTCCATACCTTTTCCCATAGGGTCTGCATCAATTTACATTCCCAAGAGTATACAAGGGTTCCTTTTTCTTCACACCCTCACCAACATTTATTTCTTGCCATTTACCTGAAAGGGGCGGAGAAGGCAATGGCACCCCACTCCAGTACTCTTGCCTGGAAAATCCCATGGATGGAGGAGCCTGGAAGGCTGCAGTCTATGGGGTCGCTGAGGGTCGGACACGACTGAGCGACTTCTCTTTCACTTTTCACTTTCATGCATTGCAGAAGGAAACGGCAACCCACTCCAGTGTTCTTGCCTGGAGAATCCCAGGGACGGGGGAGCCTGGTGGGCTGCGTCTATGGGGTCACACAGAGTCGGACACGACTGAAGTGACTTAGCAGCAACCTGAAAGGGGAAAACAACCAAAGGTCAATAAATATACTTAACTTCACTTATAATTGCAGAAACAAATTCAATAGCAAAGAATAATTATTGCACACTGATTAGCAAAACTAAAAGATAACGCATGAGTGATCCAGAATGTGAAGAAACAATAACTCTCATATATCAGAGAGTGAGAGCGAAGTTTGGTACAACCTCTTTGAACAGCAATATGGTAACATTTAGTAAAGTTTAAGATGCATATATCCCACTCTGCACATGTACTTTTAGATAAGTTCTCACACATCTGTAGAAGAAAATGTGCACAAGGATTTTCATTGCAGAATTGTTTTTGGTAGCATACAAGTGGAAAAACTGAATGTTCATGGAAGGCCTCGGAGAAATAATGAAGGAATGAATAAATAAACTGGGCTTCCCTGATAGCTCAGTTGGTAAAGAATCCTCCTGCAATGCAGGAGACCATGGTGTGATTCCTGGGTCTGGAAGATCCCCTGGAGAAGGGATAGGCTACCCACTCCAGTATTCTGGCCTGGAGAATTCCATGCACTGTATAGTCTATGGGGTTGCAAAAAGTCGGACACGAGCAACTCTCACTTTCATTTTCACTTTCACTTTCATTCATACAAAGAATTTTGACCAGACAATTGGCACTGTTAAAATGAATGAATAAAGCTTGCTTGAATCAAGATGAATAAATCTCAAACCGTGAAAAACTTAGTTGCAAAAGTATATATAGTATGATGTTACTTATATATAGAAATAACATTGGGTACACATATGTAGTAAAAGAGCTACACAGTGGACCTTCCTAGTGGTACAGTACCCAAGAATCAGCCTGACAATGCAGGGGACACAGGTTCGACCCCTGGTCCAGGAAGATTCCACACGCCACGGAGCGACTAAGCCTGTGTGCCACAGCTACTGAACCCAAGCTCTAGAGCCTGTGAGCCACAACCACCGAGCCCCCTGCTGCAACGACTGAAGCCTGCGTATTCTAGGGCCCATCAGGCCACAACTGCAGAACCTGTATGCTGCAACTGTTGAAGTCTGCATTCCCGAGAGCCTGTGCTCCACAACAAGGGAAGCCACAGCAATGTAAAGCCCACACATCACAACTAAAGAGTAGCCTCTCCACAGCTAGAGAAGACTGTGCACAACTAGAGAAAGACCCAGCGCAACCAAATAAATAAATGAAGAGCTACCCAGCAACTTCAGGAAAACAGCCACTTCTGAAGAGGGAACAAGGGGCAGGGTTGGGAGGAGGCTTGCCTGTATCTGTACATTGTTTCCTTACAACTGATACATAAAACAAGTGAGGCAAAATGTTACCATCTGTTAAACTGTGTGTGCGGAGAAGGCAATGGCACCCCACTCCAGTACTCTTGCCTGGAAACTCCCATGGATGGAGGAGCCTGCTGGGCTGCAGTCCATGGGTTCGCTAAGAGTCGGCTCGACTGAGCGACTTTCACTTTCACTTTTCACTCTCATGCATTGGAGAAGGAAATGGCAACCCACTCCAGTGTTCTTGCCTGGAGAATCCCAGGGTCGGAGGAGCCTGATAGGCTGCCGTCTATGGGGTCACACAGAGTCGGACACGACTGAAGTGACTTAGTAGTAGTAGTAAACTGTGTGTGAGGCAGGGAGAGTGATAGTAAGGTATGTTTCATTTTCTGTACTTTTTTTGTATGTTTGAAATATTTCATGGTTATTTAAAAAAATAGAAATTAGCATCACTTGACATAAAAAGAATCTACAGGTGAATATAAAGTATTTTAACTATTAAAGTTTTAAAGTTTGTGTGTGTACCACTTAAAATTATTTTTATGAGGTGAGAAAAAAATTGAGAGAGTAGGATTGACATATGTGCACTGCCATGTGCAAAATAGATAGCTAGTGGGAAGCTGCTCAGGGAGTTCAGCTCAGTGCTCTGTGATGACCTAGAGGGGCGAGATGGTGGTGGGGGTGGGAGGGACATTCAAAAGGGAGAGGATATATGTATACATATGTGCTTCTGAACTGTGGTGTTGGAGAAGACTCTTGAGAGTCCCTTGGACTGCAAGGAGATCCAACCAGTCCATCCTAAAGGAGATCAGTCCTGGGTGTTCATTGGAAGGAATGATGCTGAAGCTGAAACTCCAATACTTCGGCAACCTGATGCGAAGAGCGACTCATTTGAAAAGACCCTGATGCTGGGAAAGATTGAAGATGGGAGAAGGGGACGACAGAGGATGAGATGGTTGGGTGGCATCACCAACTCAATAGGCATGAGTTTGAGTAAACTCCAGGAGTTGGTGATGGACAGGGAGGCCTGGCATGCTGCAGTGCATGGGGTTGCAAAGAGTCGGACATGACTGAGTGACTGAACTGAACCGATAGGTGATTCACTTTGTTGTACAGCAGAAACTAACACAACATTGTAAAGCAACTATACTCTAATAAAAAATTATCCTACATACCCTTTGGGAATCAGTGAGCTAAGGTGCTACAAATTATCATGTACACCAAAGTGTCAACCCAGCCACTTCCAGCAGGCACTCTTGTCCACCCCAGAGGACATGAATACAGCATGCCACTTTCTTTTCTTGCCCCTTCTGCTCCTCCTCACCACTGAAGGTCTTTCCGTTATCCAAGGCCTCCCATAAACATTGTCTTCTTACATAATCATGTCCAAACCAACCAGACTGGGAATTATCACGTGTGTAGAATGATGCTCTGAATCATCAAGACCTGGTTAAATCATGCTCATTATCTTCTGATGGGGAAGGTGGAGGAATATATTGTACCCTTTTTAGATGGATTTACATCAGAAAATAGTCAAAATAAAAAGAGATATGATTCATCTAATGGGGAAAATGATTTATATGAAACATATTTCTCAAGAGTCAGGTAAATGAAATATTACTATAAAGAAACAACTATAAAATACTTTAAACAATTATAGTAAATTTATTTGTGAAATGTATTTTGGACCTTTTTTTCAAATTTTTCATCATTTGATAATAACTTTGTGTTTAACAGATGATTCTGCATATTATGTAGCTCTGAGAAGTATTATAGGCTCTGTGCATATACTAACTCATCTGTAAAATGACAGCCAATCAGAAAATTGCCTAAGACCCAAGTGGTTCATGAATATTAGCACCTATTATAACTATAACTATATATTATTTGACTCCACTTCTTTTACATGCATGTCTTTCTGATAAATTAAGGATTTTAGATCATGAATTATATCTTTCTAAGTCAGGGTCTCTCTCATTTTAAGCTTTGCTTAGTAGATATTTGAAGCGGAAAAAAAAATTTTTTTAACTTATAATTTGTCTGCCATTTCCAAGAAATACCAATGGAGGTATTTATGTCCGAGGACAATAATCTGGGGACAGAATGAATAAATTTGAGTGTTGTAAATATCTATGCTATATTCAAGTGGATTTGAGTTGATGGCATCTTTATCTGACAAAACTCTGCTGAGTCATTCTTTCTTGGGTGGAATATTATTTTTAGAAATGGATCGTTACTCTCCCACCTTATCTGAGATTGTATCTTTCTAGCAGACATTAAGGGCAAATGTGAAGAGCTCTTCTGATGCATTATTTGGAAAATCAGAAACTGAAGTTGGTTTATATTAAATACAGTTAAAATTAGATAGATGCAGTGTCTGTGGAGGCAAGCTTTTCTGCAGAGCAAAGATTTTTCCCATTTTATCTTTCTGTATCATTTTAATGGTGAAAGCACCTAATTTTTAGTCAGATTAAAAGATATTCATCTCCTTTAACTCTCAATGTCAAGACATTCTTTTAACTCTCAGTGGCCCTTTATGTGATTCAAGAAGTAATAAAATTTGAGATTCAAACTAAGGAATTTAATATCTTTTCCCTTTTATTTTTCTAGATCATTTAGATAATATTTATATACTTGAATTTAAATGTTAAAGTTTTAGATTTTCTGATGAAACATTTAAGAAAATGAGTAACACAGATTAAGGCAAGGGAAGGAGCTGAGCAAAGATAGAGTTTCAGAAGCTTAGGGTTTTGAAGAGCAAATTGCACTGGAGGATTGTCCCCCTCCCACAAGCAAGGGAGCTGGGCTCTTTTCCTTCCGCATCCATCAGTCAGTGGCTAGAGGCCTCCAGCACCCTGCAGGGTTAAATATCCCTGTTGTAAGACTTTGCCTTACTTGCTAGACCTCCTGGATTCCAATCAACTTCATCCTATTTCTCCTCAGCCATTTACCAGCCACATGTAGAGCCATTGCTGCTGCTGCTGCTGCCGCATCGCTTCAGTTGTGTCCGACTCTGTGTGACCCCATAGACGGCAGCCCACCAGGCTCCCCTGTCCCTGGGATTCTCCAGGCAAGAACACTGGAGTGGGTTGCCATTTGCACCAATATAATTTCAAACTCAAAAGCAGCGATCTCTGATCAGGGCCAGTTTCCTGCCGCTTCTTATCCCTCTGTCTTTCTCCTAGCAATCCTGCCTTCACCTTCACAGTGCCCTGAGTTGCCTCCTCCCTTTCACATCTCTGTCCACTCTCCTCAGTATCATTGGCTGCCAGCTTTGACTGCCTGGCCAGCTATGACTTGCAAGCTCTCTGTCTTCATCTAAAACACACTGCCCACCCCAGTTATTTTGCACCAACTGTTTCCTCCAAATGGAGTACCAGTTTCATCTTCTTGGTCTGGCAAATTCCTACCTACCTTTGGAGAACTGTCTAAAGTGCCATTTCATCTGTGAAGATTTCTTTCTTTCACTAGGCTAGAGTAAGGGACCTGAAGTGGGTGGGCCTTTGCTGTTTGTGGGCTTCCCATCATCCATGTTACCCTTCTTACTATCCCAATTTCCTTTTGTGGAATTAGGTTTCCCCCAATGGATACATTCTTATAAGAATGTAATGAGATGCCTTGTCTTCCCTACTAGACCCATCAGACTCATCAGGGAGCTGGAACAGAGAGAGGAAGATCTTAGAAGGATTTGATCCTCGTCCATCCCAGTGGCAGTGTTTGCCACTGTTTGCAAGGATGCTTTGATTCCTGATCAACTCATTGAATCTGTGAACCTCCTAATAAATTCCTTCAGCTTAAGTCAATCAGATTGGATTTCTGTGGCTCACAAACAAAGAAGGCCCCTGTATTCCCACAGTGCCTTCTTATGTAGAGCCTACCAGATGGCCTTGTAATTTTTGGTAAACATGTTTGTCTCTGCCAGGCTAAGATACAATGTTTAGCATTGTGTCAACACATGGTAAGAATCAATTCATACCAATTAAATGAACAAGTAATGTATGAATGGCAGAGAACAAGTTGTCTCCAATTTTACTCTTTCTTCTTATATCTGAAACAAGCAAGTGGGTCATTTTTCTTCTAAAGATTTGCTTCTAGTCATTATGAATGAGCGGAGAAGGCAATGGCACCCCACTCCAGTACTCTTGCCTGGAAAACCCCATGGACGGAGGAGCTTGGTAGGCTGCAGTCCATGGGGTCACGAAGAGTCAGACATGACTGAGTGACTTCACTTTCACTTTTCACTTTCATGCATTGGAGAAGGAAATGGCAACCCACTCTGGGTGTTCTTGCCTGGAGAATCCCAGGGACGGGGGAGCCTGGTGGGCTGCCATCTATGGGGTCACACAGAGTTGGACACAATTGAAGTGACTTAGCAGCAGCAGCAGCAGCAGCATTATGAATGAGAGGATTCTGCATGAATTCCACAGTGACAAGTGATAGGAGTTAAGAAATAGACTTGATTAGAGAATTTTACAGTTGAAGTGTCAGCAGGAAAAGGCATAGATTCCTGTTCCTCCCATTGTCTCAGAAAGGTGATCTGGGTCTAGAGATTGATGGTTACTTGGAAGGTCCACCAACTATACTGTACTTTGAGTACAGTAATGAGAACACAGCCTTGTCAGAGGTGGGCTGCTTGCGCATCCAGTTGCCTAGGAAAGTCAGAGGTCCAGTCCATCTGGAAACTTTGGAGGCCCATGGGAAATCTCAGTCCTTCTTGCTTTTAGAGGGTAACCACTGATCTGAGCTGAGTTTGGGTACCTCCCTTCTTATGGGGAGAAGAGGCAATTTGTTTTCCATGTGATACAGAGCTAGCATCAGTATTAGTTTGTCAGGGATACCATAACAAAATACCATAGGCAAGGTGGCTTAAGCGGCAGAAATGGATTTTCTCACAGTTCTGGAGGCTCAGAGTCCACAATCAAGGTGTTAACGGGTTCATTCTCAGGCTTCTTTCCTTTGCTTATAACTGATCACCACCTCATAGGAAAGTCAGAGGTCCAGTCCATCTGGAAACTTTGGAGGCCCATGGGAAATCTCAGTCCTTCTTGCTTTTAGAGGGTAACCACTGATCTGAGCTGAGTTTGGGTACCTCCCTTCATATGGGGAGAAGAGGCAATTTGTTTTCCATGTGATACAGAGCTAGCATCAGTATTAGTTTGTCAGGGATACCATAACAAAATACCATAGGCAAGGTGGCTTAAGCGGCAGAAATGGATTTTCTCACAGTTCTGGAGGCTCAGAGTCCACAATCAAGGTGTTAACGGGTTCATTCTCAGGCTTCTTTCCTTTGCTTATAACTGATCACCACCTCACTATGTCCTCACAGTGTCTCTTTTCCATGCCAGCATGCTGCTAGTGTATTTTCTGCTTAGACAGACATCCAGTTATATTGGATTAGGGCTCCACTCAAAGAGCCTCCTTCAATCACTTCTTTAAAGACCTTACCTCTAAATAAGGTTACATTCTGAGGTACTGGGGGATGAGACTTCAACATACAAATTTTGGCGGTTACAATTCAGCCCATGACAGTCCCCAAATTAGAGAATATTGATAATGACTGAAAAGTAATAAAATGTCTAGCACTGTCTACAAATTATATCTCTGACAAACACTGAAGTACAAATTGGTCTAGTTGGAGCAAGTTCCACAATTGCTGCTGCCTTAAATACTGCTGTGGCACACCTACTCACCCTTTATCCCTGAGGCTCATCCCCAGCACTTCCCAGTCACTGAAGAACTCCTATCAGGACAAAGCAACAGACATCCACTAGACGGCTGTTCAGAGGACCCCAGAGTCATGAAGGTCCTTTACAACAACTTCAGGGTTGTCTTCTCAAATCCTAAAATCATTTCCTGACTGTTCAGTTCAGTTCAGTTCAGTTGCTCAGTCGTGTCCAACTCTTTGCGACCGCATGAATCGCAGCCGCCAGGCCTCCCTGTCCATCACCAACTCCGGAGTTCACTCAGACTCACGTCCATCAAGTCGGTGATACCATCCAGCCATCTCATCCTCTGTCATCCCCTTCTCCACCTGCCCCCAATCCCTCCCAGCATCAGGGTCTTTTCCAATGAGTCAACTCTTCGCATCAGGTGGCCAAAGTACTGGAGTTTCAGCTTCAGCATCATTCCTTCCAAAGAAATCCCAGGGTTGATCTCCTTCAGAATGGACTGGTTGGATCTCCTTGCAGTCCAAGGGACTCTCAAGAGTCTTCTCCAATACCACAGTTCAAAAGCATCAATTCTTCAGCTCTCAGCCTTCTTCACAGTCCAACTCTCACATCCATACCTGACTACTGGAAAAACCATAGCCTTGACTAGATGGACCTTAGCCGGCAAAGTAATGTCTCTGCTTTTCAATATGTTATCTAGGTTGGTCATAACTTTTCTTCCAAGGAGTGTCTTTTAATTTCATGGCTGCAATCACTTTGGCCACCTCATGTGAAGAGTTGACTTATTGGAAAAGACTCTGATGCTGGGAGGGATTGGGGCCAGGAGGAGAAGGAGATGACCAAGGATGAGATGGCTGGATGGCATCACCGACTCGATGGACATGAATGGATCTCCTTGCAGTCCAAGGGACTCTCAAGAGTCTTCTCCAATACCACAGTTCAAAAGCATCAATTCTTCAGCTCTCAGCCTTCTTCACAGTCCAACTCTCACATCCATACCTGACTACTGGAAAAACCATAGCCTTGACTAGATGGACCTTAGCCGGCAAAGTAATGTCTCTGCTTTTCAATATGCTATCTAGGTTGGTCATAACTTTTCTTCCAAGGAGTGTCTTTTAATTTCATGGCTGCAATCACTTTGGCCACCTCATGTGAAGAGTTGACTTATTGGAAAAGACTCTGATGCTGGGAGGGATTGGGGGCAGGAGAAGAAGGAGACGACCAAGGATGAGATGGCTGGATGGCATCACCGACTCGATGGACATGAATCTGAGTGAACTCCAGGAGTTGGTGATGGACAGGGAGGCCTGGTGTGCTGCGATTCATGGGGTCACAAAGAGTCAGACACGACTGAGTGACTGAACTGAACTGAACTGGATCACTTTACCCAAATTTGGAAATCATTAACCTACACAAAGAAAAAATGTTGTCAAGATAACTTTACTGGTAATGAAGCCCTCTTATAGTACATAAAACTTGTATTTTAGTACGTTTGGAAAGCCCAAAATAAAATTACATGTAAAGGTAAAAACCATGGATAGAAATCTATAGAAGTACATAATTTTTCATATGTATATGGATGTAGAGACAACCTTTCAACATTTATTTTCCCTCTTTGAAAACATCTTAATAGAACCGATTGCCATTCCAAACATAGATTAATATGTTTTTCCCATTATTTTTCCTCTTTAATCATTAAGTATAGATAATCTATAACTCAAAGCAGAAATTAGACACTAAATGCATCTGGTGTTACTAAATTGATTGGATAACTTTAAGCATTAAAATAATTGTAAACTGGATTGTAAATTGTAATTTTTTTTAATTTACAAAAGAAAGTGGGAAGTTCTGATAGCTTGTCAGGAAGAAGAAAAATAAGAACCACTTCAAAAAATTTTTGTGGTCTTGTTAATGAGGCATCAAATCCCAGAATGCCTCTCCTTTAAAACGGCTTCACATGTGGTTCACCTAATCAGAGGTTTCAATGAGTGTCATAATGGACTTCAAGAGGCATTGTGATGCTATGGAAGGGTGTGTGTGTGTGTGTGTGTGTGTGTGTGTGTGTGTGTGTTGGGGTGGGGGCTCTAAGGCAGACTTTCCTTCTAAACAGCTTTCTCCATCTGTAAACTGGTGATATGCTTTGAAAATTGTGAATTGTTATATAAATATTTTAGAAGTATTATTATTGTGGCAGGTAAAATTATGTTTCTTATTTTCCTTAAATACTATAAAATTTTTCTCTGAGGTATCATCCCACAAGGCAAATTATTATTGATCCCCTCCTTTGTGCCTTCTTCAAGGTCCTAGGTGTGTTCTGGCATACCTACCCTGCCCGCTTATTCCTGATGCTTTTCCCCAGCAGTTCTCAGTCAGGCTAGAAAGGTCTTAGAAAGACTCTGGGGAGGATGAGGGAGCATGTCTTGTCCAATCCTGACTACACACTGCCCATGATATCTTCTGGTTCAGACAAGAGATCTGAGCACTCAAAAGCCAGGTATCTAAGATCCAGAGAGCAGGGTACACCAAGCCACTGCTTCCCTTGGAGGCCTTGCTTCCTGCCTTCTGCTTGCAGGGCTTTGCACCCCTTTTTCAGACTGGGGACATCTCTCTCCCTCCTATCATCAGAAACATCCATCTCTCTCCTCCATCTTCCAAGACCCTTTCACAAAAGAGAGGAAGAGAATACTTTCATAGACAGCTTCTACCATCTAGCCAAAGGTAGGGTGATCTTGAAATGCAGAGGCTAAAAAATAAGGAGAGCGAATCTCAAAATAATATGCCAGCACATTATTTTTAAAATGTAAACACACAAAAAATGTTATTTTTCCTTGTTTGTCCACATACAGTAGAAAAGCAAGCAGAGAACAATTCCACGGATGAAGGAGACCAGCTTTTTAAGATGGGCATCAAGATCCTCCAGCAGTCGAAAAGCCAGAAACAAAAAGCAGAGTAAGTCCACCCGGCACTCAAGCCAAGTTCAACTTCCAGGTTGAGAAAAGAGAGCAATCCAAAATCTGATTTGTCATTAAAAGCTTATTGGTATAACAAATAAGCTTATTTGACTGTAAACTTTTGTTTTTAAAAGGATCAAAAGTATTGTTTTGGCTTTAACTGACTCAAGTGAAACGAAATATGTACTATTTTAAAAAAATATGTGTTGTTTGAACTGGAGTAGTTGTTGTTTTAGAATGCTTTATGCGGCCTAACAGCTTTTGTGCCTCGCTTTATGGTTTTCAGAACACTTTCATGTATGTGATGCCATTTTATCCCCAGAACAGAATTATGAGTTAAGAAGAGTTCCATTTTTACCCTCTTTAAAACTTTGGGAACAGAGATGCGAGGATGGTAAAGGGAGGTGATGACAAATACATAGCTAGGAGGTGACCCAGCAGAGGCCACGTGGTCTCACACCACGTCCACTGTCTCTCGTTTCACTTGTCTGCTCTGTCTAAATGGGAGGCAGAACTAACTCCCCACCCCCGCCCCCATCCCCAGGAGAGGGGCAAGACCTGAAGTCTTATCAAGTCTCTAGTGACAACCTTGGAATCGCACTCTGGCTGTACCGGTTCCTAGCCGTGGGACAGAGAAAGTTACTTAACCACTTTGTGCCCTGGATAATGCAGTCTAGCTCTTAGAACCATGTCTGACACACAGTAATAAGGACATAAGTGTTTGTCATTTTTATTTCTAGTCCTTTAACTGGTAAGTGGAAGGTGTGGAAGAGAAGTCAAATGTGTCTTGAAACTTAATAGAAGGAATAAACTCTGAACTTCCAACAATCCTGTTTCTTTTGTTTTCATGCAGATTAGGCATACCAGCCCTATAGGTGCTTCCCAGAGCTGTGGTAGCCAGCCTGAGGCAGGGCAGCTGCAGAGTCCATGAATTCTTTCCTAAAGCTCAAAGCCTCTGAGACTAGCATACGAGTGTAGAGGATAGGGTGGGGGCATTAAGTATGAACCTGGTTATCACAACATCACAACTTCCATTTTTCAAGCTCCTTCTTCGTGTGACTTGTGGGATATTCTTCATTGCTCACAATGATATTGTAAAACATAAATTATTATCCCCAAAATATGGAGGAGGAAATAGGTCAAAAAGATTTTGATTTTTCCAAAATGACAAGAAAAAGGAAGTAAGGGATTTGGTCTTCTCTCTAAGGAAAGTTAAATTAGAAGCACTGTGAAGAAGGCTGAGCGCCAAAGAATTGATGCATTTAAACTGTAGTGTTGGAGAAGACTCTTGAGAGTCCCTTGGACTGCAAGGAGATCCAACCAGTCCATTCTGAGGGAGATCAGTCCTGGAATTTCTTTGGAAGGAATGATGCTAAAGCTGAAGCTCCAGTACTTTGGCCACCTCATGCGAAGAGTTAACTCATTGGTAAAGACTCTGATGCTGGGAGGGATTGGGGGCAGGAGGAGAAGGGGACGACAGAGGATGAGA
The DNA here is from genome assembly GCA_006408695.1 of Aepyceros melampus. NCBI lineage: Eukaryota > Metazoa > Chordata > Mammalia > Artiodactyla > Bovidae > Aepyceros > Aepyceros melampus. Next base: position 174,701 of record SJXQ01004981.1, on the reverse strand, counting down.
TGGCTGGATGGCATCACTGACTCGGACGTGCGTCTGAGTGAACTCCCGGGAGTTGGTGATGGACAAGGAGGCCTGGCATGCTGAGATTCATGGGGTTGCAAAGAGTCGGACACAACTGAGCAACTGAACTGAACTGAACTGAACTGAATAAGAGCAAAAGAAACCATCCTCAGCAAAAACTCAAGCCTCATGCTAAGTGTCCCTGGGGACTGTCATGATGACGATGGAGTTAAACCAAGCCCCCAAAATACAATCCAGCCTTAGAGGGAAGTCAGATCATTTGGGTGCCACTGAGCAGATGAGTAAGAAGGACAGGGAATCCTGAGCCCAGCCTAGCAGGGTGAGAGAACAGTGGCGTTCTGGGAAGGGTTTATCCCTGAGATTCAACCTAGCAGGTGAACCCAAGGTGGGGGCCCCATTAAGTCCAAGGGACTCCTAGATTCAGCCTGATGGGACAACATCACTCTTAGAAGGTTCTGCTTAACCTTGATAGGTGCCTTCCTTTTTTGAGTTAAAGGATGGGGAGAAACCCAGCCCTTTGCTGCAGGGCTATCCAGCAGTGCAGGAACCTTCATGCCTACATGGTGTCACTCAATCTCAGGTTACTCTTCAGCCTATCCTGCTCCAGTCCTTGCCCAAGAATCCCAGAAGAACAGCTTATGTGTGCAGCAGCACAGATACATAAGAGGGTACATAAACCTGAGTCTGCTGACTGTTCTAGGTTGGCAGCAGCAGAGAACGGAAACCAAATCTCTTCATAACCAGAGACCCTAGGAGTTTGTGGGCAAGATGTGTGAAACTCCTTCAGTGTTCCGGATTGTCTGCTTTACAGCCGACTTAGCTATCTCTAAGATTCTGGTCAGGGAAGAGAAAAGGCTACACCCCCAGACCAAAGGGGAGTCACTTTGCTACGCTTCATCCTGCGCCCTGCCTGCTCCCTGCCTCCCCACTCCTCACTGACGTTAGCGTAAGTCTCAGGTGCATACTAGGCCTTTTGCCTCATCCACACCCACATCTTGGTCTAATTCATTTGTTCAGTCTCTTCATATGTATGCGAGGAAAATTGTTGAACAAGCTAGTGATTTTAGAAGCACAGATGTTAAACAAGCATATGTCAGGGAACACAAACTTGTCTGAAAGAGTTGAGAAGCCTCCATGATATCCAAGGTTAACTGTCATTAAGAATTACTTATCAGCAAAGAAGGTTTGGAGATAAGCTTCTACGTGTCCTGCTGCTGCTGCTAAGTTGCTTCAGTCGTGTCCGACTCTGTGCAACCCCATAGGCAGCAGCCCACTATGCTCCTCTGTCCCTGGGATTCTTCAGGCAAGAATACTGGAGTGGGTTGCCATTTCCTTCTCCAATCTGACATGTCCTAGAGATGCATTTAGCCTCCCCTTACCCCAGTACCCCCCACCCCAAGCATCCAATAC
>SJXQ01004981.1:81066-173108 GCA_006408695.1 Aepyceros melampus | reverse complement strand
TCCAATACCTAATCCTCTAGAGACAATCCAGACACCTAACTGAACTTTCTTTAGTGGACCTACCCCTCCTTTCCAGTTTCTCCTACTTTTTCCCTCTTCAGGATTGCAGTCCAGATCTTAATCCCACCTAATTTGCCATGACTTTTCTCCTACCCTGGGTCCAGCTTCTGGTATTCCATATATCAGCTTGGACTGTCCTGATAGGGGACAGAGGTACCCTTCCTCCCTCAGACTCAAAGCCACCTGGAGGGATTGGTTTTGCAAATGTTTGCTGCCTCTTGGGACCAGCTACTACATGTACTCCTGGCCCCTGCAGTCCATCTCAGGTTTCTCTGCTCTGGACCATGTTGGTGCCCTTCTGGTCCCAGCAGACTATGCTGTTGCAGCAACAAGCCATGTGATGGAAGAGCTCCTGGGAATCTGTACTTGGTGCCACACCTTTCCTGTGATGCCCGACCCGTGCGTTCACTGACCTTTGAAACCTTCTCTCTTATTATTTGCTTTCTGGCCCCTAGAACTTCCACTTGATTTGACCACAGCTATTTTTTGGCCAGATCTCCTGGCTTCTTTTGCTTCCACTGGGATCTACTCTCTGTTTACCATCTAGGACCCTAATGCTTACCTGGATTATCTCTCTTTCTTGGCCCTTCTGGCCTATTCTATTCGGCTCCAGCCTTTGACCATGAGCAACTTATTTTAACATCAGCATGGGTAGGGGTGTATAAAGCTGAACCTCCTAATCCTTCTGAATTGGTAGCTATGGTAGATTTGTGTGTTTACTCCTGTATTTGAGTCAAGGTCACAGGCAGAGGTTAATGCTTTGTGATCTTACTGCTACCAAAGGGGAAGTGATAAGAATAAAAATAAATCCTCAGAGCACTCTCTGTCTCCAACACAAGTTTAGACCTTGCAAGGCTCTCCATTACTACTTGTTACACAGATCAGGTCTGGGTGACTTCTGATCAGGACTCATAAAATGTACTGCGAGGCAATTCTCTGGTGTCTATATTTGTAATCACTAACTTTATGTGATTTACCCACAAATTATAGGAGAACAATTACCATGCCATAAAACTTTCTATGCAATAGTCTTAATAATAATATAGCTGAATTTATTGAAGGCTTACTCTATATCAGGCAGTATGCCAAGAACTTCACATGGATTATTTCATTGAATCTTCCCAGCAGCCCCATGAAATAGATGCTATTATTATCCAATTTTATAGATGACAGAGGCACAGAGAAGTTAAGTAACTTGCCTGAAGCTCTCAAACTAATTAATGGTAGATTTTAACCCAGTCAGTCAGACTCTAAAGCCCTAAAAATCATTAAGGTTTTGTTTGGTTATTGTTTTTCCAGAGTCTGGTTGTGCTAAAGACTGTGCTCTGCTTCAGAAAATTATTTTGGAATGTAAAGGGACAGTTGTTCTCATGATAGTAACTTCTTAGGTGTAACATTGCAGTTTTGGTTTCTTAAAACTGATTTTATTATATTGTTCAGAGTTCATTTTATAAATCAAATACTTATAAGTAACAGGATTTACTGTGGGAAGGTTTACTATTTTAGGACAAATGCCCCAGTTTTTCACCCTACTTGGTCTAGAAGCTTGAAGCATGGATGATATAGCTTAAATATTTCTCCTTTTCAGCAGCTTCATTATTTATCAGATATATTTGAAATTATAGTCTTAGACTGACTTAGGGCTGAAAAAAATCTTCTGGTATAGAGATGTAATGGACTATATAGTTAAACTTTAGTGTGAGTAGCAATGTCAGCTGGGTCCTTCTTGTTAGAAGCAGAACGAAGGAGGAGCAGAAATTTTCATTTTTGATACTTACACTTCTAACTTCATATTCTTGAAACAGAGCCTACATATTCTTTGCCAAAGCAGCTGATATGGGAAACTTGAAAGCTATGGAGAAAATGGCTGATGCTTTGCTATTTGGAAATTTTGGCATGCAAAACATTACAGCAGCTATCCAATTATATGAGTCCTTGGCTAAGGAAGGATCATATAAAGCCCAAAACGTGAGTTTTGAGAGAAAATTAAATCTTAAATAGCTACCTCCTGAAATAACTATAGACAAATAACATGTGAGAGGAGTTGAGCCTCTGTTGCACAAGCCAGGCCTAGGAAAGTTACTGTAATGCCCTAAATGTTCCATCAGGACACAAGGCAGGAACCTGGGGCAAGTCCTTCTAGCTACTGAGTGACTTTCAGGAATGGAACAGAGCTGCTCTCTAATCCCCCTTCCCATCTTCCACGTCCACGTGTGTGTTTTAAAATAATGTGAGAACTCCAAGCCCATAATATAGTTAAATTAAAAAAAAAATACACTGTATTTACCTATGCAAAGAAATATGGAACTAAATCTATTTCTTTAGGATGATGTTTGCCTGGTTTTCACCTGGTTTAAATATTTCACAAGCTATATAAATTTGCTTTTCTATTTTAATGTGTGTTTCATTTTATGGGGCTTTCTTGGTAGCTTAGCAGTAAAGAATCTGCCTGCAGCGCAGGAGACACAGGTTTGATCCCTGGGTTGGGAAGGGCCTCTGGAGAAGGAAGTGGCAACCTACCCCAGTATTCTTGGCCTGGGAAATTCCGGAGACAGAGGAGCTTTGTGGGCTACAGTCCATGGGGTCACAAAAGTAGGACGTGACTTAGTGACTAACCAACCAACCAACATTTCATTCTATTCCCAGAATAATATAAGCATTTCATAGAAAATCTGGAAAACAATGAAAACAAAACAAAAAAAGCCTCTCATAAGCCAGCCATCCTGACCCCATGCTTGTCAGGACCACTTTGTATTTGTTTGGCTTCTTTCTCTTTTTACAGCCTCATCATCACATAGGTGAAGGTGAAGGTGAAGGTGAATTTGCTCAGTCATGTCCGACTCTTTGCGACCCCGTGGACTGTAATGTAATAGGCTTCTCTGTCCATGGGATTCTCCAGGCAAGAATACTGGAGTGGATTGCCATTTCCTTCTCCAGGGGATCTTCCCAACCCAGGGATTGAACCGGATGCACATACATTGTTTTGTTTCTGGCTACTTGTACTTAGGGTGGTAGCAAAAGTATGTTTTCATGTTCTTGGTCTTCTTAATGAAAACATTTTTTTTCTGATTACAAATGAAATTTATCTGATTACAATTAAAAAAAAAAAACAAAAACCTGTTAATTCAGAAAGTTTGAGGAAGAGAGTAAAAATTATAAAAGCTTTCTTCCCAGAGATTATTTTTTTTCCATCAAGTAAATGTAGAAGCTAAGCTTTGGAATCAGATAGATTTAACTTCAAATCCACTCTACCACTTTCTACTTAACAAAACCCTTTCCCCTTCTGAGTGAGAATTTGACCTTTGGTTCACCCTCTACTTCTGTTTCCCTGGTGATATGATAGGAATAAAACGTTCTCTATATTTCCAGGTAGTATTACTTATTGTTGAAATGACCTCTGCTTGGTAAACTACCTTGGGAGAAACTCTCATGAACTATATGTACAGGGACCCTGGACAATATGGACTGACTATGCCTACGGAGTTCTCACACAGGAAATGAGGCTTTTATGTCAGGGCGGCTGCCACACCCCCAGTTTAGATCTCATCTCCTTGAGTCTGGTCTGTCATCTGAAGCACTAAGGATGAGGGCTGCTGGAGGACTGTGTGACCAGCTACAAGGACTCCTACCGAAAGGAGGCTGATGCTGCCCTCTGGTAAACTCTGGTTCCTATGCTACTTCCACCTGAGCAGATTGACAGGTGTAGCCACTTGTGAGACTGTGCATTCATTTGAACCAGAAGTTGGGCCAGAAGAACTCTGATGGGTGGGGCAACCTCCCTAATTTTCATCTGTAGAGTTAGGATAATGATAAAACACTGGGTATTATGTTTATTTGGTTCACTACTGTATCTCTAAAAATATAGTGCAGTGCCTGGGACAGAAAAAATATAGCTGAATAGTGAATTAACTCATGATGAATGAATTAACAAAGTTGTGAGGATTAAAATAGTGTGTGAAGGCACTTAATTCTATACCTGGAACTTTATAATCATTCACCAGAAAAAATATATATATATTATTGTTATTCTATTATTCTTCTAGAATTTTTTCTATAACTTTGTAGAATGTTTTTTACAAAAATGAGACATACTTTAGTTACTGTTTCCAATCAGCTCTTGATTCACTTAATAATATATCACATTGAGTTGGCCAAAAAGCTCATTTGGGTTTTTCAATAAGCTCTTATGAACAGACTTTTTGGCCAACCCAAATAAATCTCTTTCCCTGTGAATATATCCCATATTTGGTTAATCAAAAATATAAAGTTCCAAAACAGACCAAATGTTATCATCATGTCCACCACTACAAATAATATTACCTAATCCCTAGGTAATGAACTAGGGAACATTTGCTTTGTCAGTGGGTATATTAATTAAGTCAACAGCTGTTTCTTGGACATTTACTATGTGCTACACACAATCTTGTTGATGGGAAGAAAAATTTAATAGGTCAAAGTCCTTTATAGGCCAATCTTAAATATAAACAAATAATTGCAGCACAGTTTAGGTGGACTAGAGTTAAGGTATAAAGTGCTTTAGGCACGGAAAAGTGTCTGACTGGCTTTGCCTGGGGCAGGTAGAAAAGGCTTCAAGGATGAAGGAACATTTACACTCAGTCTAGAATACTGGATATAGGCAACATGAAGGATTTGTCTGAACTTGAATGACATATCTGATGCAAGGTCAAAACACTACTCCCAGAAAAGAAATCCCAAATTAACATAATTGGTACATTAAACATATGGACTTAGAGCTGACATCAGAGTTTTACTCCACATACTCTAGGTAGCATGGTTCTGTGGCATGGACCACAGACAAGGAGACAAGAAAACAATGTGGATGAGGACAAATGTTTCACCTGAAAGGCCAACATTAACCTGATATGCAAAATTTAGCCACACTGTTTGTTGAAGTGCTTGCGATACTGATCGGAAAAAGGCTCTGCCTCAAGCTCCTCTTGTGCTCTCCCTGACAACCTGAACACCCTTATTCTTCTCTCAGACTCCCCTTCCTCACTTTAGCTCCCCATGGTATTGAGCCAAAGTGTTATCAGGATGGGCAGGGGGCCTAGAGGACACCCTGGTCCCGTGCTACAGCTGGATTCTATTCTAATGGATGCTGGATTCTAGCTGGAATTTTAACTTTTATCCCAGTCATCACTACAGGAAAATCTATTTCCAACAGCAAATCCTTGTGCAGTTGATTTATCTTCTTGTACAAAGCACGGTTAAAAATATTCTGCGGTACAAACGTTGCTTTGTTCGATGACTGGTTTCTGGGACCAGGCTGGCCACGTGCCATACTGATCACAGTTCTCTAACAGGACTGGCCAGGTGACCACCTTTCCTCTCAAGCTGTTTGCGCCAGGTCGGTACAGGAAACGTTGCTGGAACTGTGGGGACAGTGCAGCCGCAGAAATGCGGCTGAAGAAGCTGAACGGTGCACTGAGAATGACAGCGGAGGACAGTGAGAGGGAAGGCGAGAACGAGGACACCGGCTCTGGGGGTGAGGTCAAGGGCAGCTGGAAATGCTGAAGTGGGGTAGATGGGAGAAGCCAGGCACCAGCGGGCTCGTGGAGCCCTGATTTAACAAAGAAAGCGAGAAAGATATGAATTCAGATTATAAAGTGGCATTGAGGGCATAGGGGGAGAAAGGCAGCTTCAAGCTATGTATAAAAGGGAAGCTGATGGAAGGAAAGAGGCATAATTATTTCTTTTCATGCACCTTGAATGGTTCATCTGACAAAAATCCACATAAACTGAAAGAAATCCCAGTAAGGGCAATAGAAGCAATTAAGATTGTGAACAGAGTTCATTTAATTGATTTTCAAGACAACTGTACCTTCTGAATAAAACTATTCATGAATTAGTCTTCATGAAAATGGTGAAAACTGAAGAAAGAGCGAGCAAAAATAAAAATAGAGGATCTTATAAGATATTACACTATACCAGTTAGAGGTAGTTATTGTATTTATTTCTCTGATTCTCATTTAGGAAGCAGAAATTCAGAATTAGAAAGGCTCACTCTTTTCTTAATATTGATGAACCGTTTTAATAGGAAATTTTGTTAATTTACCAAACAAGAAGGTAGGGCCTAAACCTCATTTGCTTTAAGAATAAAGAAATGGATCATTCACATTGTATCACCTTAAATTAGTTGAATCATGGCAATGATTATTAGCACTGTGCTACAACTGAAAAAAAAATCATTTTCATATCAAATAATCATTTTGATAATTCTAGGATTACATGTGTAGAGCATTTCTTTTTGATGTAAATCATCTTTTTGTATTAAGGGTACAAAAAGGAACTGAGTTTTTCATCAGGGTTGATTCACATTTTTGTTCGGCTTGCAATTTAATCTAAAAAGAATGACCACAGATGCTTTCAAGACTCGTAATATAATTACAATAATTAAATGCTTGATCTTTTTTTCTCTTTTAATTTCTTATATAAAAGGTAAAAGAAGGAATATTTAATTTTTAAACTGTTAATATGGAACCTGAGTAATTTACTTTGAAATTGATTAAAATATCCTCTACACTTAACTGTTTAAATTTAAATCCCAGCTACTATAACACAGCACAGTGGTTGAGTTCAGAGTCTTATAAACAAATCTAATTTGCAGAGTTTGACCTTTTAAAACCACCGTTGATGTCATCACTATAGCGTAGCTTCCCTTCAACTTACAGCATTTTTTTTTCTAGGTTAAGATTTAATCTTTCTATAATCCATCTCATTGAACCTCAGCCTTATCTCAGAAAAGACCGAAGACCAAAAACTTATTAATGTAAAGTTTTAGGTGACAATGCCCAACTGTAAAGAAATAGGACAACCCTGACTATAATTGGCATATTTACTACATGATAGCCCATGACATGTCTTCCACGAGTGCCTGGCATGTTTTAAAGAGTGAAAAAAAAAAGTGGAGCCCTCCAGAGAAATAATTTAAAATCACTCATTGTTATTTTTCTGCTAAAGAAAGAAACATGCTCTTTGAGTTGATTATTTGAGGCTTCAAAAGTCATGGTTTTAGTTCTTTACTTTATAGTCTGAGCATTATACAGATAAAGCACCCCCACCCCCACAATCTTAGGATGGAAATTAACTCCCACACAATCCACAACCTCCCGACCTCACAATTTTCTCTAAGAGGATCAGGCCAAAAAGCATGTAGGCTCTGCACAAAATGATTCAGTGTTGGTGAAAGTATCTTAAAATACATGATCAACTAAGTAGAACAGTATCTTCACTTTCTTATACAAAGGTCAGTATATTTATGTTCTATCAAAGTTTCTACATACACAAGATTCTAAATTGAGCAGAGTCAAAAATTGCTAAGAGCTGCAAGAAAAAATAAATTATTTTGCCAATAACATTGGCTAAAGATATTTTTGCAAGGAGCCAATTTAACCATTTTAAATATAACTATAGAGGTTAGAGGAGTACCAGGATTCCGGCCTTTCATTTGTAATAACAGCCTTTATGATCAACTTTCCTAAAAACGGAACCTTTGAGACTAAAGAGAAACTGATGGTATAATAATTTTTTTTAGTTTATGAATTAAGTAGATTACAAATTATAAACCACGTATTAGAGCTATTATGCTTTTAGGAATTGAACTCTCTGTAGTCAGTTTCCTAGTTTAAAAAGTAACATAGTTCTTTGTCCTTGAAATTATAACAAAATGTTTAAGAAATTATTCATTTTCTGTTTTGAGAAAATTATCAGACTTTGTTGTATCCTGATTTTAGGGAGACATCTAACAAAGTCTTGGATTATGTTACCATAAACTAGATGAAAAAGTAGAAATGTGGACTTTGATAATAGTAAATAAAGAGTATAGACTAATGGATTGATGCCAAGGTGAAAGATTTTCTGGCAATCCACCGCAGGACACTGCCTGTGACTTTCTGCTCTTCAAATATTCCATCAGATATTAAGCTGAGTACTTGCATGCATGCTAAGTCGCTTCAGTAGTGTCCTACTCTTTCAGATGCTATGAACTGTAGACTGCCAGGCTCTTCTATCCATGTGGTTCTCCAGGCCAAGAACACTGGAGTGAGTTGCCATGCCCTCCTGTGTCTAATAGCAAATTGTTCTTAATATGAAGCATGCAAAGAAATCCGAAAAGAATCCTAAAAGAAATCCTAAAAGATGATGCTGTGAAAGTGCTGCACTCAATATGCCAGCAAACTGGAAAACTCAGCAGTGGCCACAGGACTAGAAAAGGTCAGTTTTCATTCCAACCCCAAAGAAAGGCAATGCCAAAGAATGCTCAAATTACCACACAATTGCACTCATCTCACACACTAGTAAAGTAATGCTCAAAATTCTCCAAACCAGGCTTCAATAGTCTGTGAGCCATGAACTTCCAGATGTTCAGGCTGGATTTAGAAAAGGCAGAAGAACCAGAGATCAAATTGCCAACATCTGTTGGATCATGGAAAAAGCGAGAGAGTTCCAGAAAAACATCTATTTCTGCTTCATTGACTATGCCAAAGCCTTAGACTGTGTGGATCACAATAAACTGTGGAAAATTCTTATGGGAATACCAGACCACCTGACCTGCCTCCTGAGAAATCTGTATGCAGGTCAAGAAGCAACAGTTAGAACTGGACATGGAACAACAGACTGGTTCCAAATTGGGAAAGGAGTACATCAAGTCTGTATATTGTTACCCTGCTTATTTAATTTATATGCAGAGTGTGTCATGAGAAACGCAGGGCTGAATGAAGCACAAGCTGGAATCAAGATTGCCGGGAGAAATATCAATAACCTCAGATATGCAGATGACACCACCCTTTTGGCAGAAAGCAAAGAAGAACCAAAGGGGCTCTTGATGGAAGTGAAAGAGGAGAGTGAAAAAGTTGGCTTGAAACTCAACATTCAGAAAACAAATATCATGGCATCTGGTCCCATCACTTCATGGGAAATAGATGGGGAAACACTGGAAACAGTGGTAGACTTTATTTTTGGGGCTCCAAAATCACTGCAGATGGTGACTGCAGCCATGAAATTAAAAGACATTTACTCCTTGGAAGAAAAGTTATGATCAACCTAGACAGCATATTAAAGAGCAGAAGCATTACTTTGCCAACAAAGGTCTGTCTAGTCATAGCTATGGTTTTTCCAGTAGTCATGTATGGATGTGAGAGTCTGACTATAAAGAAAGCTGAGCACCCAAGAACTGATGCTTTTGAACTGTGGTGTTGGAGAGACTCTTGAGAGTCCCTTGGACTGCAAGGAGATCCAACCAGTCCATTCTAAAGGAGATCAGTCCTGGGTGTTCATTGGAAGGACTGATACTGAAGCTGAAACTCCAATCCTTTGGCCACCTGATGTGAGGAACTGACTCATTGGAAAAGACCTTGATGCTTGGAAAGATTGAAGGCAGGATAAAGGGATGACAGAGGATGAGATGGTTGGATGGCATCACTGACTCAATGGACATGAGTTTGAGCAAGCTCTGGAAGTTGGTGATGGACAGGGAGGCCTGACATGCTGCAATACATGGGGTCGCAAGAAGTCAGACATGACTGAGTGACTGCACTGAACTTATGGAAAGAAAGGTGTATTATCAATGATATGCATAAGAGCGTGGAATGAACCTCTAAAATGGTGATAGGAAAGATAAACTTACAAACTAGCAGAAGCTTGAAAATATTAGGAACACCAAAACAGACTATTACAATTATTCTGACAAAAATAATATTATGACTCTATTGAGAAGAGGAGCAAAAAGAAAAAAGAAAGTCATGTAGATGACTTAAATTATTATCTATCATTTAGCAAATCCATAGCTAAATGTGTGAAATATATAAATTAGCAGCAAGTAGTAGCAATTTATCAGGAGTCATATGATGGTAATTATCAGCAGAAAACAGCCAAAATAATTAAAAGTAGTTTTCTATGAGGAAAATAGGGAGTTTCTGAGAAAAAAGCTGGGCGTTGCTGTTTAAATTTTAAGCCCTCAGAAGTATTAGAATTTTAATTTTCAATACATATACATCTCTTAATTTGTTAACAAAGAAATAAAAAGTTAAATTTATATATTCATTCTTCCCCCACAAAGGAATTATTCTTAAAGTAAACAACAGACGTCCTCTCCCACTGAAAAAAACCCAACTCCTTTGGAAAATGTCAAATTCCAGGTCAGGGGCAAAAGATGTACAAGATGATATTGAAACATCTTATCCTATCTGATAGCAAAGAACTTGTCAGAAAATACCGGGGTTGAAATTCCCTGGCAGTCCAGTGGTTAAGATTCAGTGCTTTCAGGTGGGCTTGTAACCACCTCAAACAAGAGAGTTTGCTGGAAGCAACGCTACGTCACTTTGAAGGCTGAGTCGTAAAAAGGATACAGCTCTGCCTGGCTCTCGCACCCTCAGTGTGCTCGGTCCTGGAACACAGTTACCATACTTGGAGAAGCTCATGTGATAGAAGACGTCCCATGTTGTTGTTCTGGCTGTTAGCCTCTGCTAAGATCTCAACCAACAGCTAGAATCAACTGCCAAACACATGAAAGGACCAGAATCCAGACTATGGCAACTCCAGCCTCTGAGTCTTCCAGCCAAGGCCCCCATATCATGAATCAGAGAAAAGCCATCCCCACTCTACCTTGGCTGAATTCCTGACCCACTGAATCCTTGGCATAATAAATGGTCATTATGCCACCAAGTTTCTGAGTGATTTGTTACACCAGCCACAGTAACTGCAACAGAGACATTAATGTTCAGAATTGAAAAGACAGATTGCAGTTTTCTCAGAAACATCCGATACCTTGGCATCCTTGTTGAAACTCATTTGGCCATACATATGAGGATTTATTTCTGGTCTCTTTACACTGTTCCATTGGCCTATATGTCTGTCTTTATGCCAGTACCATCAGATTTTGAATCACTCTAGTTTGTAATATATTTTGAAATCAGGAAGTGTGAGGCCTCTAGCTTAGTTTTTTCCCTCAAGATAGATGAGCTATTTTGTGAGTTTACATATGAGATTCTATATAAATTTTAGGATGGTTGTTTCTATTTCTGCAAACTGGCATTGAGATTTCAACAGGGGTTGCACTAAATCCAATCCCTCTGGATATAAAGTAGCAATATTACTTCTTCTAATACATAAACATAGGATATTTTCCATTTATTTATGTATTTTCAGATTTTTTTCAGCAATGTTTTATAGTTTTCAGTGTACAAGCCTTTCACCCCCTTGGTTAGTTTATTCTAAAGTGTTTATTGTTTTTGATGCTATTGTAAAGAGATTGTTGGTTTCCTTTTCTGAATGTTCATTGTTAATGTATAGAAAATCTATTTATTTTTGTGTGTTGATTTTGCATCCTATACTTTTTCTAAATTTATTAGTTTTAGCAGTTTTGTATAAATGATTAGGGTTTTCTACATATAAGATTATGTCATCTGTGAACGAAGAAAATTTTATTAATCTGTCTGGTTGTTTTATCCATTTTTGAAAGTGGGGGATTAAAATCTCCTACTGTTGTTGTATTAGTGTCTGTTTTTTCTTTTAACTCTGTCAGTGTTTGCTTCATGTATCTGGGTGCTCTGCTCTTAGATGCATATATATTTATAGTGGTTATATCTTCCTGGTGAATTGATCCTTTTATCACTGCACAATATCCTTTATCTCTTGTGACAGTTTTTGACTTGAAGTCTATTTTGTCTAAATGTGATCATCCCTCTCTTTTGGTTGCAATTTACATAGAGTATCTTCTTCCATTCTTTCACTTTCAGACTATGTGTATCTAAAATAAATCCTCTGTAGACAGCATTAAGTTGGGTCTTGTTTTCTTATCCATTCAGCCTTTTATCTCTATTAATTGAGTGAGTTTAATCCATATACATTTAGACTAACTTCTTAAAGGGAAAGACTCACTACTGCCATTTTGTTCATTATTTTCTGTTGGTCTTACAGTTATTTTGTCCTTCTTTTCCTCTCTTGATGCCTTCTTTTGTCTTTCATTTATTTTTTGTAATGGCATACTTTGATTCCCTCCTCATTTTCTGAGTGCATTTTCTATAGGTATTTTCCTTGTAGTCACTCGTTGTGTGTACATACACACAGTCGTGTCCAAGTCTTTGTGACCCCATGGACCATAGCCTGCCAGGCTTCTCAGTCCATGGCACAAGACAAGGCAAGAATACTGGAGTGGGTTGCCATTCCCTGCTCCAGGGTGTAGTTACTCTTGGGATTACATAAAATGTCTTATAGTTACAACATGCATGCAGTTGTTCAGTTGTGTCTGACTCTCTGTGACCCCATGGCTGCAGCCCACCAGGCTCCTCTGTCCATGGTATTTTCCTGGCAAGAATACTGGAGTGGATTGTCATTGCCTCTTGCCAAGGATCTTCCCAACCCAGGGATTGAACCCATGTCTCCTGCATCTCCTGGACTGGCAGGCAGATTCTTTACCACTGCACCAATCTATTTTAAATTGATATTGACTTAACTTCAATCATATATACTCTGCTCTCCTCCCATTTTATGTTATCAGTGACACAAATTATATCTTTTTATATTTTGTATCCATTAGCATAGTTTTTTAGTTATAGCTATCTTTTATGCTTTTACCTTTTAAATTCTCTACCAGAATTAAAAATGACTTATCCACCACCATTACAGTATTATATGATTCTGTGTTTGTTTATGTGTTTATTATTATGGGAGAGCTTTATATTTTTGTATGCTTTTGTTTTATGGCTAACATTCTTTCAACTTGGATACCCTTTAGCAATTCTTATAAGGCAGCTCTAGTGTTGATGAATTCCCTCAGTTTTTGTTTATCAAGGAATTTCTATTTTCATCTTCATTTTTTAAAGTTAGTTTGGCCAGATACAGTGTTCTTGGTTGACAGCTTTTTTCTTTCAGCATTTTGAATGTTTTATCCCACTCCCTTCTACCCTGTAATGTTTCTGCTGATGTATCTGCTCATAATCATATGGAAATTTCTTTGTATGTGGCAAGTCTCTTTTCTCTTGCTTCACCCAGTGTTCTGTGCCTTTGACTTTTGATAGTTTGATTAATAATATGTCTTGGCATTGGGCTCTTTGAGTTCATCCTACTTGGAATTCTTTGAATTTGAATTTGGATGTCTATTTCCTGTCTCAGGTTTGGGAAGTTTTCAGCCAAATTTTCTTAAAATAATCTCTCTGCCCCCTTTTCTCTAACTCCTCTGTGACTCCCACAATATGTATTACAATGTTATTATATGTAATATAATGTTTGGTTTGCTGATGTCCCTTAAGTACTGCATTCTTTGGTAGTGTAGGTCCTCTAGAGTTGCAACAGTCTCTAAGCGCTGTTTATTGCTTAGAGGTCCCTAGCATCTAAAGCATTCCAATTCTGCCAGTGCTGTAAATCAGATGAGATGAAAGATCTTTGATCAGCTACTCCTTGAAAGTCAGAATTCCTATCCCATTTTTCTCTTTTTTTCCTGATCACATCAAGCTATGCTGGCTTGGGGAGGAGTGATTGCAGATTAAATAAAATGGCTCTTCTGACCTATTTCAGTGGGCTATTCTTTGCTGTGAGTTAGACTGGGTAACAGTGATTTCTTAACTGGTCTCTTGAGTTCTCATAAAGGCTTTCTGCACTGTATATTTTGGCTCCATTGGAGGAACAAGGCCTGGGGCTTCGTATTCCACCATCTTGATCTGTGTTCAGACTTTGACTTTTTATTCAATATAATTTTTCCTGTTCAAGCTTTTTATACCCATCACATTTTATTTTTAAAATATGAAGAAAAATATTCAAATTCAAATTTTAACATATTGGAGAAAAATGTCTTTACATTTCTAAAAAGGCAAACACATACAGAGCATTGGTTTATATTATTTTATCACTATAATTATTCTAAAGTTCAGTAAGTATTAGCTTATTTCCACATATATTATACAAAGCTTCTATTATTGCAACCTTTTCTAAATTCGTGCTGCCTTAGCAAAAGTATAATAATGCAACTTGCTATACTATAAGAAATAAGTTAACAATACAAGTAATTATAGAGCAGACATTTAAAATAACCCTTACTAATGTTGGTAATAACTGTAAAATAAATGGATTTATTGAATTTTTCTTTTTCTTTTGGGCTTTAGGCCTTAGGATTTTTGTCTTCTTATGGAATAGGAATGGAATACAACCAAGCTAAGGTAAAGTCATTCAATTATTTTTCTGAACAAAATATGATTTTTTTAAATGGACACTGAATAGAAAGTCTACTCTTTGAGTGAAGAGCTCACTCTAGAGTGGTGGGTAAGAACACAGCTCAGTAGTTAGAGAAGGTTAGGGCCTGGATGCCATAGTTTCCTATGTTCCATATTATAAAGTTTCAGATAATATCTACTCCATAGGGATTTCGTGATGTTTTAATGAAATATCATGTACAATCCCCTTTTTACAAACTTCAGAACTCAATAAGCCTTCAGTGAATGGAGACCATCTTTAAAGAGGAAGAGAATGGAAATTTAGGATTTATGTGTGAGTAGTTTGAGGTTCATTGCTGGGCTAGGAATGAAAAAGCAGTGATTGGGTTTGAGTTTCAAATTTAGATGTCAAATAATTTTTTTTTAACTTTAGGCACTGATATATTATACCTTTGGAAGTGCTGGAGGAAGCATGATGTCGCAGATGATTTTGGTTTGTAATTAAATATTCTTGAGCCCAAATAGGTGTGTTATAAATATAGCATTGTCAGAATATTAAGAATTTATATGCCTGTGTTTTAGGGGTACAGATATTTGTCAGGAATCAATGTTCTACAGAACTGTGAAGTTGCCCTAAGTCATTACAAGAAAGTGGCAGATTATAGTGAGTAATCCACATAGTTTATTTTAAGATAGACTTGCCAAGAAATTAAAAAAAATAAATCAATACTAGTTGAAATATTTATGAGGTATTTAAAGACTGTGCTTTAACATCAGTTATAATACAGCTCTTTCCATACAATGTGAAGTTCCTGATTTCTTAAGTTACTTTTCAAAAAGTTCTAAATGACTGTACTCATCTTTTATTTTTGTTAACTCATGTCTCCAAATAATGCTGTCTTACTTGATCCTGTGATCTTCTTTCCTTAAACTGAGAATTTAAATATAACATCAATAAATATCAAGTAGTTTCTATAATTCAAACATTTCAAATATAGGATGCCTTGTTAAAAAATTCCTGAAGCTATGGATGTACATATATTATACAATGTATGTGCAAGATACATACACTGGCAATCTCTATCACTACATTTGAGAACAATTCAAGTAACCATTACTCTATTACCCTATCCTTTGTCTACCAAAAAAAAAAATTGAGCATGAGGTTAATTATTTCCAGAATTTTCAAGTTGCATATAATATTTCCACATGCAGCATCACTAAACCCAGACTACATAATAGAGTATTAAATAGAAGTCTAAGAAGTGAGTAAGCTAAAGTCCATTTAGTTAGTTTCTATAATCATAACAACATCTAATGGACGTGAGTCTGAGTGAACTCCAAGAGTTAGCGATGGACAGGGAGGCCTGGCGTGCTGCGATTCATGGGGTCGCAAAGAGTCGGACACGACTGAGCGACTGAACTGAACTGAACTGAATAACATCTAAATTTACATCTTTGTCATTATTAGGATCTGAGAAAAAAAACTGCTTTTGAATTTAAGATGCTTTATATATCAAGATGTTTTTATGTGCTTAATGAAACTGAAATTATTTGATATATATATATTTTAAACTGCTGTTTTTTTAGGTTTACTCAAGCATACATACAGTTTATTTTCAGACTATCCATAGGAAGTAAATAAGAAGCAGTTCTTACTCTTATATTGTAGTTTCAGGATGCCCAGAAAAAGTCAGTGATGGAAAGGTTGGTTGCCTTCCTCTGACATCCATCTTCTTTTCTGAGTCTGCCTGGCTAAGGTCTTCAGTAGGGTCTGACATATACTGATACAATGATTATATTGCTTACAAAGAATAGGTAGTGTCTTATACTTTTCTCGGAACCAAATAAACAAAATTAGCAAATTTCTGTCTCCTAAGGGTATTTCTTTCCTGTTAGTAGACCCAATCTCAGCATAGTTTAAAGAGAATCAGCCTAATAGTGCTTGCTCTAAGATGACTGTTATATATTGCTCTGGCTTGTTTCTGTTCACAGTTGCTGATAAACTGGAAAAAAGTGAAGGTATTCCAGTGGAAAAAGTGAGACTAACTGAAAGACCTGAAAATCTGAGTTCTAACAGTGAGATTTTGGACTGGGACATATACCAATACTATAAATTTTTGGCAGAAAGAGGAGATGTTCAGATACAAGTAATGTATACAGATGAACTTAAATTTTTAGAACATTTTAATCACAAAGGCCTTGGTTCTTCTGAGCCCTAGAAGGGTTAACAACAATGCCCCATCCAGAATAGGAAAGGAAAGAGAACTCCCTCCTCTTTGTTCTGCTCCTTTTTTGTTCCCTAACTTGTAGTTTCTTATAGCTTATGAAGGAGCCAGTTGCCATAGTAGTGGCATTTTGGGGGCACTTACTCCTAAGAAACTTATTAAAAAAAAACCCCACTAGATTGTAATTATAGAAAAGAGTTACCATAAATGTTGGTTTTAATATGAATGAACTCTTATCAGGAGCCAGAAGCAGCCTGTCTTTGGAAATGAGAATAGAAATGGGACATCGTTTATGTGACCTTTAAGAACCAAAAGTTAAGGTCACTAGTGTGCCTGCGCATTGCTGTACATCATCAGGCCAGCTTCCTGCCCCTGAGGAAGCTGCATACCCAATGTCAACCGTTTACCCAATAAAACACAGAGTCAGGAATGGTTTCCTGCCTCTTTTTTTAAGACACGCTAACTGCAGCAAACTGGATTGAGGTACTATAGTAAAATCATCAGGTAATTTTTTTCCCCTTTTCTTTGTTAAAATGAATACTACTGCTAAAATCATTTTCCAAAACTCCTCTTTTCTAGGTATCTCTCGGACAGTTGCATCTGATTGGGAGAAAAGGTCTGGATCAAGATTACTATGTAAGTTCATCTCAAGCTTGAGTCATGTGGGTGGGAGGACAGGAGTAAGGGAAGCTGAGGGTGGGTGGAAGAGCTGCCCGGGAAAGCCCACCGCTGCTTCCTCTGTCAGACCTGCTTCCCAGGTTTTGAAGGAGAACAGAGTTTTTTAGAGAAAGCAGTTGGAGAAACTCCTACCTGCCTCTAAGTACAGAGGGGTAAAGGCCTGTGAAAGAGTAGCTGGGGGGAGTTTCTGGGGTCCCACTGAACCCGCCCTCTTCCCACCTAGACTCACGATTGCACTGGGGCTGGGTGAGGAGGACACACTCTCTCCTCTAAGGCTAGCTGTCACAAGTCCACCTGGGAATTTCCTGCCAGGGACCCTGAGGACCGCCTCAACCCCATTGAGCTAAATCAGAGGACAGGCTGCTTCCAACATAATTGGGTACATTATTAAGCTTCTTTATAAATTTGTAAAGCTCCTTTCAATCGCTTAACCTTATTTTATCCCAGTGAAGTTAGATGATTAATTAACAAATCAAATATATGGTGGAGAAAAAAGCAAATAAACTTAACCTACACAGGATCCTCCTCAGTAAGATGCCAAACCCCATGGACGAGATCTTCTCTCAACCCTGTTTGTAGTTTTAAGGCCCTAGATCCCCATAGATCTGGGGAAGTAGCTGATATTCTTCTTAAGAGATGACTTTGTAGCCCTTGCCATTTTATAGGAGCCATGTGCTCACTGTCTCAAAGGAGTATTTGCTCTACTTCAATCCCAATGGCTAAGCAATAGAAATAACTACTTCTACAGCA
The DNA here is from genome assembly GCA_006408695.1 of Aepyceros melampus. NCBI lineage: Eukaryota > Metazoa > Chordata > Mammalia > Artiodactyla > Bovidae > Aepyceros > Aepyceros melampus. Next base: position 155,230 of record SJXQ01004981.1, on the reverse strand, counting down.
GTTACATAAAAATCTGAACTGTTATTACTCTCTATTTCACTTTAAATTGCTATTTCATGAATGTATCTTTGACACTATAGTTTGTGTTTTATATGAGGTACTATGCAGCCATGAAATTAAAAGACGTTTACTCCTTGGAAGAAAAGTTATGACCAACTTAGACAGCATATTCAAAAGCAGAGACATTACTTTGCTGACTAAGGTCTGTCTAGTCAAGGCTATGGTTTTTCCAGTAGTCATGTATGGATGTGAGAGTTGGACTGTGAAGAAGGCTGAGTGCCGAAGAATTGATGCTTTTGAACTGTGGTGTTGGAGAAGACTCTTGAGAGTCCCTTGGACTGCAAGGAGATCCAACCAGTCCATTCTGAAGATCAGCCCTGGGATTTCTTTGGAAGGAATGATGCTGAAGCTGAAACTCAGCTTCAGTACTTGGGCCACCTCATGCGAAGAGTGGACTCATTGGAAAAGACCCTGATGCTGGGAGGGATTGGGGGCAGGAGGAAAAAGGGACGACAGGATGAGGTGGCTGGATGGCATCATGGACTCAATGGATGTGAGTCTGAGTGAACTCCGGAAGATGGTGATGGACAGGGAGGCCGGCGTGCTGCGATTCATGGGGTCACAAAGAGTCGGACACGAGTGAGTGACTGAACTGAACTGAACTGATACACTTTCAATGGGCTTCCTACATGGGCTGGTGGCTCAGCTGGTAAAGAATCCGCCCACAATGCGGGAGACCTGGGTTCGATCCCTGGGTTGGGAAGATCCCCTGGAGAAGGCTCTTGCCTGGAAAGTCCCATGGATGGAGGAGCCTGGTAGGCTGCAGTCCATGAGGTCACTACGAGTCAGACACGACTGAGTGACTTCACTTTTCACTTTATACGCATTATGTAAATGTCAAAGTTAATTTTATAAAATGTGATAAAATAGGTAGCAATTGAAATAAACATATACATCCATCTCAGGACAGCTCAACTGAAAGTCTTCAGCTAAGGTTTTAGCTTCTTGGATGAGAACTTCTGGATTCACAATATTATGCCAATATCAGATTTCAGCCTGTGATGAGTTTCTTCTGCTAACTACAAGACGCAAAACTGGGAAGAAGTTCCCATTTTCCATAAAGACAAAATTTGATTGTGAAGGCACCAAAACCACACCTATACAGAATGCTCACTAACATCTATAGAGTATATAAAACCCCACAAAGCTAAGCACTTCCAGTCAGCTCCAGCCACATGAACACCAGATGGGAGCTATAGCTTCCTCCAGGTGAGAATGAGGTGCAGTCCCAAGGCTGGCAATAGAAGAGTCTGGTGCTGTAGCAGCAATGGCTAGGCAGTCAGGCCTCAGCTGAATGGCCCAGACAAGCTCTGCTATGGGCTCATTCACATTCATTAGCTCTCTTTTACAGATGAGAAGCTGAGGCTGGACAGATGATGTAAATTGTTTCAAATCTCACAGCTAGGTAGTAAGAGTGTTAAGAAATAAAAGTCCAACTCAGTATTTCTGTATTCAAAGCCTGTGCTCCTTTCATTAAAACTTACTTAAACTCAAGTTAAAACTTACTTACTTACTCTTGACCTGAACAAAAACAAAAAAAACAAGTTTATAAAAACACCATCATTGATACCTAGTTTTCTTATTCATAAAGCAAGTAAAATGAATGATGTAATCACTCAGGTTGCTTCTAATTTTCTGTTGGTAGGTTGGGCCTCATTCTTCCCATCCAGACATCTCAAGAAGACTGGTTTAATTCCAGAACCATCTCAGCAGTAGGGCAAGCACTAGCCCTTCCTGCTTTCCTTAGCCTAAAGAAACCTAACCTTGGATGAAGGATTGCCGTCAAGGCATCAGACCTCAAGACTCACTGGCTATTCAGTTAGCTTAGGCTGCCATCATAAACCACCCCCAAATGTAGGTACCCTAACACAATCACCGTTTATTTAATTCACGATTTTGGCAGGTCAGTTGTTATGGCTGGGTTCCCCTGAGTGATTCTTCTGATCTTGGCTGGACTTGCTCACACATCTATAGTTTGCTAGAGTTGTGACCGAGGCTGGCTGATTTACGATGGCCTGGCCCATGGCAGCTAGGATGACTTGAAGCGACATGCTCTCATCCTCCAGCCAGCAGGCCCACGCTTTTTACATGGCAGTCAAATGTTTTACAAACGCAGTAGTGAAAGTCTCCTGAGGCCTAGAGTCAGAAACGACAGAATCAATTCTGCCATATTCTTTTGGCCAAAGTCAGTCACAAGGCCAGCCAGCATTGAAAGAATAGGAAAAAGAACTTCTCTTAGTAGGCAGACCTGCAAAATATTATGGCTCTTTCTGCAACTTGCCACAGCTTGAAGTGAAGTGAAGTGAAGTCACTCAGTCATGTCCAACTCTTTGCAACTCTGTGGGCTATAGCCCACCAGGCTTTTCCATCCATGGGATTCACCAGGCAAGAATACTGGAGTGGGCTGCCATTTCCTTCTCTAGGGGATCTTCCCAACCCAGGGATCGAACCCAGGTTTCCCACATTGCAGGCAGATGCTTTAACGTCTGAGCCACCAGGGAAGCCCTGCACCAAAATCAATTTGGAATAGTGTGAAATATGCAGAGAGGAGTGGGAAGATCTCCCCATGGCTAGCTTCTTATCTTAAAATCTTACTTCCTCAGAGAGGATTTTCTTGATCAATTCTACCTTTTTTTTTTAATCACTTATCATGCTGTGTTTATTTTTCTCTAGCCCCTCTCGTTCCTTGTTCTTTACTGATCTTGGCTTGTTAACTGTCTTCCTGCAGTGCAATGTAAATTCTTATCCATCTTCTTCACTAATGTGTGTCCTGTACTTAGATTAGTACCTGGTACATATTAGGTACTTACTGTCTACTGAATAAGTAAATGACAGCATCCTAAGTATTAGATGTTATTTCTCAGCCACTTGAGCGAGTATACTAATGTTTTAGTCCACCAAAGAAAATTATTGTGAGGTTTTTTATAAATATAAGTGATGCCTGGTTGTTCTTGTTCAGTCACTCAGTCATGCCTGACTCTTTGCAACCCCAGGGACTGCAGCACACCAGGCTTCCCTGTCCTTCTCCATCTCCTGGAGCTTGCTCAAACTCATGTCTATCAAGTTGGTGATGCCATCCAACCATCTCATCCTCTGTCGTCCCCTTCTCCCCCTGCCTTCAATCTTTCCCAGCATCAGGATCTTTTCTAATCAGTCGGCTCTTTGCATCAGGTGGCCAAAGTATTGGAGTTTCAGCTTCAGCATCAGTTCAGTTCAGTTTAGTTGCTCAGTTGTGTCCAACTCTTTGTGACCCCATGAAGCACAGCATGCCAGGCCTCCCTGTCCATCACCAGCTCCTAGAGTCCACCCAAACCCATGTCCATTGAATCGGTGATGCCATTCAACCATCTCATCCTCTGTCGTCCCCTTCTCCTCATGCCCTCAATCTTTCCCAGCATCAGGGTCTTTCCAATTAGTTACCTCTTCGCATCAGGTGGCCAAAGTATTGGAGTTTCAGCTTCAACATCAGTCCCTCCAATGAACACCCAGGACTGATCTCCTTTAGGATGGACTGGTTGGATCTCCTTGCAGTCCAAGGGACTCTCAAGAGTCTTCTCCAACACCACAGTTCAAAAGCATCAATTCTATGGCACTTCGCCCTTCTTATGGTCCAATTCTCACATCCATACATGACTACTGGAAAAACCATAGCTTTGACTAGATGGACCCTTGTTGGAAAAGTAACATCTCTGCTTTTTAATATGCTGTCTAGGTTGGTCATAGCTTTCCTTCCAAGGAGCAGACATCTTTTAATTTCATGGCTGCAGTCGGCATCCGCAGTGATTTTGGAGCTCCCAGAAATAAAGTCTGTCACTGTTTCCATTGTTTCCCCTTCTGTTTGCCATGAAGTGATAGGACCAGATGCCATGATCTTAACTTTTTGAATGTTGGGTTTTAAGCCAGCTTTTTCACTCTCCTCTTTCAACTTCATCAAGAGGCTCTTTAGTTCCTCTTTGCTTTCTGCCAAAAGGGTGGTGTCATCTGCATATCTGAGATTATTGATATTTCTCCCGGCAATCTTGATTCCAGCTTATGCTTCATCCAGCCCAGCATTTCACATGATGTACTCTGCATATAAATTAAATAAGCAAGGTGACAATATACAGCCTTGAGACTTACTCCTTTTTCCAGTTTGGAACAAGTCTGTTGTTCTGTGTCTGGTTCTAACTGTTTCTTCTTGACCTGCATACAAGTTTCTCAGGAGGCAAGTGAGATGGTCTGGTTCCCATCTCTTTAAGAATTTTCCACAGTTTGTTGTGATCTACACAGTCAAAGGCTTTAGCATAGTCAATGAAGCAGAAATAGACATTTTTCTGAACTTCTTTTACTTTTTCTATGATCCAACCGATGTTGGCAATTGATCTCTGGTTCCTCTGCCTTTTCTAAATCCAGGTTGAACATCTGGAAGATCTCAGTTTATGTACTGTTGAAGCCTAGCTTGAAGAATTTTGAGCATTACTTTGCTACGTGTGAGATGAATGCAATTGTGCAGTAGTTTGAACATTCTTTGGCACTGCTTTTCTCTGGCATTGGAGTGAAAACTGACCTTTCCCAGTCCTGTCTCGGCACTGTCCAGCAAACTAAAAATCAAAATACCTAGAAATGACTAGCTTGGCGTTTTCACCCCCTCATTGTTTGACTGAATTAATTTCTCTTATGAGTTGTCACTATAGGCAACATTTTCACCTTCTCCTCCCCAAAAGATTCTTAATTATTAGAAAGTATTGTATATGCAAGTCTTGATTACATTGTCTTGAATTTGTATACATACATTTTAATGTTATTTGCTTTTCTAAATATATACAGGCCCAGGATGAATTGGATTAGGAAAAGCTGGGTGTTTTGGTACGTGTTATTAAAGTGGATAAGGCATAATTAAGTTAATTAAGTTATAACCAGCAGAGGAATAATATCAAATATGTAAAGGCAACTGCTTTGTCCACTCTGCCATCCATGAAAAAGAAAAGAGCTAATGCTATCCCTTTTAAGAGTAATTTACAGAGCCTGAGATAAAAGAAGTATTCCCAAATGTTTTTAGAACAATACATTTTCTTGGCATTTCATTCTAGAGGAAACATTGCAAACTGATTAAAGTAGGGATTTTCTTAGAACCAATGAAAAATCTTGTTCAGTTTAAAAAAGAGAGAGAGATATGCATTCAAATAATAAAACTTCACTTAGCATAATGCCTAAGACACACTATATTTCATCCTAAGACACCATCAGTTATAAGATACATTATGTTTTACTGAGCAAGAGAAAACACTGCCAATATAAATTATATGGTGCCATTGATAGTAAAAAATGTCCTGATTAAAATGAGAGATGGGGTATACATCTTATAATCAGTAAAATACGATGGTAGGTGCTCAGTAAATATTTGAAGGAAGGATGGATGGATGGATCGTGTTTTTGTTTGAATAGTTATAACAAAAATACTGTGTACTTGGTGGCTTATACACAATGGAACTTTATTTTCTCACAGTTTTGGAGGCTGGAAGTCTGAGATCGGGGTGCCACTGTGTTTGGGTGAGGGCCCTCTTACAATCTGTAGGCTTTTCCTTATATCCCTACCTGGCAGAAGGGTCAAGCTAGCTCTCTGGGGCCTTTTTCAAGGGCACTAATCCTATTCATGAGGACTCTGCCAACACCTCTCAGAAACTTCATTTCCTAATACCATCATGTTGGGTAGTAGGTTTTCAACATATGGATTTGGGGGGAACAGAAATATGCTGAACACAGCAGATGGATAGATGAATGGATGGATGAATACTTGACTAAGAGCAAGAACGCAGGCTGGCCCACGCATGGCCACTGAAGTAGCTTGCATGATACTTTCACAGAGTTTTTAGTAAATGTTTATGCAGTTGAAACAGTAGCTTTAAAGGCATGTGAACTCAGTCATGTCTGACTCTTTGCAGCCCTATGGACTGTAGCCTGCCAGGCTCCTCTGCCCATGACATTTTCCAGGCAGGAATACTGGAGTGGGTTGCCATTTCCTTCTCCAGGAGGTCTTCTCCACCTAGGGATCAAACATGCACCTCCTGCATTGGCAGGCAGATTCTTTACCATTGAGCTACCTGGGAAGCCCAACATTAAAGGCAGGTTAATGTAAAGAGAAATTAAAGAAAACTGAGATGCCAAGTAACCAAGGAAAGTGGAAGGAGGAATTAGATCCTCCATTTTTTGTTTTTATGCACTCATTATATTGAAGGATGGGGAAAAACTCCAGGATTCTTATCCGCTTCTGGGGAATAGGCTATTCTCTTTTAACAGTTCAAATCTAGTTTCCCAGAGCATAACTCTCTAATGCCAAATATTTGAGCCCAAACTCTAAAACTGCACTTTGAAAATGAGTTTATAAAATCATAATTTTAGAGCTGGAAGGGACCATAAAGATTAAAATTCAGTCCCTTTGTTTTAGAGATTAACAAAATTGTTCTTTCATTCACTCAATCATTCATTCATCCCAGAAACATTTTCTGATTGCCTAATATACAGTAGATACTGTGCTAAGTACAGAGGATTCAACATTGGGGAAACAGAAAATTAAGCGGACAATTAAATCAATGGATGCATGCTATGATGGGGACAGACAGAGTGCCCAAGAGCACAGAGGAGGAGACCATGAATGAGGGAGCAAGGCCAGAGATACTGTGACTTGCGCACACATGGTTTTCGATGGATATATTTGGGTCTTGGTTTAGCAGGGATATTCATAACAAATATTTTTAATATTGATGTTCTTTGATAAATGTGATTATTAAACCATACATTTTATCATACATTTGATTTATTTACCAATATGTAATTGGTATAGTAAATCATACATTGCTATAATTTTCTCTTATCTAACTGACACCTACATTATTCCAGACATTTTCAGCAGCATTTGTTTCAACACTCCCTCATGCTCATGAATCTCCACTGGTTTCTATTTCTAAACCAAATCAAATAAAAGGCCTTAGCCTGTTAATAACATCGCCCCATCACAGTTTAGCACATCCTAGGTTTTGAGTGTTCTACTTCAGCCATACTGAGGGAACTGCTATTTCCTGGACACACTTTGGACACTCCCATCTCCGTGCTTTGCTCATGTTGTTCCCTCAGCCCCTGATGCCCTGTGTGTGGTGAATCCTCTCCATCTTTTGTGTGACCTTTATCATTTGAGCCCTTGTTCTTTAACCCATGAAGGCAGAGTGCCGAATATATGGAAATTGGATTTAGGCTGCTGGCAGGATGCCAGTATCGGCTTCTTGACTCCAACTGTCACTAAATAGCTCAGATATTAGTAATACCTTCCTTACAGTGCAATTTTGAAGATTAAGGAAGAAAAAGCTTATAAAATACTTAAAAGAACTAGGTACAATGTCTTATTCTAAACCCCTCTAATTCTTTTTAGTGTTCCTTTTATTCTACCTTTCACTTATTGTCATTGCCATTTACATCCACTTTTTCATAGCAGTATTGCTAAGAAGCAAAGTAGGAACAGTGGTTTTTGTTCATCTGTCAATCCCCTGTGATACCTAACATATTGCCATATGTATGGCAGGTATCAGTCAAGATCTTGAAAGGATACGTGAAGAAGAGAAGGATTGGTGGGTGAATGGATCCATGACGTGATGAGGTCCAGGATGGTGGCTTTTGTATTTACTTTATGTCCGTGGCAGACTAACTTGTGACATAATGTGTTAGTTCTCAAATAAGTTGCCAATATTTCTAGAGAAAACTTACAAATAAAAGACCTACCTACCTTTCTTCCTCAAGCGTTCTCTTCTCTTTGGGAAGGGGCAGATCCTTGCCCATCAATTGCAGATGCTTACAGTCAGTCACGGCTTTTTAAAGAGAGGAAAGCTGTGTCCTACTAGGACACTTTGGAGCATGTCTTCATTTCTCATTCCTGGGACTTATTTCTTTAATTCTCCACGAAGTCTCTGGCAAGAACTTAGAGGAAAGTCTGGAGGAGGCCTGAGGAATGAGGCAGCAAGAGACAGGTGACCTCCCATGCGTTTAGACTGAGCATTTCATTTAATGTTATGACCCAGAGAGAGTCAGAAGGTTGTGCCGGCCCCCTTTGACTTTCTTTGGAAAGAACTGGTCTGAGGTTCACCTCTGCAGAGAGACCTGGACCAAGAAGGGAACCAGGTGTGTCTGGTTTCATTCCCTCTGCACCGGAAACATTAGGATGCTGTATATCCAATTCTGCCAGTTACACAAACTGTCTTACACAGTAAGTTCATACTGTCAACATACAGTGTAGTTTTTTAAAAATAATGGAGTATTTAGTTCTACAGCTGGGATTTATCTCTCCTCCACAAAGCAACATGCCCATGATGCCTTTCCAAATGTGAAAAACAAGCCCTCACATTCTAAAACTGTATGTATGAAATATATATATATATATATATATTTATATTTATATATTTATCTCCCACTCTTCAGGTTCATGATTGAAATAGCACTTGGAGTAGTGAGTGCCTTGAGCGAAGTAGGCATTTCACAGATGTTTTTTAATGCATGTCAAATGAAATACATTTTAATGCAAAAGCTATTTTACAGGATATGTTTGTGACTGTCAATAATGCTGTTCCTTTTCTCTCCAGAAAGCGTTGTACTACTTCTTAAAGGCAGCAAAAGCTGGAAGCGCAAACGCTATGGCATTTATAGGAAAGGTACAAGCTTCATCTTGACCAATAGATTTCATTTCTTAAAACTAGTAGTACCAGCTAACTGAACCAGTGTAGAGTTATAGGTCTGCCCACCTTTTTCATGAAAGCAGCTAAGCAGGGCCTTCAGCTACAAACTGACAGTGGTATTCTTGAGGTGACAGTTTGGGAAGAAGTCTTTATCTGGGGTACCAAAAGCAGTCATTTTTTTACTTTTAATTTTATATTGGAGTATAGCTGTTAACAATATTGTGATAGTTTCAGGTGGACGGCAAAGAGACTCAGCCATATATATAGATGTATCCATTCTCCTCCAAACCTCCCTCTCATCTGGGCTGCCACATAACACTGAGCAGAGCTCCAAGTGCTACACATTCTGTCCTTGTCGGTTATCCGTTTAAAATATAGCAGTGTGTACACATCAGTCCCAAACTCCCTAACTCTCCCTTCCCCCAAAGCAGTCTTTGAAAGTACCAGTGGCCCAGGACTCCTGGCTGAGAGTAACTCGGAGCCCTCCCCATGAACCCCTGGCGTGTAACAGGAGAGCTGATCTAGCTGTACGTCAAACTCTGGGACAGACCTCGACCCAACGTGGTGCCTCCTCCCACTGTCCCTGGAATGAGAACCAGCTCCAGACTGACCAAAGAACCAGCTCCTCCCTGACTGACGGGAGGAGCCTTTGTGGAAGGTTCCTCTGGAGAGGCACCTTCTCTCCTTACAAGACTGCTCACTCCCCTGCGCACTGCCCTGGGCTCCCACAGCCAGTCTATATCAGTAACCATGGGGACAAGTGCACGGTTTCCAGAAGTACTGCATACAGTAAATTTAGATGCAAGGAAACATGAAAAAAATACCAACAGGATTCTTTTCTCACCCTTAGGTGAGGGTACTCTAGAGTGTGTGTACTAGATTGTATCCTTAATTTTTCCTTTTGTTAAAAATGAAAAGAAATTCAAATAACATAAAATTAACCATTTTAAAGTGTGTGCTTCAGCGGCATTTACTACATTCAATGTGTTGTGCCATCATCACCTTGATGTCGTTCTAAAACATTTTCATTGCCCTCGAAACTTTAGTTTTTATATCTTTTTATTTGTGTGTGTGTGTTTTTTTTTGTAGATGTATTTAGAAGGGAATGCTGCAGCACCACAAAATAATGTTACTGCCTTCAAATACTTTTCTATGGCAGCTAGTAAGGTATGTACCCAGCCCATCCTGTAGACACATGAAAACATTTGCCTGCATTAACATGCAGACTGGGGCTGAAGCATTAACTCTAAAGCCCCATGCCCGATTAATGGGCCTGGGAGGAGAGTAGGGTCCTGGTAAAGAACAGCGTCACTGACAATAAAATAGGAGGTTGGGGTAGGCAGAGACCCACCTCGCCTTCTTGGTAAATGGAAGATGGCATCCTAGCTGCAGGCCAGACAGAAGCTCAGCGTCCCCTCCACCACATGGTACGTGAGGCCATCTAGCTCAGGAAACAAAAAAGATGAGGGCAGAGGAAGGGAAAACTCCGTCAGTAACCGCGGTAAGTTGAATACAAAGATAACCAAAAAATGCCCAGTTTTCTCTCCTCTGACCTTACTCAAAGGCTCTGGCTCAGGCAGAAGGCTGTCCAAGAGCCAGGACGAGATGACTGAGAGCACAGCTCTGGAGACAGAATCCCTGGTCTGAAGGCCAGTCCTTCAGTTGACTAGCTGTGTGACCATAGACAGGCTACTTAAGCTCGCCACATCCCAATTTCCCTGTCTATAAAATGAGAATATAAGAATACTTGCCTCATAGTGCTGTTTTCAGGATCTAATGAATCAATAGTTATGTGCCTCATATTAAAAATACTTGAAGCAGTGCCTGGTGCATAGTACGTGCTGTGTGTCAGCTATTACCTTTCCAAGTCTGGGGCCTGTTGGGTACCGTGAATTTCAAAGCATATCCAAGGCAGAATGGATTGGATCCGTGAGGAAACAGAGGAATCTCAGAGTACGGCTCCTGCCATTGAAGTTCCTGCCTTGGTTCCTAAGCTCAGTGAGGCTGGATCTGTCAGGTGAAATTTAGCAGACTCCCCTAAACCCCTTTGGTGCATAAAAGAATCCTCATAGCAACACCCACCACCCTAACGTTGGAGAGCAGCCTTGATAAACTTTCTATCCCTGCGGCGTAGGAACCCTTTTGTTGTCTTACACCATCTTACTGCAACACTGGCAGTAGAGATGTGCTCAAATGGGGAATATTTTCAACTGTTCATGCTTTTTAAAAGCCCACACGCTGCTTTAGGAGCCTATTTATAAATGACTAGCACCTCGGAACTGCTGCTATTATGGTGTAAATTACTGAGAAGGCTGGTAGTCGGCTCCTCTCCCTTGTAATTTATATGGAATTGTTGCTCAGCAAGACAGTCATCCAGAATACCATTAGATTAGGACGACAAGGAGAGCAGACCGAAAAAGAGGTGGGGTAATGTAACAGCAAATAGTGCTGACCTGTCAGCGTAAAGGAACAACGCCAGGGAGCTGAGTGTGTAAATTAACCCAGCCCCCAAGCTGTTCAGGGCTGTGTAGCCAGTTGTGATCTGAGCTACTCGTGTCCTAAGCCTGAGCTGTCCTTCTTTATGGAGGAAATCTAACACTGTATTTAAGGGCATTCGTCTGAATGGCATCAGGTAAATATGACCATGTAATCCCATATCATCTCCAGGACAATGTATTAGATTTCTCCCTTGGACTTACTACCAAAGTATAGAGCTTCTGTCTCCCACTCCTGCACACTTGTACACTGCTCTTTTTGATTTTTATTTATTTTTTTCTTTTTTAAAATTTAGCATTACCATCTCTTGGCTGTGCTGGGTCTTCGTGGCTGCACGGGCTTTTCTCTAGTTGCAGTGAGCAGGGACTACTCTGTCGTTGCGGTGCAGGAGCTTCTCATTGCGGTGGCTCCTCTTACGGTGGAGCACGGGCTCCAGGGCACACGGGCTTGGGTAGAGGCGGCACGCGGGCTCAGTAGTGCCAGCTCCTGTGCTCTCGGGCATACGGGCTTCGGTAGAGGCAGCACGCGGTCTTAGTTGCTCTGTGGCATATAGGATCTTCCGAGACCAGGGATCAAACTCATGTCTCCGCACTGGCAGGCAGATTCTTCACCACTGAGCCACCAAGGAAGCCTCATAATCTTCTTTTACTGTTTTTCTTTTTGAACTGCTGCTTTTAAAGTTGTTTCCAAGTCATATCAGTACCACGATGCAAATCTGTGGGCTTTCTGATTTCTTGTATCTTACTCAGAAACATGAACAGTTATCCACTGTGATGCCCAAATTGGACCATATTCTTCTGGTTTTCTCTCTCACGACTGTGGACACACCGGGCCCAGCTCCATCTTCACACTTTTGTCATCCCTTCTCCTTTCCCAGAATCATTCTGAACACCCATCCCCAGGGCAGAGCTCCATCCCCTCTCCCTCCACAAAGCCTTCCCTGCCTCCCTGGCACGCTTCATCCTCTCCCTCTTCTGAATGTGCCCTGTGTTCACTCCCTTGCACTGCTAGAACTTCACTGCTGCTCTGCTGCGCCCTCTCTCCTGCTGTCTGAAGGCCATGTCTCTCTACAGAGAGGAGGGCAGTGGTCTTCGTTCCTCATAGGAGTTCAAATGGTACCCCACTCGTACTCTTGCCTGGAAAATCGCATGGGCAGTGGAACCTGGTTGGCTGCAGTCCATGGGGTCACGAAGAGTTGGAAATGACTGAGCGACTTCACTTTGACGCATTGGAGAAGGAAATGGCAACCCATTCCAGTGTTCTTGCCTAGAGAATCCCAGGGACGAGGGAGTCTGGTGGGTTGCCGTCCGTGGGGTCGCACAGAGTCGGACATGACTGAAGCAACTTGGCAGAAGTAGCAGCAGCAGGAGTTCCTCAAATATTTCCCTAATATGAGCATCTGCTCCCTAGGTTCGTGTCAGTTCATCTCAGCCAGAGCACTGAGCCGTAACGTGGAAGTTATGTATAGGGAGAGGGATTGCCTACGCATATATTTTTTCGTCTTGGAAGGCGTTTTAAAAATTAGGAAATTTCATATCGAAATCTGGATGTCCAGCATTTCTTGGAACATGAGAAGAGCTGAGCACACGAGGTGGCCATTCCCCGTGAGGCAGTGGGCCGCAGCAGAGCAGAGGAGGGGCCGCTGCCTTTAGACGTGCAGCTGCTCTTGGCTCGCCTGTCTCCACCTCTCCCCCGTAACCTGGCTTACGCAAGTCTTACAGTACCTACATGGCTCTGGGGGCATCTGAGCTGGCCGCTCTTGATCTGAACATTCTGAACAGGTTTTGTTGTTGATTAGTCGCTAAGTCGTGTCTGACTCTTTGTGACCCATGACCCCAGGGGCTGCGGCACGCCAGGCTTCCCTGTCCTTCACCATCTCCCGGAGTTTGCTAAACTAATGTCCATTACTCTGGGCCTTATACGGTTGGTGAGTCATCCAGTGAGCGCCTGGTTCCCCAGGGATTCTCTTAAAGATAGAGAGGAATTTGTCCCTAGTATTCTAACCTTTCTCTTTCTCCCTCCTTCCCTTTTCCTTCCTCTCATTCCCCTTCCCTCTCGTTTCTCTCAACGTCTAAATGAAGATAAGATAGGGACTTCTCTGGTGGTCCTGTGGCTAAGACCTCCTTGCAATGCACGGGGTGCAAGTTCAGTCCTTGGTCGGAGAGCTAAGATCTCACAAGCCCCAGGCCCAAAATACAAAACATGAAACAAGAGAGGCAATATTGTGACAAATTTAGTAGACTCTGAAAATGGCCTACATAAAAAGATATAAAAATAAATAAATAAATAAATAAATAAGGGTGGCTAAAAGGAGATAGATTCAATACTTTACCACATGCCTCACACTAGGCTTTACCCCCAGAGCAGACTATCCCCAAACTCCTGGGACTATAGGTCAAGGTAGTCAGGGGGGAAGAGGGAAGACGACAATGGATGGATACCAGCTGTTTGAAATGCACATAGATTGTCCTCAAGGATTCTTATACTAGCTGGCCCTTTGACTATAGATAGGTCCAAAGTTTAGCACCTTGAAATAGTGGTTGAACTATGCCGTCTTAATTATGTGCGATTTCTGTCTCACCGAGGAGTACTCTATCTCTATCTGCAATAACTACATTTCAATTATTAAATTTTAAAAATAATTACAAATGAATATGTTTAGGCAGTAAAAAGAAATTTGGAGAGTTTCCTCTCAGAACTTAAGTTCCTGAGGGAATACTATAAACCTAATAAACAGTAAAGTTTGAATTAAAAAAGCATAGGCCAGCAGTGCTTTACCATCCACAATGGCTAGATTGAAATCCACAGAGTCTCTAAAATGTTATTTGGCCACTTACATCAACCCCCTTTGCCCAAAGCAGGTAACAAGTGTTTAGATAGACTTCCCCCTTCTGAAAAATTCCCACACATCCTTTAAGACCCAGCTCAAATGTCACCACCTCCAATGACTCCGTCTGCTCGGTCCCGCAGGCAGCTGAGTGTCCCTCTTCTGGGCTGCCCACAACACCGTCCATCTGTTTCCACTGTAGGACTCACCACATTTGCCACGATTAAGAGGTCCCTCCTGGTGGGTCAGAGCCCACGGACCTGTCAGGCTGCCTTTAGACATGGCAGGTGCTGTCTGGTTTTCTCCTACCTCTGCCCAGTGCCTCTTGTGGAGTCATACAAAGCAATCCCTAAAGAGATGCTAAATGAAAGATTGGGACAGAGGTTCAAGAGGGAGGGGTAAAAAAAAAAAAAAAAAAAGTTAAAAAAAAAAGGGAGCAATTAAAAAAAAAAAAAAGAGGGAGGGGTATTTGTATACTTATAACTGATTCACACTGTTGTATGGCAGAAAAGGCAATCATTCTCTAATTTTAAAAGAAGTAAGAAAGAGAAGATTGGAGGAAAGATGTGACTGTCATTTCCTTCTTTTCTGGTCAGAAGGGAGCTATGAAAGTGTGAAAGGAGAAAGTAGAGAGGGTCAGAATAATGCCAACTGCCTCATTAACCTGCCTTAATTCACCTCCTATTGTGCATGTTTCAAATTTTGTGAATGATTTTGCAGCGCTTTTCCTTACCATGAATTCTTCTAAGACTTTACTTCGATTTTTAAACCCATTCTAGGGCAATGCGATTGGTCTTCATGGGCTCGGTCTTCTTTACTTTTATGGGAAGGAGTTCCCGTGGTAAGTTAAATAGTTTTATCATCTTTCATGTTTCCAGAAATTGACTAGGGTGAAATTCATGACCATTGATTAATTTAAAGGAATTAGTCTCTATTACCTGGTTTGCCGAGGTATCATATCTGATAATACAAAATAAAATAATCCAGTGAAATATTTGCCAGAGACATAGAGTAAGCTTGTGACAAGAATAACAACCCTAATTAACATCTTAGAATCATAGATCCTAAGTAACTTTAGAAATCATCTAACTCAAGAGGATTTTTTTTGGATAGATAAATTTGTCTTCTTAGTTTAACTTCTATCTTTTTGAGTGACCTTCCCCCAATATTTAACAAAACCTATTGAAGGTGTAGGAAAAGACATAATTTACAATGATAATGAGATAATTATTTCTTAGTAGAATCTAATATAATAATGAAATAAAATGTGTAATACTTCTGATACAATTTTAATTAGCTTAAATCACATAGGGTACTAACTACACTCTTTAAAAAAGTGGAAGACAATTATTACCATGGAGTTATGCATGTACCTTTGAGTAACAAAGTGTAATTATCTTGCAGAATTATGCAGAAGCACTTAAATACTTTCAGAAAGCTGCAGAGAAGGGATGGCCCAATGCACAGTTTCAGTTAGGCTTCATGTACTACTGTAAGTACTATATGTGTGGCTGCTTTACTTAGGATGATAAATGCATCATTAAGTCTGCTCCTTTTTTAACACAAATCAAAGGGTTGGTGTGGATGGTTTAGACAGAACAATCAGGCAGCAATTTGAGGAGGAATTTGAAGAAGACAAGGAAAAGTACGCTATTTGGGGGAGGGGACAATGAGGTACAGCCACAAAGCTCACCTTAAAAAGCCAAGTATGAGCAAGTATGAAACTCACAAGAAAGGTCAAACTTGAGAGAAAGATTTGGGTAGCATCAACATAGAGGTGTTAGTTAAGAGTAGCCAAGCTTCCAAAGGGAACGGAGAGAGAGTACAAGAGAAAGGCGTGGTAGGCCACATAAGAGATCTGGTGATCCTTGGCACCATATTGAAAATATGGCAAAGAAAGAGTCATCACAGGAAGACTGAAAATGCACAGTCAGAGGGATGGGGTGGGGAGGAGGTTATCTTAAGGAGGACAAGGGTTAGAAATTTCAAGAAAGAGTAAATGAATGATACTCCGCTGAAGTTCAGTGAAAAGCCTGGTTCTCACTTTTTGAAAACAAGGACAAAATATCTGTGGAACTTATCAGTAAGGAGGATGTTTGTGAGGTCATTGAACTGGTTGAGAGGGAAGCCAGATACAGTGGGCTGAGGAGTACATGTGAGGTGAAGAGGTAGATGGGTCCAAATATTATTGGAAGTAGTGTTCCTTTAAATGGAGGAGAGAGGTGAGATAATAGCATGAGGGAGACCAAGAATCAAGAGAAAGTGTTTTTAAGATGGTGAGAGACCTGAGTATAATTTTTTGCAGAAAAATGAAAGTGAGTCAACCAATGGAGGTGGTTAATGTGTCATTGGGGAGATGAGATAATTGATAAAGAGGTTCTGGAAAAATTTAGGTGGCATTTCTGATCTTACCTGACCAGTGGCAAATCTGCAAGTATCTGATCAGGTCCAGGGAGCCTCACTAGCTTTGATAAAGAGGAGGGATTTCTCATCCTCAAAAACTGGAGAGATGATGAAACAAACGGTGCCGTTGTAAATCTGGGGAGAGAGGCAAGTGAGGAAAGATAACGAGAGGGCTCTTTTAGTGAGCTCAGAGGTACAGTCATTACCTGAGAACAAAGGTGGAGTGATTGAGATAAGTGATCTCAGAAAGCCTTGAAGATTTGTAATCATTTTTATACGGACTGAGAGATTGGCCAAGACACATACCAAGAGATCCAAATATATCTGAGTGTTCTGTCTCAGTCCATCCCATCAGAGGTGGAGCAAGGGCGGGAGCAGATGTATCATCAGGAAGCCAGATCTGGCCTAGAGGTCAACTGGCATTTTCCACAATAGTCCAGCTTCAGAGTCTGTTCTGTACATCTTGGAGGTTGCCTGAGATAGCCTGTCTTTCTAGTTTATTCCAAGTCCCAGCCCCAGGATCCATCAGTTTCCTCAAGCTTCTAAAATCAGGGTAATAGTTATGGCTGATGTTTAAGTCTTGATATGCTTTTACTCATTTAGTCCTCTCAACACATCCTGGGGGGTATCCCACAGTTTATAGACGAGCAAACTGAGCCCTATTGAGGTCACAAGTCTTACACGAGGTCACATGATCACACACTCACTGGATCTGGGATTCTAACCCAAATGATCTACCAGTAGAGCTACTGCTCTGGCACTGCTTCTGAAGGCTAAGAAATGTTAGAGCTGGGAGGCAATTTCAGAACCACCGGAAGAAAGCCCTTCCTCTTGCAAAGGATGTGCCCCAAGGTGCCCAAGTTGCCAAAGGAGTAATGGGAGAACCCCAACAAGAACCCCAGCTTCTGGGAGTAGCTGTTTCTCCACACCAGCTCCAAATACCTCTCCTTGCTCCAAGCCTGAGCTGAGTCTGAGCTGGACCCCTTGGAGCTGGGAGTTGCCTGCCCCAAATCGATGGTTACGTCTGGGAGGAGCTGTACTGGCCCCCTGGTATGGAAGGACGACAGTGATGGTAGCACACGTCATGGAGGGGCTTCTGGTCCTCAGAGACTACCACTTGGTCTCCTTTCCATTAACTTCATTAACAATATGTGCCATATTGAGGAGATATTTTCATGAGACTAGACAGTCCTTCTCCTTCAGTTCGCTGAATGGGCAGAGAACATTCATTTCCACACTCTTCCTTCTAATCTAACTCAACATCCCCCCCCCTTCACCCCGCTCCAAATAGTGAATCGGGAGTAGCTTGACTTTTGCCTGACTCTTCTGAACCTATTTAAAATAGCAGGAATCACTATGACCATTACATGCATAAATTATAATGTAAAAAAATAATGTAAATAAGGGGTGGCTCAAAATGATTCTAATTTTTCAGCTGGCTCTGGAGTATGGAAGGATTATAAACTTGCCTTCAAATATTTTTACTTGGCTCTCAGAGTGGGCAGCCGCTAGCCATTTATTACCTGGCCGAGATGTACGCCACAGGAACAGGAGTGCTGCGATCATGCAGAACCGCTGTGGAGGTAAATCAAGAGCTGTTTCTGCAGTACTTTTCACTTGTCACACAGAGGAGGTGGTACTGTCCTTAAACTGTGGTGCCTTTGATTCTATACATATTATCTTGTTTCTTCCAGCTGACAATGTGAATACTGACGTTTGCCAGAAGGAAGAGCAGTATTAACTCAGCCTGGGACAGGGAGGCAGAGAAACGATCCTTCCTCTCTCTTGCATTTGGCTTTTCATCAAGTTCAGAGCTCTCCTCAGAATTCAGTTAGGGAGCTCTGTTTCAGTCGTCAATCAAATTGCCAGGGCAACTTGGCACTTCTAGTGGGATTGGGAGTTGCAACTTGGGAAATGAAAGGCTTGATTTAGCCTAGAAAATGTAGCCCGCTTTTTCCCAGAAAGCAAGGTCCTGAGGTTTTTTTGATGATTTGGATGACAATGGAGAAAGTAAATTCTTTTAACCTGGGATAGTGGTGCACTTTTCAAAAGAGTGCTTTTAGGATCTTAATGTCCTTCATTGATTTATTAAACACTTCCCCTGCACCAGTATAAATACCTCCATGTTGTAATCTAACTCCTCTGAAATTCGTTTCAAAAGCTGCCAGCTAATCATCTGTCTTTAGATTTGCTCCTTTGCCAGCTCCCTAATGAACTGTGGGTGGCTAGCCTCCTTTGCGTGCATAAGTGCTGTTCAGCTTGGCTGACAGTCATCCCCATGTGCTCTGCACACCTCCCTCATTTTGCCGCCCATGCCCTGAGGCGTGTCCTCCCCTCGCTCTCCCACGTCAGCTGTCCTCACAGGGCCGCAGTGCCCAGTAAGGCCCTTACAAAAACAAAAACAGAAGCTGAGATGTTCTTGTCCTGCCAAATAGCCTCCAAGTCAGAGAAGTTTATTACACAAATTTAAAATAAGCCCCAGGAACTTTAAGCTCAAGACAAGTAAAATACAACTTATAACCTTTGTGCCTATGAAAGATATGAACTCCTCACCCTAAATAATTTTCAAAGGCCATGCTTCAGACCAAAAATCCTGGCCTGACCAGCCAGGAACTGAAGACTGATGTCAGTTACCATTTGCATGGAATGACATGTATTGGCTAACTAGTCTGCTTGATTTTTCTTTCCAAACACAGCTTTATAAAGGTGTCTGTGAACTAGGCCACTGGGCTGAGAAATTCCTGACAGCATACTTCGCTTACAAGAATGGTGATATAGATTCTTCTCTTGTTCAGTACGCACTGCTTGCAGAAATGGGGTATGAAGTAGCTCAAAGCAATTCAGCATTCATTTTGGAATCTAGTAAGATAAGTTAAAATTCTCTGCAATTCTCTAATCATACATATGCATATTTGACTTTACTATAGGGGCACCTTAAGCCTTCCTAACGGAATGTCTCCTTTTTTTTTTTTTTAAGAAAAGGCTAAAATTCTTGAAAAAGAGAAGATGTATCCAATGGCACTTCTCCTATGGAATCGAGCTGCCATTCAAGGTATCCGAACTTAGAAGAAAATGAGCACTGCCTGGCCCCTGTCCATTATTATTCCTCTGATTTTCTACAGCTGAGCTCTTGGGCACATAAGCAGAAAGGGGCAGAATATATAGTATGTGGTATTTCACACTGATGATAGGGTCAGTCTTTGGTTGGAGGTCATTTCCAGAAATTTCTTTTGTTATTCTCAAGGTCCCCAGTTCAGCATGTGGCAGGAATTTTTCTATGGCTCTGTCTCCATGGCACCTAAACAGTTATCTGAAACTTGACAGTGTTACTCAAAAAATCAGTTTTCCTGGTCTGGCTTCAGTCACTCATTTGCTGAGTTTTTTTTTTTTTTTTTTTAACTTATCAGAGATACTATCTATCTTTCAAGGAGTTTATAGATAAAATTACTTATGGCTGTAAGACTTGCTTGATTCTTCTTTTAAAATATCACTTTGAAGATTACCACAAACTTTAGATCCTTATTGTAATGATTATATGGTAGCATCACACACACATAAAATTAATTAGCGAGATCCAACCCCCTTCCCTTCCTGGGGTTCCTAGGCCCCACTACAGGGATCACATGTGATGAGGAAGGTAAGATAGGGTGGCGGGGAAGCACTGGCAGGTGGCTTTGCTTCACTGTGTCTCATTCCATTCTTCCCCTAAAATCATATTGCTAGAAGCAGAGAGCTTCTCCAAAGCTGTCACTATTGGCATTTGGATATGTGAGGAACTCTCTTATAGTAAGAGAGCAATTTTACTTCTGATTAATTTCTTAAAGTCACCTCATGCTAAGGTCGAATCATCCCTTTTCTTCAAGAAGTGAATGGGATAAAAAAAAAAATTCTCAGTTGATGAAGCAGAATGAAAAAGCCACCACTGGTGCCTTCTCGGATTCAGCTGAGCTGCTACTGCAGCGGCAAGCCATCCATGTGATTTTAGTGAGAAATTCCCGAAAAAAGAAAAGCCCATGTTTTCTAAAATTCAATGAATACCTTGTTTGGAGTGGGGAAACAACACCAGCAATCTCTCATCTATGGCAAATCAGCTCAACTGTAGCAAATACAGGTTTATCCCAAGCCATAAAATGCTGAGAAGCTGCACCAAGGGAAAGAGACCTTGAAAACGAGAGGACATTAATATTAAACAGAATTCACCAATATAAAAATGTCAGACCACTAAAAATAATTATGTGTCAAAAGAGAGGTCAGACATGAGTGTCTCTGAAGATGTAGCTGCTGGTGGCTGCCTCAAGGTGAGGAAATCCAGTCGTGGAAGTTAGGCTTCCAGCCAGTCACTGGTGGTGCTTACCTTCAGGAGCTGCTGTGTGTGATGAGGCTGTTGAACCATCAAGATGGTGAACTGGAGGGAAAACCCCTCCCCCTGTCTAGTGACCCTCTGAGAGCCTGTCAGGATTGCCAACTGCCCCCAGTCAGTCCCCTGAGTAGGGTGGAGCTGAATCCTCTGGAGAATCTACTTGTTCACAACCTTTCATTCTTAGAGACCTCTGGGACCTGCTTACTGCTTGTAAAGCTCAAAAATGCAGAGTCCTGTTCTTTTGTGGTTATAATGCAGAAGGAATCTTGGGGTCAAAGGTTAAGGCAGCTTTGGGCAAAATTAGAGATGGAGCAGGTTTCTCTTTAGAGCTTAAGGGGTCTCTTGCCTCTCCAGGCCCCTCTGGGCCCCTCTTCTGGGCATCATTTCTATAAGGTCTTGCCCCCAGCTACCTGTACATTTTGAAATACCTGAGAAGCAAACCCTAACAACTAATATCTTTGGCAGCTTAAGAATTTTATGATGTTGCTTCTAATTATAGAAAGCTAAAGGTGGTTTACATTTTAGTACAGGATTCCAGAAGGTTAAAAGAACTTCAGAACACAAAGGAATTAATTTCAAAAATTTTTATGCTTTGTATTAGGCCAAATGGGGAGAAAAACTTAGGAGTCCTATAGCCCTTAATGATATGGACCATATCACACAAGGTTACTTACCAGTTTTCCAAGTAAGCCTAGACTGTGCATCAGGGTTGGCCACAGTTGAAGTGGAAGTCCTGCATGAGCATCCCCTCATCTTTCCAATCAACATAGTCCTGGTGACTGAAAACACGGGCCCCAGAGACCCCCTTAGAGGTCATCCCTAGTTAGCCTTCAAAAGACTGAAGTCTCACATCTTAAAAAGTCATGTGAATTTTTTTTACTCCGACATGAATATTTTCATGTTTGTTGGGAATTAAGATTGTAGAATACTTAACATCTGGGAAAAGCATTTTCTAAAAAAGTTTCCTACTATGTCTATCCACTCATTCCATAAATATTCATCAGGTTCCGTTCCAGTTCTGGGACTGTATTAGTGATCAAGAGCTTCAAAGTTTTCTCTCATCAAAGAGGGAGAGAAAATAAACTAGTAAACAAAATAATAGTGATACGTGCTATGAAGAAATAAAGCCTGTAGATGGGACAGATAATTACTGGAGTGTAGTCTGACACTCACAAGGTGGTCAGAGAAGTGCTCGGCAGGAAGCAACATTTGCAGTGAGTCAGAAAGATGAGGAACTCCAAACACGCCAGGCAGAGGGACTTGAAGAATCTTACTGCAGGGATCCTGAGGCAAGGATGAGCTCGGTGTGTTGAAGGAATATGAAGAAGGCCAGAACATACCAAGAAAGTGATGAGAGATAAGGATAGTCAGGGAGGCAGAAGACAGACAAGGTATCGCTTGCAGGTCAGGTGAGGAATCTGGATGTTATTCCAAGTGCAAAGTTTTCACACAGGGAATAACACGATCCGATTTTACATTTGAAAAAAATCATCTTGGCTGTTGTAATATTCCAGGATGAGACTAGATGGTAGAGGAGGGGGCAAAAAATGGGTGTGTTTTGGCTGTTGTAATATTCCAGGATGAGACTAGATGGTAGAGGAGGGGGCAAAAAATGGGTGTGTTTTAAAGAAAGAGGACTTGCTAATGGATTTGATAATAAAAGTGAGAGGAAAGAACTGGGGATAATTCTCCTAGATTTATGACCTGAGAAGTGGGGTGCTGGCCCTGAGAGAGAAAAGAAACTGATGATTTTGCTTGGAGGAAGAGGCAATGGGGTGTTAAGATTCTCTACTGGATGTCTTAAGTTTGAGATCCGGGTAGGGAAGTCAAGAAGGCACTTGTAAGAATCTGGAGCTTATGAGAGACAGGACTGTAAATACAAATTCAGAAATAGTGACCATAGAGAGCCGTGGAACTAGATGAAATGACGTGGAGACAGAGCAGAGTGGTGGAGAGGAGGGGATGGCAGGAGAGGAGAGGAAAGAAGGGAGAGAAGCTGGAGGAAAAAAACTGGTGATAAGGCCTTAGCAGTCCGACATTTCGAAGTTAGTGGAGGAAGTCAGGCAAGAGTTTATAATGGAGAGGGCTATGTGGCATGAGGGAAGTCGAGAAAGGAAAGGACCTGGGCAGTTAGGCCCAGGGCTTCCAGCGTGGCTTAGCGGCCCAGTGCGATGAAGACAGGGATGTGGCCGGGGTTTTGGCTGCATGGAAGTTATCGACCACCTCGAAAGTTGAAGTTTATGGAGGTGGGAGCAGAAGCCAGGCTGGGGTGGGTTGAAGAGTATGTGGGAGGAGAAGCTTTTGAGACAAGTATATAACACACTTTTGAAAAGGCTGAGTGTGAAGTAAACTGAGAAATGGGGCGTTGTGACAAGGAGATGCCGTGGGATGAAGAAATGGGATGAAGGGTTTGATGTCATTCACAGAAGATACCAAAGGGCGTTTGCGTGACTGATGGGACTAGAAAGGGGGGGAAGCTGGTGATGCAGGAGAGCAGAGCTCTGCAGGAGTGAAATCTGAGAAAAGAGGGATGGGATCCAGTTGACCTAGCTACAGAAAATTAATCTAAAAGATAAAATTACTAATGTTATATTCTGGGACTGCCCTGGTGGCGCGGTGGATATGAATCCACCTGCCAATGCAGGGTCACTAGTTCACTCTCTGGTCCAGAAAGATTTCACATGCTACAGGGCAACTAAGTCCGTGCACCTCAACTATTGAGCCTGTGCTCTAGAGTCTGCGAGCTGCAGCTGCTGAGCCTGTGTGCCACGACCACCAAAGCCCCTGAGAAGCCATGGCAGTGAGAAGCCCCCACTCTCCGCCCCCCGCAGATGCCCACGAGCAGCAGTGAAGACGCAGCATTGCCAAAAATAAACAAAAGTATAGCAGAGTGTACATGTAAAAAAATTGTTATAATGTTTTACACTTTAAGAACATTTGCACCATACTGTGGGAATTATCCTACAATGAAAACAGCTAGTATTGTGTGTTATATCTATAAATCATATCTAATCCTGATTATAGGATTCTAAGTGTTTTTTTTTCCTTTTCTATATAGGTTATCATTAGGTTGAGTTACTAGGAATTACACCTGAATCATTTGAGTTATTCTTCTTCTCTTTCTGGTATTTCTATCAGGCAATGCATTTGCTAGAGTGAAAATTGGAGATTACCATTACTATGGCTACGGGACCAAGAAAGACTATCAAACAGCAGCCACACATTATAGCATTGCAGCCGACAAGTATCACAGCGCACAAGCATGTTCAACCTGGGCTATATGTACGAACACGGTTTAGGTATCACAAAGGTAACTGTGCTGGTAGTCATCCAACCCTAGTAACAATGGCTGTACAGGAAGGAAAATTTGCAAATGTTTTCCATTTCTCTGATGTCATCAATGGAGAGAAGAAGCCTTAACATTTGCTGAGCCCTCCCACAGACCAACACGTACCACGGACCCTCACATAGACTCCATAAGATCGGATTTATTTTCACCATGACGCCTTAGGACATAACTAACAAGTGGAAGACACCTGGACTGCGTGTGGTGTGTGAGTGTGATAAGTCATGTCCGATTCTTTGTGATCCCATGGACTGTAGCCCGCCAGTCTCCTCTGTTCATGGGATTTTCCAGGCAAGAATCTAGTGACCGATCTGATTCATAGTGAATTCATGCTTTTCCCAGCAACACTAGTGGGCTCTGCCCCCACTCCCTTCCACCTCCAGACCTCTTTCCATTAGTTCCCATTGACTCTGTAATAACCTAAATGGGAAAAGAATTTGGAAAAGATCAGGTATGTGTCTGAGTCTGTGATATGGATCACCTTGCCGTGCATCTGAAACTAACACACAGCACAGTTAATCAACTGTACTCCAAAAACCCACAAATCAAAAACAAGTGTCCACCAATTCTCAAGCTCTCAGTAGTAAGGAAAAAGTGAGAATGAGGTCCCAGCTGAATACTGGGAGGTGCTTTGGTCCAGAAATGTCTTTTGACACACCCGCTGCAAACACGACACAGCGCTGAGAGCTCTAGGGGGCCCAAGAAGATGGATCTCAATCCTTTAAAAGCTACACTTGACTTGAGGAGATGAGGCGTGTTTATTAAGAAGAGGGCTAAAACTACAAGGGAATATTGAGTAAATCCTGTAGTAAGTGTAAGCAAGGCAGAGGATGGCATTGGGGTCTGACAGGGTGAGGAAGGTGTATTATATGTCAGTATCGAAGATCATGGCATCTGGTCCCATCACTTCATGGGAAATAGACAGGTAAACAGTGGAACAATATCAGACTTTATTTTGGGGGGCTCCAAAATCACTGCAGATGGTGACTGCAGCCATGAAATTAAAAGATGCTTACTCCTTAGAAGAAAAGTTATGACCAACTTAGATAGCATATTGAAAAGCAGAGACATTACTTCGCCAACAAAGGTCCGTTTAGTCAAGGCTATGGTTTTTCCTGTGGCCATGTATGGATATGAGAGTTGGACTGGGAAGAAAGCTGAGTGCCAAAGAATTGATGCTTTTGAACTGTGGTGTTGGAGAAGACTCTTGAGAGTCCCTTGGACTGCAAGGAGATCCAACCAGTCCATTCTGAAGGAGATCAACCCTGGGATTTCTTTGGAAGGAATGATGCTAAAACTGCAGCTCCAGTACTTTGGCCACCTCATGCGAAGAGTTGACTCATTGGTAAAGACTCTGATGCTAGGAGGGATTGGGGGCAGGAGGAGAAGGGGACAACAGAGGATGAGATGGCTGGATGGCATCACTGACTCGATAGATGTGAGTGTGAGTGAACTTGGGAGTTGGTGATGGACAGGGAGGCCTGGTGTGCTGCGATTCATGGGGTCGCAAAGAGTCGGACACGACTGAGCGACTGAACTGAACTGAACTGAATGATAGTAATAGCCAGGTGTTGGTGTATTGTTTGTACCACCTCATTTAAGTCACATAACCACTGAATGAGATGCATCCTATCATTGGCCTCCATTTTCGTGTCAGGAAACCACAGAGCAGGTTAAATCACAGGACTGAGTTTGCAGGGCTCATCGGTGGTGGAACCAGAATTTGAACCCAGACCTATCTGACCCCACATTTCTGGTGGGAAGAGTGGGCCCTGCATTAATGCATTTTCTATGCTCTCTCCTTCCTTCCAGTTGTGCTAGTAACTGGGAATTATTGCAGGGAATTTCCTGGCTGACGACCACTCCTGTGCCTACTGCAGCAAGGGCTTCTTGCTCAGGTGCCCACAGTCCGGTGGGAGAGGTCCTTGCCTTTCTGTGCTCCCCAGCACCTGCCTTTTGCCTGATGACTCTCCATCTTCCCCAGCACCCTAAGTCGTGGAAAGACTGTCAAACCCAAATGCAGTCTGTTATCCCTGTTCTTAGCAGGTGCAACTTTCCTGTGTTTATGAAATGGGGGCAGAGGGGACGGGACCAAATAGCTAAATTGGTTGATTATTAAGTCACATAACCACTGAATGAGATGCATCCTATCATTGGCCTCCATTTTCGTGTCAGGAAACCACAGAGCAGGTTAAATCACAGGACTGAGTTTGCAGGGCTCATCGGTGGTGGAACCAGAATTTGAACCCAGACCTATCTGACCCCACATTTCTGGTGGGAAGAGTGGGCCCTGCATTAATGCATTTTCTATGCTCTCTCCTTCCTTCCAGTTGTGCTAGTAACTGGGAATTATTGCAGGGAATTTCCTGGCTGACGACCACTCCTGTGCCTACTGCAGCAAGGGCTTCTTGCTCAGGTGCCCACAGTCCGGTGGGAGAGGTCCTTGCCTTTCTGTGCTCCCCAGCACCTGCCTTTTGCCTGATGACTCTCCATCTTCCCCAGCACCCTAAGTCGTGGAAAGACTGTCAAACCCAAATGCAGTCTGTTATCCCTGTTCTTAGCAGGTGCAACTTTCCTGTGTTTATGAAATGGGGGCAGAGGGGACGGGACCAAATAGCTAAATTGGTTGATTCTTTGGATGTTAGCAAACCACACTCCCTCCCTTCCAGCTGTCATCCACATCTGTACAGCAGAACAGGGATACAAGCCCTGCCCCAGGCTTTAAGGATGAAACGAATAAGCCTTTGTGAAAGGGCTTTGTCGAGAAACAGTGTGTGGAATGGCTGTTATGTAGATCAGAAGAGAACTTGAAGGATTGCTAAATCAGGCTTCAATAGGATTAAAGCTTTTGCTCCTCATTCCCCATGTAAAACATAACCACATTGGTGAGAGGAGCATTGTCTGCATAGAGGATGAAGGTGACCCCACCCCGTGGGTTAGATTCAGACGAGCTCTCCTTCCCGCCACCCCTCCCCGTGAGTCGAGGAGGACTGGACTCCGCGGCCTCAGCACCGTGAGGTCGTCTGGCCCTGATTCCCTGCAGCGGGGCGGGCGGCTCTGTCGGGACACGGGTTGGCCGTCTGCACAGCCTGCCCGCCACCTCAGGAGCTTCGGTTTTCCTCCGCGGAGCCACTGCTGGGCTCTCTCCTAGGCACTTTCTTCACGATGTCAAATAGCAGTTGTGGAGACAGACAATTTCATACATCTGGAAAACACTTTGAAGTTTCCTTCTAGTCACGTTTCTGTTCTTTTCAGTCAGGGTTCTTGTTAAATCATGGATAGTTCATTTTGATCAGTCTCTCAGTCACACATACATTTTTTTTCCTACAGAAAGTCTCTACATTTAACCGAAAAAAAAAAAAAAAAAACCAGGAAAAGCTACACTTAACCTCAGACCTGGACACAGAAATTTTAGATTCAGTTAATGAGGAGATGTTGCTTTTCGTCTTTATTAATTTATTCTGTTTAGTAACTAGTAAAATAATAACCAAGTACCCAGAGGCCAAGTTTAATTAATCTTGCTATCTTGCCGTCAAATTAATGATGAGATATCACTTCTTCTAATTCTTAAAACAAATATGTGGATAATTAAAAGCCCAAAGCTTGTTCCAGGGATGTTTAACGAAAGCAAAGCAATTAGGAGAACAGGTAATTACGCATGTCTTTAACAAGGCTCTTCACCATCCTTTGTGTCACTTAAACCTCACGCAAACCAGTGGAAGAGGTGAGTCTAACATTTTTAATAGGATTTATCAGAGAATCAAATAGGGTTTTGGTAAACTCTGTAGTTAAGCCTTCTGGAAAAAGAAAGGTACAAATCAACTCGGTAAATCAATGCAAAAATGTGGGTTATGTTTCTCATCCTTCTTTAGGAGCAGATTTGAGGACTAGGGTGATATAGATGAATTATACTAACAGCTTCATTGAGAAGCATCTCAACATCTCATTCTCCAATATCTGACTGCAAGTTAAGCTCGCTTGGCTTAAACTGCAGACCAGGACTGACTGCACTGCTGTTGTTTTCTTGTTTGGCCATACCACATGACATGCAAGATCTTAGTTTCCTGACCAGGGATTGAACCCGGCCCCCTTAGTGGAAGCAAGGAATCTTAACCACTGGACTGCCAGGGAACTCCCCGCACCATTGTTTTGGAACACAAAATAGTACCTGGAGAGAAACTGAGAAATGACCTGAACTAATTTAGAAATATAAGCACTCAGCTCACAAGTTAATATGAAATTCCTTCTCAATTTATACTTGATTCAGAGGTACTTCAAAAATTTAACCATGAGAAAAAAACAGTTGCCCATTCTCTCTGTTTTTTGTCCTTATCCTGGTTCAGGCCAAAGTTTCTGTTTGTTGTGAAGGCTTGTCGGGTTTCTCTCATTCTAATGTTCTTCCTTGAACTGTATGGCAGAGAAAGCTCTGTCCGCCAAAGATGTGTAATCTCCGATGGAGGAAATACTCGCTACTGGGATATGGCTCCTAGTCTGAGGCTGCACTTCCCAGCTCCCGTCACATCCATGTGACTTCTTTTCAATGAAGGAATGGATGTGAAAGGGAAGAGTGTAATTTCTGGGCCAAGGCTGCTAAGAAGTAGTTGGAGCTTCTCCGAGAGGCTGTAGCACAGAACCACCCCAGGAAAATTTACCACCAACCAGTAACATCCACAATGGACTGAAATGTGGAGGGTTTGTTCGTTACAGATGTTAGCATTACTTCAGTTAACATATATACATCTGGTGAAGCCCCACCAAGTTATTCTTTATACTTTAACAGTATAACTCCAGTACCGTTACTCTGTGACTTAACTCCCCCCCACACACACACAGATATAAATATGAGCAAACGCAAAAATAAAAAAGAATCTTACTGACTTTCTATTGCCTAATGAAGTCCAGACTTCTTACCCTGGCATTCAAAACCCTCCTTGACCTAACCTGCCTTGGTAATAACGGCTGGATATGCCACTATTTCCCTATACACCTTCTAGGCTGCTTTTCCTTTCCCCCATGCCCTTAAACTGCACCCTCCTGACTTTAGGTCATATTGCCCTGTTTGCTGGAATGATGTCCTCTCACGTTTTTGCCCACTGAAGACCGATCCATTTTTAAACAGCTTCAATATCATCATCTCTATGAATCCTTCGATGAATCCCTAGATTTAAAAGACATCTGATTCTAAACTTCTGTGGTACCGTGCCTTGCTTTTCTTCATTCATTTACTTACTCAGATATTTATCAAGTCCTTGTTTTGTGTCCAGAAACACTGTCTGTGACTCTGGGGATACAAGAACAAGGCATCCTTAAAAGAGTCCACAGTGTGCTATGAAGAGACACATCCATAATGATGGTCAAAGTGCAAAATGGTGTGTGTGCACACAGAGAGAGGGAGGGAGTGATAGTCGCTCAGTCATGTCCCACTCTCTGCAGCCCCAGGGACCGTAGCCTGCCAGGCTCCTTTGTCCAGGCAAGAATACTGGAGTGGGTTGCCATTTCCTTCTCCAGGGTATCTTACCAACCCAGGGATCAAACCTGGGTCTCCCACATTACAGGCAGACTCTTTACAGTTTGAGCCACCAGAGAAGCAGTGGCTTCTAAGTATAAAGACAGGTCAACTTAAAAAGTATCAGCAGATACATGCTTGACTTTATCTTATAATCTGTAGACAATACATTAGAATATGTAATGAATCCATAGACTTTTTCCAAAGGAATACCCGAGACAGAGGTAGCAATAAAGTTGTAAATGACAATCATCAATCAGATGAAATAATTTAGATGAAGCTTATCTCTCTTGAAGAGATGGGGACTGGGCAAGTGGTCAGGAAGGAAATATAATGTGCTTTTAACTATGTATGAAAAGCAATGTTCATTTCCGTGTTGCTGAACATAGTACTCTTTTTGCAAAATAAATCCTCTACTTCAAATTACTGTCCTAATGCTTTAAGAAAGGTTATGACTCTTTCTAAAAGATGTATATTTTGTCCTGTCATATTTCTGAGAGGGCCATTTTAAAATCTAACTTTAACTTGGCTTTTCCAGAAAATAATTCTGTTCTGGTGTTTAAAGCTTCAGCTCTAACACTCAATAGGTGGTCAGACCAGACAAATGAGAAATAAAAATGCTTCATGCATAATTACTTTTATTTTTGACAGATGTATTTGTAGTTTATTCAGTAGATGTGGTTTTGTTTTACCTGCAGGAACCAAAGAAATGTGTTATCTTGTATGCCTAACTATAATATATTGAAACTCATTTCTAAAGGCTAATTTCCTCTCACTTTTTGTCTTAATTTGGATAGATTTTCCAGTCAATATCTTAAAACATATATGCTTTTTTCCATTTTAGAGTATCAAAACAACAAAAAAATAGTGAAAAAAACTCCAAAAATAAAAATAGAGTATCATGTGTTTCTTACTCTCTATGTAAAAAAAAAACAAAACCCATTTTAGAACAAAATCTGACAATACGATTCCTCAGCCTGAATGAATAGTTTTTTTATTTTACAAACCTGTAAAATCTCAGCTCTGCCACTTACAAGTCAAATGAATTTGGATGAGTGACTTAAGCTCTCTGTGTCAGTTTTTTCATCTTTAAAATAGGGTTAATATCATCCGCCCTACAGCATTGTCATAGGGTTTAAATGACACCACAACAGTGGTGGCTGTTACACAGTAAATATTTAATAAGTATTAGGAGATGGCAATGGCACCCCACTCCAGTACTCTTGCCTGGAAAATCCCATGGACAGAGGAGCCCCTTAGGCTGCAGTTCCTGGGGTCACTGCGAGTCAGACACGACTGAGCGGCTTTGCTTTCACCTTTCACTTTCATGCATTGGAGAAGGAAATGGCAACCCTCTCCCGTGTTCTTGCCTGGAGAATCCCAGGGATGGGGGAGCCTGGTGGGCTGTCGTCTCTGGGGTCGCACAGACTCAGACACGACTGAAGCGACTTAGCAGCAGCAGCACCAGCCATTATTCTGCAATACTGTGCAACCATTAAAAATACAAATACTATAGACTAATATCTTAAAATGTGGTTTATTGCTTGAAATATAGTGTTAGCTTAAGAAAACAGAAGACAAAGTATCATACAGAGTGAAAATTTCCTTAATTAAAAATATGTATACATGAATATAAAAACACTGAAATGCTGCAGGATGTGTGTGGAATATCAGTAGTTACCTCTCTACAGTGAGATTGTGGGTGTTTTCCCCTCATTTGTTCACCTCTATATTTTAAAAGTTTCCACTAATTTAACATATTTATAATAAGAAAATAAGAATGGATTATTAAAGAAACTGTCTCTGTCCCAGCATAAGAAAGTTTTGATGACACCCAAAGATTCTGGGCTGGAAAGCCCCTTTATCATGTGATTGAACAATTTTCATAAACCAGATATTTTTATTGCTGGAGAATTCTGTATCTTTGAGTTGTGAGCAACTTTTGAACATGTGAGCATTGAACAGGACTTCAACACACCTGACATTATAGTCAGAAACATGTAAGAAGTCTATAGATAGGTTTACATAATCTCCTAATCAGTGAATTTAGAGCAAAATAAACTCAAATGTACCACAGAAAAGTTAAACGTAAGTGGACTAGATATGCAATGGATGTATTTAATGAACCTTGAGAATCACCAAAGCGCTGTTTACCAAGGGGAACTTTTGTGTGGAAATGATACTGATTTTTTTTTTTTTTTCACTAAATAGGGTCAAAGAACAAGGAGTCTTTTCCAGAGTTTAGTAATAAAATTTTCTTTCTATGAGTTGCCCTAATTAGCCAGAAACGTTCAGGATTTTCTTTCTCTGGTAATTTTAAAGAAAGACTTTCCTATCCCATCCAACCTCCTCTGCCAATGGTGAGGCCGCCTTGGCCAGGAGCCAGCTCATCCCACTTGAATGGTACTTCTCTGCTATTTTTTATTATAAGCCAAGTGACTCACTTGTGATATTTGTACCCCAAGAAATGAATTAATAACTCTTGCTGGCTTTAAATAAGAAGGAATGCCTGAGATATTGACACAGACTGCCTTTTTCCGAACGCCCCATTCAAGTTAATATGCCTGTCACGTATGGGAGTGACACCACTGTTATCATCTGCAGGGTGTTTTCAAATGAACAGCCATTGAATTTGTTGGAATTAGAGACACAAATTAGAGTTTTTACAACATCATTTTCTCTGTTGCCAGAAAGATTTGTTCTGAACAGTCTCCTGAATTTTAAGTATTTTAAGCAGGCCTCCTTCCTCTTTCCCAAACATAAATTTACCAGTCCACAAAACTTCGGAAAAATTTAAGAAATGACAAGCAGAACACAGCTGAGAGGACACCACCCAAGAAATGTGTTCAGCCGAGGCTTCAGGATTCACAACTATTAAGGCCTGTGTAATGGGAGTCTGGGAGATGGAGGGGAGAGACAGACATACAAGATGACTACAGTTTGTGAAACACTCTTCTCCTTCCTCTTCTTTTGAAAATAATCCACAGGCACCCAGGCAGAGTAGACCTTTAAAAGAGTAGACCTTTACATTCTACTTAGTCTTTCATTATTCTGTTTGGGGAAACAAAACAACTACAAAGCAAGCAAAAAACAAGCCGTAAGTAGGTGAAAATGAAAGAGAAACACATTTTGATCTGTCATGGCCTAATTTAATGGGAAGAAATGTTCCTAAAAATATAGTGTGTCATTTATGGAATCAAATTCCAGCCTGAGAGCCAAAGTAGTTTATTCACTCACTTCTCATTTATTCACTCATTTGATGTGCTGTCAAAGATTTACCATGTACTCGACACTTCACTGGGCCCTGGGAATTCAGGGGCAAACGGGCAGTTCAAACCCTTGTCTTCAAGGACCTGGAAACAATGAATTAACAAATCCCAAACCTTCAAGTATGATAAGTACATGAAGAGAAGGAGGAAGTTTAAATGCTTATCACTGTCTGTATTGCCATTTGCTTTGGGAGCTGCATTGTTAGCATCTGTCCTCCTGCCCCTTTAACTGGAATCATAGCTCTGGTTCAGGGATACCAAGAAAGCTCTTTGGAGACTCTGTGATTTTCTACGGCTGCTATAACAGATTACTACAAACTCAATGCCTTAAAACTACACACATTTGTCTTACTGTTTCTGTAGGTGAGAAGTCTAGGTGAGCTCGACTGGGCCCTCTGCATAGGGTCTGCAAGCCTGAAATCAAAGTACGGTCCTTACAGAGGACTCTGGGGAAGAATCTGCTTCCAAACTTGTTCAGATCATTGTCCAAATTCAGGTTCTTGTGTTTATAGGACTGGGGGCCCCACTTCCTTGCTGGCTGTCCACTTTCCTTCTCCTGTCCAGGGGGACCTTCCAGCAACAGGAAGTTGAGTCCTTCCCATGCCTAGAACCGCTGACTTCTCCTCTGCCACATCTCTTTGCCTTTTTCTTCTGCTCTGTGAGAAAACTCAGTGTTTAAGGGCTCATGTGATCACATCGAGTCCACCAGGTCCTTCAGGACAATCTCCCTATCTTAACATTTGAAACCTTATTTATATTTGCAAAATTTGCTCTGCCCTTGTAACATAACATTTTTTAACATTCATTTTTTAAAATATTTAATAGACTTTAGCAATCTTATTTTTATGTTTTATCTTTTTAAAATTAATTATTTGCATCTTAGTTGCGATATGCAAACTCTTAGTTGCACATGTGGGATCTCGTAGCCCAGGCAGAGGTTGAACCGAGGCCCCCTGTATTGGGAGCTCCGAGTTGAGTCTTAGCTACTGGACCACCAGGGAAGCTGGTGGTTCCAAGGATTAAGGCATGAACATCCTGGGGTAGGGGGTAGTGGGGAAAGCATTCAGACCCACCAAAGATAAATTTCAAACAGCGGCTTTCACTTAATTACTCCTAAAGAATCTGCGCCTAATAAGTATGGGCTATTCTATTTCCAGGACATTCACTTGGCCAGGAGATTATATGACATGGCTGCTCAAACAAGTCCGGACGCTCATATACCAGTGTTCTTGGCCCTCATGAAATTGGAAACTGTGCATTTGCTCCAAGATATCCTGTTTTTTAATGTAAGTTTGTCTCAAATAGGTCCCAAACTTCTGGAAACTCCAACGAGCAACTCTTGGGCAGAAGGATGGGGGAGATGATGTTCTGAATAAAGTGGGAGGCTTGGGTTTATTTCTAACAGAATGTCTCTCGCCTGCAGTTTACAATGAGATGGAAGTGGATGGACTGGACAACACCATTGGACCATGCTGGGATTTATTTGTGATTGGCCTAATTGTTGCTGTTCTGATCTTCTTACTTAGAAATCGCTACGGGTAGGATCTGGACCATAGGAAAATCTGCTCACGGGAACCAGTATCCACTGCAAGTATCTTCACTAAATAAAAAATTTCCCCATCAGACTCAGGGGCCTGCTGCTGACTTCTTATATGGGCCTTGAGGGAAAATGGACAAAGACTGGGACCTGTCCTCTAAGAAACCATTTCAGACCTCCTGCTTAGCTGAGGTGACTCCTTGTGGGGAGAGTTTGCTGGAGACTCATCAGCTAAGATCCCCTTACAAACTTCTCGTCTTGGGGTGCTCTAGTCCCGTGTGTTAGTTGCTCAGTCATGCCTGACTCTTTGTGACCCCATGGACTGCAGCCCATCAGGCTCCTCGGTCCACAGGATTTTCCAGGCAAGGATACTGGAGTGGCTTGCCATTTCCTTTTCCAGGCTCTAGTCCTGAGTTAGGGATAAAAATCACCCATTTTCATGTTGTTGTGACAACCTGTCCCCTTTCGAGAGGACAAATGGGTTTGTTTCTTGGCTCCTGCAGACATGCTTAACTTGGGAGAAGGGAGAGTTTGGGGAGAGCAAGAACACAGATCCCTCAGAATTTGAGAAAGGCAATAATTACAAACAGACTGTTATCTTGAGAGAATGACCTGGTAAACCACAGTCTATCTCTGATGAGCCAAAGTTCCTCATGGCGTTGCTGTGCCCGGGGACTGACTCAGCCTCCTCACCAGGGTCTTTCTGTCTGAGCTCCCTTAGCAGCCGTGTAGTGAACAGCAGCATCGGGGGTCTGTCCAGGATTGGATCCCTCTCTTCCTTTCCTCACTGGAACTCTGGGGACTCCCCTGCACAGTGGGTAATGGTACAAGCCTCCAAGGACAGAAGGTAAAGGGCCCGGCTCTTTGTCTCCCCTGATGGATGAGGCAGGGTTGGGGCCCAGGACTGGGCCAGTGGGGAGGAAACAAGTGCGGAGACCCACGACTGAAGTCAAGGGCCAGGCTTAAATCTCACTCTCATTGAGCCTCAGTTTCCTGATCTGCAAAATGAAAAGATTGATCTTTTCATGTTTTTCCCTTGGGATAAAGCTACCTACTCCAGTATTCTGGCCTGGAGAATTCCATGGATTGTCCATGGGTTGCAAAGAGTCGGACACAGCTGAATGAATTTTTCACTTTTTCAAGATCTTAGGGAGCTGGTATGAAGATTAATGGGATAATGTGTGTAAAGAAGTTATCACAGGGTCTGGCATCTAGAATGAATTTCCATAAATGACAACTTTTAATATTCTCTAAAAGCTCATGGGAGATTGGTTGGAATGGGGACAGTTGAGGTAATAGCAATCAGTGTGGTTTCAATATCCAGAGATAGTTCTCCAGCCAAAATGCTGGGTGTTTAGGCAGGGAAAGATTGAACTTGCCTACTTGAAAACCCAAACTAGGGACAGGAAGAGAGTTAATTGATAATGTCGATCATAATCAGAAAGGAGAGAGAAATGGATTTGGAACCAAACACCCTGTGTTTGAGGTCCAGCTTTGCCCGTTAGTAGCTCTGTGACTTTGGGTGTAATTTCTCCAAACCTCAATCTTTCCTCCATCAAATGGGATTAACTACTACCTGACTGGAGATTTGTGAGATTTCAATAAGCCTAACTTCACAGATGCTTTGTAAACATTGTATATCCACATGCCAGCCATAGTCTTTCCTTGGCTATTAACTATCCAGGCCTGTCTGAGGTCCAAGTATTTAGAATTTCCTGCACACTTTCCTTGACTTACTAGAGAGTTCCATTTCCAAAGGAACAATAGAAGCCTCATGTAAAAGCCAAATGTGAAAGGAAGGAGCAGGCAACATCCAAAGCTCAGGTCAGGGCCTAATGCATAGGCTGGCCGTGCAGTTCTGTCTCACAGGTGTCTGGAATGCGAGCACATCAGAGATGGGATAAATGCAAAGAGGGGAGTGTAGAGTCGGTGAGCCCTGGCTCCAAGACCAGCTGAGAATGAGCTCCTTTGAGGTGGAGCTTGTGAGAATCACTGCAGATGGGGCAGAAAGGGAGATGACTCGGCGGTGAGCTGTGTCGAGTGGAACACTGCCTGAACCCTAGGAGCGGGACCAGGGTGAGCTCATCACTTCCCTGTTTCAGCTCATTGCTCCGAGTGAACACGAGCCAAAGGCTCTGAGAGCAAGCGTGGTTGAGGGGTTTGAATCATTCACACGTCTGTTTCTGGGCTTCTCCTCCAGAGCTGGGGCTGTAGCAGCTCCCTCGCCCACACCTGGGTGGCCACGTGGTGACCGACCACTGAGCTCCACACGCTCGTCCACACAGGGCCTTCCCGCACGTGTCTCAGTCAGAGGACTTTGGTAGCAAGAAAAGATGCTGTGTCAGCTCCCCTGTGGCCAGTGGCCAGTCCGGCTGCACATGAGCCCTGTGAGGGCACGGGGTCGGCCTTCTCATCCCTGAGTACCCAGGGCTCCACATAGAGAAGGTCCTCAGACAGCACTGGGGGACCACTCGTCCACACCCCCCTTTCTCACCCCAGTCCGGGCCAGCTCACCCCCTTCTCTCAGCACAAGCCTGTCACGAAGTGCACAGTGACTCAGGTTTTTATATCCAGCACAGCAGCTGGTCCTTCAGAGTTCCCAGCTACAACACAAGGGAGGTTACAATGGAGTTTATCTGTGATTCATAGTTTTCTTGCCTTAGGAAAGCTGATGCTCTATAACTTAAAACTCCCAAGGCTCAATTAAATGAAAATCTCTGGGGGTGGGAGCCAGGCAGCAGAGCCTAGGTCGAGGTCTACTGTAACCCACAGCGCGGAGTGTGCTCTAAACAGATTCAGTGTAAGGCGTTGACTCTGGGTTTCGCTAAAGACTCGGTGTGTGGATGGAGAGCTGTGCTGGGGACATTCACAAACGCACCTCCAGCCGGGTGGGTGCGATGGCTGGGCCTTGGCTCTGCTGGGGTTGTGTGAATGACCAGGCCTGCCTCAGGTTGCTGGACAAGACTTAGGAACATCTGTCGGGGGCCAGAGTGAGGAATCCCACCCGTGACAGAGTCACGTGGCACACTCAGATGGCAGAGCAATTTGAGTTATCGGATTTCTCCCTGGTTTTTCCTGAGCATGTACCCCAAAAATAAGAATTTGTTTGTATTTGTCTGTTTCCCCACTATTCTCTGCTAGTTTCTCGGAAAGAGTTAATTCAAAGCTTTCAGTAAGTCAGTCAGCAAAGTCACTCAGTCGTGTCTGACTCTTTGTGACCCCATGGACTGCAGCCCACCAGGCTCCTCAGTCCATGAGATTCTCCAAGCAAGAATACTGGAGTGGGTTGCCATTTCCTTCTCCAGGGGATCTTCCCGACCCAGGGATCGAACCCGGCTCTCCCGCATTGGAGGCAGACGCTTTAACCTCTGAGCCACCTGCATTTGAAAGGAGTGTTTCAGCCCAACCCCCCTTGATAATGCTCTAGCCTGCCTAAACAGGTTCCCCTGACCTTTTGCAAGCTTGTGAATTGCTCACAACCCCCCAACTGTGAGGGGCAAAAAGGCCTTGAAGCGTTTTAAATTTACAAACTTTTTCTAAGAGCCAAAGTCCTATCAGTTGCCTCAACAATTCCTGCCAGACCTCCTTATTTGCACCTGGAAGTTTCAGCTTTACAAACGACATTTAAAAAAGATACATAGTAGTTTTTTGATGTTAGCAACACTAGGCTTTCGAGTTAATTGCTTTCTTTTATAAATCATTGTACTCCCCCTCGCTTGCTGTGTCCTTGCTATCTAAGAATGCAACTTTGTTTAGTGCCCCCCCCCACCCCCGAAAATGGCACCAGACCTTGGAAAAAATAACACTTATCAGAAAAGAGCTGTAAATTGTTGAATTGGCCTTTTGGCCAGAAGATGATGTAAATTACCTAAGACTTGTGTATACAATTAGGTATGCAAAAAATAAGCCTGCTCTCGATAAGTCAGGGCTGCTGTCATTGCCAAAAAATTTGTGAAACCCATTGATCTTCATTGTATAAAAAGGACATGTGAATAATAAAGTGGGCCAGTTTCTTGGACCAGTTTTCTTGGAGACACTCTCTCAGAGCAGTTTTTCCGCAACAGCTTTTCTCAGACCAGCTTCTCAGACCAGTTTCTCAGATGGCTCTCCTAAACTCGTTCTTTAAAGATATCTGGCTCCCCCCATGTCTCTCTCTACCTGTCCTCTTGTACTTTAATTCCAGGCTGAATTCCATCTGGAGCGGGAGGCTCACCACATCTACTTACTTGCCCTGGCCCTAAGCTCTGCAAGAAAAGGGACCCATGGTGGGGCCCCTTTAGAGATTCAAGCGGACGCCGGTGGCCCATGTAGATGGTGCAAATCTCTTGTCTTGAGATTTTATTGGCTTTCCCCGTAAACCAAGTTATTCAGCCTCCTGTTTTTCTAGTAATTTCCTACTATTCTATCCTGTCCTGAGCTATCCTGTCCTATCCTTTCCTATCCGCCTGCTCTGTCCCACATTTGAATATCCCTGGATCCACCGGGGCTGGACCCCGGCAATCTTCGTTCCAGGCCTGTCTCTCCAGGGCCAGCTAGTGGCCTCAAGCAAGTGAGTCTCTCTGCGGGACTCAGTTTCCTAGACTGCAAACCAAGAAAGATTTCTCTAATGTCTTACAGCACCAAAGCTTTATAATTCCAATCCAGACTCAGTATAGCATTAAGATCTATACCAGAAAACATCTTGAAATCTTTCCATATGTGGCAAGAATAATTTTTTAGGCTGTGAGATTATTTTAATTCTTAGCTTTCTTTTTTTCCCTGCCACCTAATTAATTTCATTCAGCATCTGTGCCTGTGATTTGATATGGAAACATTATTTTGTGGTGTGTGTTTGTGTGAAATGATTTATCCTAATTTGTGTTTTATTAATCAGAAAATAATTTCTAGGTGAAGATAAAGTGCTTCTGAAAAAAGGAATATTCAATCTTCACCTAATAGAATATTTGATCAAATCTCTATATTTCAGGTTTGGGTTTTGCCATAGACGCAAAACAGCTGTCTGAGGTCCTATGACATTTTTTTTTTAAAAAGGAATAATGACTTTAAGCAGTATCTGTTTATTAATCAGTCTTTTTGTATAAGCAAGAGGAAATTTTATGTAAGACAAATGGTAAGCTATTCAACATCGTAATAGCAGTCAATAATTTGTTCTTGAAAGCTTCTCTAAAATTCATTCTGTCTGGGATAGTAATAGCCAACATATCATGCTTATAATTGCCAGGGACTGTTCTAACCGAATGTATTATTAACTCATTAGATCTTTACAACTACCTTTTCTGAAGGGTAATGTATCATCTTCCCTCTTTTCCAGAAGAGGAAACTGGGGTCAAGTAACTTGTCCAAGGCCACACAGCAAGAACAACCAGGTCCAGAGTCTGTGCTTTTAATCCCTGCACTGGACTGCCTTGAGAAAGTTCATAAACAACTCTTGCAAGTGACTGCATTCTCATAGCTGAACATTTTTTCCTGCGACTATTCAAATTATTCAAAAAGCCTTCACAATGCCAAGAGTTGTGCTAGGCTCTATTTCCCAAAACATGTTCACAGTGTTACAGGGTGCCCCTTGATAAAGAGGTTATTTGGTCATTAAATCTGGAAGATGCCGTAAGGTATAGCCTCCTGTGGGGCTTCCCAGGTGGCACTAGCAGTAAAGAATCTGCCAGCCATTGCGGGAGACATGAGTCCTGGGCTTGATCCCTGGGTTGGGAAGATCCCCTGGAGGAGGAAATGGCAACCCACTCCAGTATTCTTGCCTGGAGAATCCCATGAAGGGTTGCAAAGGTTGGACACGACTGAAGTGACTTACCACGCATGCACACAGAGCCTCTTGTGGGAGACTCACAACAATGTGGACACACACACACAAAAAAAAAACAATGTGGACACACACCACAAAATAAAGACTCTGAAGCATCTTGTAGGAAAAATACCCACTGAATCTTGTGTGACTCA
This sequence comes from Aepyceros melampus, assembly GCA_006408695.1. Lineage (NCBI taxonomy): Eukaryota > Metazoa > Chordata > Mammalia > Artiodactyla > Bovidae > Aepyceros > Aepyceros melampus. The sequence continues at coordinate 114,778 of SJXQ01004981.1, read as the reverse complement.
GTTTTTCAACCATATTTACCTCTGGAAACTCTTCCTCTCCCCCCTGCTCCAATGCTTATCTTCTTTTGTAGGACCTAGTAACACTGTAATTTGAGGGCTACTGTACTGCACAGGTAAGTCATCTTATGAGTTGGGCTTTCCAAGCTTGGCACTTATTCTCTGCTGGGCATCATACAACCTAAGAATGGTTCATGTCAGCAGGTGAGTAACTAACACAAGATAGGCTGGTCAGTGATGGATTCAACAGGCAGGTCTGATTTCAGAATTCATGCTGCACTCTCCTGACCACCCTGGACATCTTGCCTGCACCAGAGACTATCATCCCACAATCTAAGGCCCAGTCATCCTGATGCAGACCTTGCTGTGGCCTCACATCATGGGTCTTATTTTCCAGCACCAAGCCCTTCCCTGTTCCCAGTTCACCTGCCTCCTGCAACCTGTATCCCCTGCTCTGCGAGACACTCAGACTCCACTGGAAACCCAGCCAAGGAGCTGATCCCTGAAATTTGAAGCTGAACTTGCCTGGTGCCCCCACTGCCTGTATTTCCAGGGTGCCATTGCCTCTTGTGCTCACGGGGATCACCCCGTTGTCTGCCTGGCAGCGAGTCCATCTGGGCCATTTCCGTGGCTGATGAACCCTGATTATGGCAGTGCCACTGCTTAAAGAGTTGAACACTTAGCTGAAAGGCAGAAGCTGTGGACAAAGAACATCAAATAAAGGGCTAACGGAGATGGACCTCAGAGAAGCTCAAGATGGCCCAGGAGAAAAAGGCAGGATGAAGCTGAACTGGATGAAGGTGAGTTTAGAGTGAAAGGGACCCGGAAGAGTTTGGAGGGCAGGGGGTTCCAAGGGACAGATTCTAGTGCAAGGCTGAGCATGTCGGAGACCGAGGAGGTTCCAATACGCTGGCTGGCACATACTACACTTAAAAGGGGAGAAGAGATGTAGAGAAAAAAGACTTGGGCATCACACAGAAGGCTCTGTTCTCCAAAAGAAGGCAGTGTGATAAAATTAAATGCTTCGTCCCATACAAAACCAAAGTCACATTGGCTCTCCCGTGTGTGTGACCTTGGGGAAGTCATCATAGTCTCTCTGAACCTGTTTCCTCATCTGAAATACGAGGCAACAGTATTAGCTTCTATCTTCTGGAGAGCTGAGGAGATGAAAGGAGAATTGAGCATGCTAATCAGAGCCTCAGCACATTGCCTGGCAGAGGTGTAATACACTCCAGTTTAAAAGGAGGGCTCTGCCAACCCATGGCACCTTGGTACAGGTTAAATGAAGCTGTTTTTGTTGAGAAGTTAAGTGGCTTCAGTTGAAATCCAAGTTAATGTTGAAAAGACAAGTCCCCAGCTGTTAACATGAAGACTGAGCAACTGCAAGGGTGAGAGGGCAATCCTGACTCCTCGTCTTGGGACCCAGGTCCTCGGACCAAGCTGAGTGTTTCTGAACTCACCCTGCTTGAGGGCTCACAGCCATCTTCCCGCCATAATGTGGTGGAGGATTCGCCTGCTCTCCTCAGGGACTCAAGTCATTATGGTCTTGACTCTCAACCAGTAGGAGGAAGGTGGGAAAAAATATTGCTGAAGAATCCCCTCAGGGACTTGGGAGGCAGGCCTGTGGCCTCCCTTGAGATTGAGAGCCAGACCTCACTCCACAGGTGAAAATCCTGAGGTCCGAGATGGTGCTGGCCCACGTGTCAGGAACCAGTATGCCAGGACCAAAGCGAGACCCCCTGGCTTTCACTCCCCGCCCTTCCCTCCATTTCCAGTTTCTTGGCAAGGCTGTCCAGTTCTCCTCTGGAATTCTCCTCCTCCCCTCCTCCCACTCCCAGTGTCAGCACAGGCTCCTGACCCTGGGGCCTGGAGCCACTCCTGATTCTTCTTCTGCAGGCCTGGCTCTGACGCACACACACGAGACTCTGGACAAGAAGTCCAGAGACGGGACAGACTGCGTTCGGACTATACGCAGTTTATCTTTTTTTTGGGAAAGGCCAGCCAAGACCAACACAGGATCGACTCTGGCTTTTAGATTACCCGTAACCATTTAGTTCTTTAGAAGAACTAAAGAGCCTCTTGATGAAAGTGAAAAGAGGAGAGTGAAAAGTTTGGCTTAAAGCTCAACATTCAGAAAACGAAGATCATGGCATCCGGTCCCATCACTTCATGACAAATAGATGGAGAAGGAGTGGAAACAGTGGCTGACTTTATTTTGGGGGGCTCCAAAATCACTGCAGACGGTGACTGCACCCATGAAATTAAAAGACGCTTACTCCTTGGATGAAAATTTATGACCAGCCTAGACAGTGTATTAAAAAGCAGAGACATTCTTTGCCAACAAAGGTCCATCTCGTCAAGGCTATAGATTTTCCAGTGGTCATGTATAGATGTGAGAGTTGGACTATAAAGAAAGCTGAGCACTGAAGAATTGATGTTTTGAACTGTGGTGTTGAAGAAGACTCCCGAGAGTCTCTTGGACTGTAAAGAGATCCAACCAGTCCATCCTAAAGGAAATCGGTCCTGAATATTCATTGGGAGAACTGATGCTGAAGGTGAACTCCAATACTTTGGGCACCTGATACGAAGAACTGACTCATTGGAAAAGACCCTGATGCTGGGAAAGATTGAAGGTGGGAGGAGAAGGAGACGACAGAAGATGAGATGGTTGGATGGCATCACTGACTTGATGGACATGAGTTTGGATGGACTCTGGGAGGCCTGGTGTGCTGCAGGCCATGGGGTCTCAAAGAGTCGGACACGACTGAGTGACTGAACTGAATGGAACCATTTCCACAGCCTTGTGCCCACCTGAGAGCCTATAAGAAGCCCACAGCATCGACAGTCCATCCTGATAACAAGTCGTCAGCAGCTGAGGCAGGAGGGACCGGGAAAACCAGGCCGCCGTCACCTCACTGAACTCCCAAGGCCAGAGCCACCTCACACTCTCTTGTTCTTTATGGACTCACCCCACCAGGTTGCTAGAAAACTGATCCGAGGACAGTATTCCTAGGAAATAAAATTTGAAGCCTACTAAATTTCCAACCTAAATTTGAAGCCCACTAACCTTGGGAGGTTAGTTCTACTTCCAGATACCATGGACTCAAACCTCAAGGTAAGCGGATCTCAGGCCCAGGTTTCCCTGAGGACAGAGGTAATGTAGTTTGTGCTGACTTTACACAATTTCAAGTAAGCAGGCTATGTTCAATGCTTTAAGGAACACCATGGCACACCCTGGGCACCTCTGAAGAGAGTGTATTAATTACCCACCGTTGCCTTAACACGTAACTCCAAACACAGACAGTTATCTGTTTGTGAGGATCAGACATTCGGGAGGGGCTTAGCTGGCTGGTTTGAGGCTGCCGTCAAGGCGTCACCTGAGAGTCTGATGGGGGTTGGAGGATGTCTTCCGAGCTGGCTCACTTGCTGGCAGATCTCAGAGTTCTCTCCAAGCGCTGCCCGATGTCCCCACGAATGGCACTGGTCTCCCAGGGAAGGGATCCCAGACATAGCAAGGAGGAGGTGGGGCCTCTGACTACCTCCTCAGAGGGACACAGCGCTGCCATATTCTACTTGTTGGAAGAGAATCCCTGAATTCAACCCAAACTCACAGGGAGGAGAATGAGGCTCCACTTCTCGGAGGAAAGAGTATCAGAGAAACTGCAGACAGATTTTAAAACCACACAGACGCAAGGCACTGTTTCCCTATTTGTTAACAGCAGTACCTTCTGTTATCTTCAAATTAATTTTTTTAAAGCAGCAAGATAATCCAGGCAGAGAATTAAAGTACACCAATTTGAGGAAGCTCAGTGGTAAAGAATCCAGCTGCCAATGCAGGAGAAGTGGGTTTGATCCCTGAATTGGGAAGATCCCCAGAGAAGGAAATGGCAACTCACTTCAGTATCCTTGCCTGGAAAATCCCATGGACAAAAGAGCCTGGAGGGCTATGGTTCATGGGGTCGCAAAGAGTTGGATATGACTTAGCAACACAACAACATTTGTGAAAAATAATCTGCTTATTAGTTTTCTAAACTAATAAACTTCACATTATTAACAACCACAGTAACAACCACCCCACCTTGAGACCCCCTCTATTAAAAAAACACTCAAAACATTTCTTAGGCAAGAGGCTAAAATAATAATTTATGAAGGAATAAAATATAACCACTATGCCAATTATACTTTCCCCAAATATCTTTGTTTTTTTTTTTACATGTTCGCTTCTTTCCTATGCAGAAGACAAATGATGGTTAAATATTTAATTTCATCCTTATTTAAGGGATATATACTGAGTTATAAAACCTATGTCTTCAGTATAATGTGAGTCACTCAGTCATGTCTGGCTCTTTGCAAGCCCATGGACTGTAGCCCGCCAGCTCCTCTGTCCATAGAATTCTCCAGGCAAGAATACTAGAGTGGGTAGCCATTCCCTTCTCCAGGGGGCCTTCCCACCCAGGGACTGAACCCAGGTCTCCCACATTGCAGGCAGATTCTTGACCATCCAAGCCACCAGATGCTCGTCTTCCATAAAGGCCGTACTGTAATTGTTTCCACCTAGTGGATAAACATGGTACTAAAAGGGTATGAAAAACAAAACTGGCTTCGTAGCTACTTCATGAGATACATCTTTCTGTAGTTGTAACTTTTTACATTCATATAACAGACTTGAGGGTCTGTGGGTAGCTTCCAGAGCCCTGTTAGGCTGACAGCTAAGAACAAAGAAGAGTCAGAAGCCTGGCTCATGGTCCTCAGTGGGGTTTGTTATGGGAACCAATTAAGCCCATGCATTTTACTCCAAAGGGGAGTCGTTCTTGTAGACCCTCCTTCCTCTTTCCTACCTTAAACACTGTCCTCAAAACTTCCAATCTAAATTCTAATCTTACACATCAGAAAATGCAAGAAAAACGGATACAGCAAGTTCATTTCTGTCAGGCTACTGAGATTGACAGCAAGAAAGAAAAGTGCAGGGAAAGAGACAAACCACATTCTTCTTAGGGTCAGTGTAGGAACAAGCAAAGCAGTACAACTTGTGATAGTAACTGTCCAGTTATAAAGACAAAAAGTTACAAAGTTATTAAGAAAAAAGTTGCAAAGAAATGGTTATGTTCCTATACACTGTTTAAGAATGAAACCTATTTTGGAAATATTTCTGATAAGACATTTTTTTAAGTTTTGTGACCTGAAAGGAGGTCCTTAATCACTTGGAAAACATAGCTATTCAGAAAAATTTATTTTCCGAGGGTTCCAAACAATTAAACTTAATAGATACTTCAAGCAGACATTAACTAAAAAATAATTTTAGAACTGTCACTCACATTAAACAGCAAGTGTCCTCAATTCATTGTGTTAATTCTTTTTATTTTTGTAGCTTATTTTTAAGAGCTCAAGGTAGATTCCTCTCAGCCCCACCCCACCATCCACATATTCTCTGTTGGCATGAAATAAAAGAAAGTTAATAACCTTGGTAAGAAACCTCAAACTTTACAGACAGATTAAAAGTGAAAGTACAAGCCTCTCTCCTTGCTTCTGCCCACTTCATGCACCTCTGACAGATGTTCAAACACTGGGACAGGTGCAGAGACACCTGGTTCCTCAGTCCCTGTCCTCAGCATGGACAATTCTGCATGCATTCTTCAAAAACAACCAACAAACATAAACGTGCGTCATTTAGGAACAGACACTGAGGAATGTATCCTTTCCTCAGGCATCTATTTACAATTTAATATGCAAGGGGGGTTTCACTGTTCTCTCCCTTCAAATCTGAAAACTGAACTTAAAAAAAAAAAAAAAAACTCAACAAACAAAAACTTCCCCAAGTTCTGCTTCCTAGATATTCTTTTCCTTTAAAAAAAAAAAAAACCAACAAAAACGGTTATCAAGAGTATTCCAATTTCTAATATCAATGAATGTCCCAACTAAAGAGAGCAAGAACAGTAATTTATTTTTCTCCTACAAAATTCTGCTTTTACCTGTAACTTAGTCTATCAAAAGGCACATTATCCACATAGTTGTTTTTTTAAATTAATTATTTTAATTGGAGGCTAATTACTTTACAATATTATAGTGGTTTTGCCATACACTGACATGAATCAGCCATGGGTGTACACGTGTTCCCCATCCTGAACTCCCCTCCCTCCTCCCTCCCCATCCCATCCTTCTGGGTCATCCCAGTGCACCAGCCCTGAGCACCTGTCTCATACATCGAACCTGGACTGGCGATTCGTTTCACATATAATATACGTTTCAATGCCATTCTCTCAAATCGTCCCACCCTCGCCTTCTCCCAGAGTCCAACAGTCTGTTCCTTGGGGAGGGAGGTGGGAGAGGGTTCTGGATGAGGAACACATGTGCACCCGGGGCTGACTCATGTCAGTGTTTGGCAAAAACCACCACAATACTGTAAAGTAATAAGCCTCCAATAAAATACATTAATTAATTAGAAAAAAAAAGTCTGTTCTTAATCTCTGTGTCTCTTTTGCTGTCTTGCATACAGGGTCATCGATAGCATTTTTCTAAATTCCATATATATGCATTAGTATACTGTATTGGTGTTTTTCTTTCTGATTTCACGTAGTTTGACTCGAAATGGAGCTGAATACCTACTGTGTGAGACCCAGCCCTGACGGAGGGAGAGCCTGGTGCTTACTGGTAGAGGGCAGGCAGGAGGGGAGAGAGACACAAAGCAAAGCCTGTAATAACCCCCTAAGGCTGAGGAAGCGGTGGGCTGTGCCCCCGGAATGAAAAGCACAGCGAACGACTTGGCACCGACTGGTGGGCGCCTCCCAGCATCGCCCCCACCCGCCCCGCGGCCTTGCAGCCGCCTGCCTCCACCTGTCCTACGCTGCTTCTGGGTCACTTGGATCATGACGACAGGATGGTGGCCTTAGATTAGAAGAGCAGCGCCAGAGGCCTGAAACGGCAAGGTCAGACAGCACTGCTCACCACTGCGCAGGCGCCTGACATGTGATTTTTGCCTTTGTAATCCTTCAAAATCCTCTAAAAAAGGACTTAGTGCAAATAGAACTGCCTTATGATCCAGTGATCCCACTGCTGGGCATACACACCGAGGAAACCAGAATTGAAAGAGACACGTGTACCCCAATATTCATTGCGGCACTGTTTGTAATAGCCAGGACATGGAAGCAACCTAGATGTCCATCAGCAGATGAATGGATAAGAAAGCTGTGGTACATATACACAATGGAGTATTACTCAGCTATTAAAAAGAATACATTTGAATCAGTTTTAATGAGGTGGATGACGCTGGAGCCGATTATACAGAGTGAAGTAAGCCAGAAAGAAAAACATCAATACAGTATACTTACACATATATATGGAATTTAGAATGATGGTAATGATAAACCTGTACGCAAGACAGCAAAAGAGACACAGTTGTATAGAACGGCCTTTTGGACTCTGTGGGAGAGGGAGAGGGTGGGATGGGTTGGCAGAGTGGCAATGTAACAATAAGCGAAATGAATCGCCAATCCAGGTTTGATGCAGGATGCAGGATGCTTGGGACTGATGCACGGGGATAATCCAGAGAGAGGGTGTGGGGCGGGAGGGTGGAGGTGGGGGTCGGGATTGGGAGTTCATGTACACTCATGGCTAATTCATGTCAATGTGTAACAAAACGAATGCAGTATTGTAAAGCAAAACAAACTAAAAAATAAAAATTAATTAAAAAAAAAAGGAATCTTGCAGGAAATTCTAATGAAAATTATATGAGCATAATACATTAATGAATTATCTTAAAATAAATTTTATTATAAACAGAAAAAAAAAAATAAAAAAGGACTTAGTTAAGTTCTCCTCTTAACTAAGGTAGAGTGTGAAACGATGGGACTCTCACCCAAATGGTGGAGGTAAAAAACAAACAAGATCAGAATTCTGATGGTTACAGAAAGGCGAGGAAGGATTCCAGAAGATGCTATTCCAAAGTACAAAACTACTCAATAGCTCTGAAGAGGTTCATCATCCTCTGTTCCTCTTCAAAGAGCAAGGAAGACAGTATCATAAACAATCCTGGCTTAAGGATCTTAGAGTAGTTGTTATAAAAGTCTACAATTTTATGCCAAAGAACCAGAAAACTAAAGAATCTACCAACTTGTCCTTCCCCTCATCCCCTCATCTCCACTGCTACTGTCCTCTCAAAGAAATAACAAAGCTCAGACAGAGGAAAAGGTACAAAATGTTAGCGTGAGTGGTGTTTTTCTATCAGGTTAAGCATTTACATACATGAACATCTTTGGATTTTTCAGAGAAATACCTTCTTGCTTTTAGGTTGATTCTGAAAACTAGTCTCTCAAATTACTAGATAATAATATCCATATTAAAACAGAAAACATGTGAAATTGAAATCACTACTAAATATAGATGGAGTATTAGGCGATTCTAATTATTAGAAAAGTCTGATGGTAAATAGCTTATATATTGCTTCTTGCTTCAGAATGCAGTAATTTTAGATGTGAAAGTTACTAATCACTGATGAGAAGTCTGGACTACATTAACATTGAATAAAATATTTATTGTGACTTCTTCCCCTGTGACAGAAGATCGTTTATTTTTCTGAGCTCTCCAAATGATACGGTTGCCGAACCTCTTTCAGCTGGTCTCGCCTGAAAATAATAAACAGAAAGGACGTTACGAATAAATATCTATAGCTCTAATTAAACCCTTTAAGGCTGTCTTATATTAAAAAAAAATCCCCCACCATAAGTAAATAAATAAAACGAAAATGGAAACATCAACCCGGGAAAAGTGATCAATATTAATAATAATACCTGTGAATCATGATATTTCCATCCTATCATGTAATAGATCTGATATGTGGCAGGCACAGAACCATCCTCATTTTTGTACATTTCTATAAAAACAAATCATGGTTAAATTTAAAAAAAAATGCAAGTAGGAAAAAAAAATGTGTTCAAAAAAGTATGTCCTCCAAAAGAGAAATGAGTATTAGAATACTCATGGGTTTCTGAGAAAGGCTCTTGTGAAAAAATCCTCAACACTGAGAAGCTGACAGTAATGAAACAGGGCTTTGGGGGAAAAGGATACACAGCCACAGGATCTGTGTTTTAAGAGAAGGACAAAGAAATCTGAAGGTGCCCTAAAAACGACAATGCGATTTCAGGGGATAAGGATGACAGGGCACGGGGTGGCAGCGAGCCTGGCTGGGAGGACAGCAGCCTCTTACCTTGGTACACTGCTGCAGCTGCCAGCATCGTGTCTCGGTGCAGGAGGGCTCTCCTATTCCAAGCACAGTTACTCTCACCCATCCCTAAAAACACACTAGAGGTCTGAGATGATTCAGCAAACACCTGAGCAGCTCAATAGCCCAGATTCAATCTCTCATCCAACGGAATACCCGTTCCCCCATCTCTGACAGTCACGTAAGATAATCTCCTTTTGCTCTCAGATCATAGTTAGTGACCCTCAGGCAAGCTACTTGAAGCTTCTGGGTAGTGAGACAAGTCGAATTCCAGGAGGCACGCCCCATAAGCACACTTTATTTGGCAGCAATGGACTATAGTAAGCCAGCTGGGCCAAAGCAAGGCCACAGGCCCTCCACGTGAGTCATCAGGAGCTGGCAAGTGTCTTTCTCATGATGCCACGTTTCATACCCTTTTCAGCAGCTCTTTGAAGAAGGATAGGACATTGGTGCAACACCTCACTCCTTCTAAGCCATAAATCTAAGTATGAACATGAAATCTGCAAGAGGGTTTGAAGACTCATTGAACCAGGGTCTCCTGCGTTGCAGGTGGATTCTTTTCCAGCTGAGCTACCAAGGAAGCCTGAAGACTCATTAGGTCATACCAAAATACAACATGTTTTCAGATTTTACAACATTTTACTGATCCCAGATTAGGAAACAATTATGTACATTCTCTTTAGGGGCATTTTTCTTAATGTTTTAAAAAAAGAAATTTTTAGATTTCTTTCCTTCAAATTGATAGCTAAAAGCTAGGATTATGTTATCTTCTTGTTCACTAAAATTTAATGTTATATATTTAATATTTTTAATGCATACAGTCGAATGAAATTACTTTGAAAGCCCACATTTTAAACTAGCTTGCAAAATTAAAAGAATCAAAATTAAAAACCCTTTACATTTATTCTCTATATATTATGTGATCAAAAATCAGTTTCTTAGTTTTGTTTTTCTACTTTTAGAAGAGATACCAATAAAATTCCCAACGTCAATGTCTTTAGTTATTTAAAAGTAATAATCTCCCAGGTTTCCAATGGCCTTATGAAAGACAATCAACAAATTAGACGGAATGAGTAAATCTGTTTGGTTTCTCCAAATCCCAAAAGGTCCTTCTTATTCCCTAAAATAATCAAACTCTGATACTAAAAGCAATGCGCCATATCCTGTGAGTAAAACAGTCCCAATTCATTAAGAACAAGAGACATATTATGCGAACTAGTATCAAGAGATGAATCACCATGAAGAGGGTGGATCTTATTCTTGCAGTCGTGAAGTAGCTAGATGACCTTAGACCCATCGCTCTGGGGCCTCAAGGTGGCCAGGCTAGACGATCTCTAAAGGCTGCCAACACTAAAATTTTAACGCATTACACAATCCAATATAAAAACATTATCCCACATAATGACTGTCAACCGCAACAAGAGGCCAGAGGCAAACTGGGGCTTGTAGTGGAAGGATTTGTTGCCGATGACAATACACGGCGCAGTGGTGCTTTCATTTAACTTCCCACTTGCTATGACTTACACGGTAGAGGCAACACCAGTGAAGAAAAGGTTTAATTTTTTTACTGGAAATACTTAATGCACCAGAAATTCTAAATGCCTTCTACATAACTGGCATTGTGCCGTGCTAAGTCGCTTTAGTCATGCCTGACCTCTTTGTGAATCTATGGACTGTAGCCTGCCAGGTTCCTCTGTCCATGGGGATTCTCCAGGGAAGAATACTGGAGTGGGTTGCTCTGCCTTCCTCCAGGGAATCTTCCAAACCCAGGGATAGAACCCAGGTCTCTCACATTGCAGGCGGATTCTTTACTGTCTGAGCCACCAGGGAAGCCCAAGAATACTGGAGTGGGTTGCCATGCCCTCCTCCAGGGGTCTTCCTGACCCAGTGATCGAACCCATGTCTCACGTCTCCAGCACTGGCAGGTGGGTTCTTGACCACTAGCGCCACCTGGGAAGCGCAAAGAACCGATATACGGATATACTAATTAAGATTATTAGGTACATTGATTTCTGATCAGAAACTCAAAGACACTAATGTGTTACTAACTGTTGCTACAGACACCTACCCTTCCCTCACATGAGAATCTTCTCCTTAGAGAAGCAGTGTCATATGGCACACAAAGTCTAGACTTTGGGATCATAATTCCAGCTCTGGCCCTTAAATAACCTGGGGCAAAGTCATGTTAGCTCTATTAAACTCAAGTTTTAACACCTTCATAACATAGCCTGGTAGACCTTTCCTGGAGACCCCCTGGGAAACACATCTGGGGACTTCTGACCAGCTCTGGGCTTTGGGATAACAGAAGGATTTGGGTAACTGTTTAAGACTCTCACAGTGTTTTTAAGGTTAAGTTCAATTGCTTATTTAAAAAAAAGGTCTAATTTATTATGGTTTACTAGGAACAATACTGAGTATTGTCTAAAAAAATAACTGAACTTACCTTAAAACTACTGTGAAAGCCTCCAAAACTTCTCATGTGTTCCTCAGCTGATATACAACTTGTTTTGCAAAATTAGGTCAATGTTCTGGACTTCTGTGAATGAACAATAGCAGCTTAAATGAGAAACGTCACCGCCATCAAGAAAAAAGTGGAACACGATGTAAAATGCCGAAAACCCACGGGACGGTAGCACCGTCTTCCGGTCTGCAGAGCAGCACCCCTGGGAGTCTGCCGAGCACCCCCGCCAGCACTCGCCCCTCGTCTGCCGAGCGCCTCCTCTGGCACGCGCCCCTCGACCACCCTTCTTCCCAGGCCAGCTGCCTCGGGGCTCTCCGGGGGACAGTGGCCATCTCAGGATGTGAGTGAGGCTGCGACCCTGGGCTTAACCCCTGGCTCTAGCACTTACCCAAGCACTGCACCTTGGGCTAGTCACTCCTCTGTGCCCAGTCTCCTCACGCAAAACAGGGGAGGGTAACCATGCTAGCCGGTCTCTCCTTCCTCACGAACAGGCCTCATAAATGATGCTGGAGGGTGAGCTTGCTCTCACATCAATTTGACTGTCCCTCCTTCGCACGAAATCCTCCCAACAGACTGCAGGCTCCCCTGATAAAGTCTAGAAAAGCCTCTGAAGGACTCGCCTACATCACTTTCCATCATCCTCCCATTCTACCTATTTGGGCAATGCTTAATTACGATGCAGTTTCCCAGTTAGGAAAGTGGAGGCTGAGTGTCCCCTCTGGAGTCTCCGTGAGTTTACACAGGCCTTTCCCTTGACCTGGAATGCAAGGCCTGACCCCCAGAGGGGCACCCACCCCTTCCTTCTTCCAGCATGAACTCACTTCAGCTTAGGTGCTGCCTCTTCTGCAGAAGCATCCCTGATTCCCTAAGCAGACTTAGAGATTTTTCTCTGTGCTTCTCCCTGCACTTTTTAAAAAGAATTATCCCACTTTACAGTTAAAAGCACATGTCTATCTCTGCGTGTCTCTTTCTCTACTAGAGCATACGTTCCCTATGATCAGAAACTGTTATTTCCACATTGGCTCAGCTGGCTGCACACGGTAGATGCTGAATAAACCGTAAGTGAACGAATAGAAAATCAAGCAGTTAATGTTTCCATCAATGTTGATAAATATTATGTTTACAAGTTATCTTTAGATAATTCCTCTTAATCCTCTTAAGAATAAGAAACATTAAAGACTAAAAGACATGATTTGTGTAAAAGGCTTTACAGTAAAGAGAAACACTGGCAAAGCCGCTTAAAGGTGAATATTAGGCAACAGGTCCTCAAAATATATGACTGATTGAAACCAGCAGGGGGAGGGAAGGCGGGGTTATCAACTGGAAAGGGGCATGACCGAATCTTCGAAGGGCTGAAAAGGTACTAGTGTGTGGTTTATATAATACTTGAAAATACAAGCAGCTGTACAGTTGCAATTAGTGCATCTTACTGAACACCTAGGCTAACCCCTATGCTCTGTGAAGACCCAGACCATTTGGCTGGCACCCTCTCTCACTCCGGCTGTCAGACATCAGGCTCCCAGGCCCTCCTCTGATTCAGCGAAGGGTCAGGCACCTGGCTCAGCTTCCCTCTGTACCCCACGTGATGCCACCATCCTGGGGACTTCAAGGTTAATAACTGGCAAGCACCAGGGCCTCTAAGACTGCTGAGGCTCTTTACCACCCGTGGGATTCTCCATCACGCCACCTCTGCCATCACACCTGTAACGTGTCCTGGATGAGTCAGCACTTGTAACTGCTTCAGCTTCTAAAATCACCAATCCAAATGTCCTATTTTCTGACCATATCCTCCTTCCTTCAAGCGTGTTCATGTATTTCAACTACGATCATCCTCTGACCTCCTCTACTTTCTCCCAGTCCATCAGCTCCTCCTCCCCCTTCTTTTTTTATTACTTCCTTCTCTTCCAGCTTAGATTTTGCCCTATTATCTCAGTTACACTCTTGGAATTCTTTTTAGCCTTTGTCTTCTCGTTACTCTCAATTAGTAAAGGCCCAGGCCAGACTGATACGACTCTGTTTTGTGCCAGGTCCCCAGCTGCCAGCTATTGTCAGAGAAAGTCACAGACGCATCTGACCAACTTCAAATGCGTCCTTCAAATCTGATAACTCTCCCTGATCCATTGACCTTCCTATTCTCTACAGTGACTCTATCAAATCTCTGCTCACTCGCAAACCTCTGACCCTTTGAGTCTCAGTATATGACTTTACACTTTGCTTGCAGGAGAGCATCGATCCATCAGATGGCAACCTCCTGCTATCAAACCAAACAGCCGTGACCCCTGCACTGTCCCTCTTCCCCTCCATGCGGGCCTATCTCCTCTTGTCCAAGGGCAACCCTCCTCCTTTTATCCCCTTCCACCTTCTCGGGTACCTGACCTGATTAACTGTCCTCTCTCTCTCTTCTAGAGTCACTTCTTCTATGGAAGCACTTAGGTTCTTCTAATCAACTGTTCAATAAATTCAAGCCTTGAGATGAAACATAATAAAAAAAACTTCAGCCCATCTCCCATTCCTCTCCCCAACTCAAACCTGTAACCTTGCCCTCTCTCCCTTCTTCTTCATAATCAAGTTTCTTGAGAAGATGGATGCCTGCTTCCCTAGCCAACCCCTCCATAGGTGTCACCTACTCCCCTTACCTCTGCCTCTCCCACCAAGCCCATGCCAACAGCAGAGTGCTCCCTGTGGTCACCAAAGCTTCCTCATCCTCCGTCAGTGGGCTTTCCTTTCAGTCCACATCATGCTTCCGAGCAGCATTTGACGCTCCCTTTGCTTTGAACTCTTTAGGATCTCTTGGTCTAGGTCATATGATCCCTTTCTGCTGCTTCTCCTTAGCACCCTGCTAGCTACACATCCGCAGTCTCTGCAGGCTCCTCCTCTTCTTATGCACTCACTGCGCATTAGGTTTCTAAAGGCTCCGGACCAAGCCGCTTTCTCTTCTTGCATCAGGCAGCTGCTTCTCACACCACCTGTTGACAGTGACTCAGTGTTTACCTGAGCCACTTGCCTACTCTGAGCTACACAGCCACACACTCAACCCCTACCTGATGTCTCACCTCAGGGATTTCAGAAGCATTTCCCACCCAACATGCCCAGGTGGAAATTCAAGAGCTGTGCCTGCTCACACTTGGCTGTCTCTACTGTTTCTCTAGGGCACCATCTATCTGGCTGCAAGAGCCAGAAACTCAGTGCCAGGTTGGAAACACCTCTCTCCTTATCAGCCCACATGTAATCCACCAGCAGGAACTGTCACGTTTACCTCCTAAATGTCTCCTGAATCCAATCCATTCATTTCTCACCATCTCTGCTGTCACCACCTTAGTCCAAACCACAGTCATGTCTCAGTAAGCTTTACAGCAATGTCTCCCTACTAATTTATCTGCCAATCCACCTAAAAATACAAATCTGGCATCATGACCCCTCCCCCATTAAAATATTTCAAGGGGCATTTTAAGAAAAAGACAAACAATCTTAACAAAGGCTACAAGGCCCCCATTTACCTCCCAATTTAATCAGTCTTCTCTTCTTTTCACTCCCTATATTCTGGCCACAATGACCCTCTTTCGGTTCTCACCATGTTCTTTCCTGCAACAGGGCCTTTGCACATGTTCTTCCTGCTTCGCCCAGTGGCCTCACTTCGTTTTTCAGGCATAGCCATCGCTTCCTCAGACAGGACTTCACTGACTCTCCCAGACCAGGACCTTGCCCACCTAACCCTCTGGCAATCCCCAGTCCTACAGTAAGCCAACTACTTGCTTTCTTGTGCCTGGATCCAAGCTACCAAGCGCTGCTCAAGAAAGCCACTGAGGTGTCCCACCATCCTCACGCACTCCTTCAAGAGAGTCCTGCCGATCTTTCGTGGGCAGTCACCAAGTTCCCCTACCGCACAGCACCTACCACAAGTCTAGTTTAACGTTTATCGTTGTGGCCACTGCCTCAGGTCGGCTGCACCCAGCTTGTATTAAAAACTCCATCAAGCCAGTCCACTTTCTCCTTACCCAGTGTATCTCCAGGGCTTGGCCCCAGTGGCTGCACAGTCAGCTTGCAAAATACGACTCTCAAAAGGGGCCTAAAAATTCCTTAAAGTGTCTTACCTTGTAAATCTTCCATCAATTCAAACATCCCAGGATAGTTAACTTGAATTTCATCAGTGTCCTATTTAAAAAGAAAGCAGAATCTTCATTTGGCATTCATTACCAAGGATCTAGATCAGAGAAGAAGTCGCAGAAATTCCCCAGACCGATCTCTCACAGTAAGCAGGACTCTTCTTTGCAATCCTCTTTGCAGGTATTATCTCGCTTACACCTGATTTACAAAGATTTCAAATTGCAGGGTACATGCTTGCCATTTTAACACTAATCTTCCTATAACACCATCAACTGCTTCTAATTCTCTCCTTGGGATTCACACAAATAAAGTCTGTTCTGTACTCTGTAAACTATCCTTTTCTTCTAGTCTTTGAAAAGTCTTCTAGGACACTATAACTTTTTAGGGGGAAGGTTAGGCTTCTAGACAAAATCCTTATACATGCCAACTTCATTTTTCTCTACATAGACAATATTAATCTCTCTCTAAATGTGACACCCAGAGTCAAATAAGGTCATCTCCCAAGATGCTTCCACCCTACTCCCAGTGCTGCAGCGATGCCACATGGACTAGTTTAGGATGGCACACAGCTGAACAGACACAGTTTATTTCTTGAGTGACGTGGTGAGCAACGTGTCCCACTCTTTCTCAAGTTCAATACAGGAGTTCAGTGTTGGGACAGTGGCAGAGAGCACTGATGCTCCCCAAATATTCAGGTACTCCTGGACATTTCACAGCCCCACACATGTCTTCTGGCAAAAGAAAAGTGAGGTGGAGGCAGGTAATAAATAGCTAGGGAGCCTTTTCCAGGGCATGTCTGACCTTATGGGACACAAGGCCCAGATGGCACAGCTACAGGATGGAGATGAGCTGCCCAACCAGAATGGCTGGGATCGATCAAAACTGTGTGTTAGCCACTCAGATGTAGGAGTTTGTCTACAATGGAAACTAACCCTGAATACAGAACACTTCCTTTTTTCCCCTAACTGTGCTATCACAATGCTGCACCTAAGTCACACTTCATCATGCTGGCACTGCTTTTGAAGCATCCAGATCTTTTTGTGTTTTGTAGCTTTATCTAATATCTGTCCAATTTTGGACTTAATGTTGCACAGAATCAAGCACAAAACCCTACAGAACAGTTATCAAAAATATCCATTTTAATTCCTAAAGAAACATACAACAAAATGACCAATTACCATTTTTTTTAAACATTAGAGACATAAAATTACTTAGAAGCAGGAAATTAACATATACTGTTGATGAGGCATGTCAATTAATACTACCTTAGAGACAGTAATTTTACATGTCAAAATCTGAAATGCATAGATTCTTTGACTCAGCAATTTGACAGATGTGCAGAGATTATGTGTAAAAGAAAATTCATGGCAACACTGTTTGAAAGAATATAAAAAACAAACAAACTGAAAACAACCTAAATGTCCATTAACAGAGAAAAGGTTAAATAAAGTGTACCTGTTCAATGAAATACTATATGAAAAGTGAAAGTGAAAGTCACTCAGTCGTGATCGACTCTTTGCAACCCCATGGACTACAAAGTCCATGGGATTCTCTAGGCCAGAATACTGGAGTGGGTAGCCTTTCCTTCTCCAGGGGATCTTCCCAACCCAGGGATCGAACCCAGGTCTCCTGCATTGCAGGTGGATTCTTTACCAGCTGAGCCACAAGGGAAGTCCGAAATACTATATAGCTGTCAAAAAAAAAAAAGAACGTGGTAGGTATATGTTTGTAGCGGAAGATCTCCAAGACAAGTTATTGACTAGGGGAAGGAAAGACTGCGTATAGCAAAAAGAAAAAGAGTATATATATTGTTGTATATGTATGTTTAAGCAATATAACTGCACTCCAATCTGTGAGGAAGAATGTCTGAAAGGACATACACGACAGTTGACAAAAGGCATCCATGTGGAGAGGGCCGGTGGCGGGAGGGGAGGTGTCAGAAGGCAGGAGACCTCCACTCATTTTAGACCTGTTAGAGAGTAACCTGCTGTGTTACTCTCTCTCTTTGTCTGTCTTGTCTTTTTTTTTTAAACACATGCATGGATTAAGTTGTATGTGCACTTTTTATTAAGACCATCTCTGGATAGTCCACTTCTTCTATGTATTTTTCTACACTGGGAAACTATTTTTAAAAAGAGATTTTAAGATGAAAAAAAAAAAAAGAATTCCTTCTAGACTGATGCCTACCATTAAACAATACCCTGTGAAAACATTTCAATGACACCAACTAAAAGCACCATCTCCTTCTCAATCAAGAGAGTACCAAAACAGCCTTGTCAAAGGTCTTATTTAAATCAAGATGAAGGATAATATTCACAGTTTTCTCCTAATATACTAGTCTGGAAATGATTCTGAAGGGAGATGAGTTTCACTTAGAATGCCAACTAATTAAAAAAATTCATTAAGAGGGTCATATGTGTAAATATATGATATTAATTTAACTTGATTTCACTTTAAAAATAAAAATCCACTACAATATAAAAGTAATATATCTAACGTTATATGCAACATAAACCTGCATAATTGATTATATAAAAGCTTTTTTGCATAGGAGTTTTTGAAAATTAGTCAGGATGCAATGTTAAAATAGCACTTTGGAGACAATGATATGTCTCCAGGAACAAATCTACATAAATTTATTATTAAATTACCCTCTAATTTTATAAACTGTAGAGAAGATCATATGCCAATGGGAATCTTTCTGAAACACATAACTCACTTTACAACTTAGAAAACTGCATGTTGTTAACATAATTTAGCTTTCTTTTGATGACTCAGGATAGAGGTTTCATCTTTTTCCTCACGGGCAACCACCTCTGAGTCCCCTAATATTCCTGCTGAGCTGTCTGGCCAGGCACGCGCTCCTCACATCGCCCCATGAGGGCTGTGTCACCTCCGGTCCAGTGTCTCTCCCCGTCCCTCTCAGCCCTTTCCCAACATCAGAGGCCCTGCAGTCTGCGCCCCTTGCTTTCTGTCAGAGCGTGGACGGACATGACCAGCCATTTTGGTGGGCTGATTTTATGACATATACTCACACTACACCTCCTTAAAAAGTTATTTTAATTTTAAGCCTGTCTAACCTGATCTAACCCTGGGACTCGTGAAGGCACAATCTCTCACTTCCGCCTCACACGACACCACCTTCCCTGAGAGCGGGTGGGAGAGGCTGTGCTGTGAACACTCCTGACACCTCCTTCCTCCTGTTGGGGATGCTCTGTCTCTCGTGGTACACCCAGCTCTGGATTTGAAGGGTCTGATGGACAAGCAGTCTTAGAAAATAGCCTCCCTGCTAACTGAGGTCCTTTTCTTTTTGAATTACTTATTTAGGTAACAACTAAAAATTTTACATTCCTACCTTGTGTCAATCAAGATAAAAAGAGATTATTTCTGAACGGTGTGATTAATGGGTTACTCGGTTCTCTTGATAGTTACCACAGTCAGAGTATTAAAGCCAGCTCTCCCAAGCAGATGTCCTAAGTCATTGACAGCAGTAAAAGGGGAGATGTGCGGGGAAAAGCCCCCTTCCCTTTCTGTTTCCGCTAACTGTAAGGAACACCGGAGTTCAAAGAGCGTGTCACCTCCAAACATTGCACCAATGAACACTCCATCTGGTTTTAAAACATAATGATCTGTAATAAATACAAACAACAACACAATTCAAGATTTCAGACACAAAAATGTTAAAAGAATAAATACATGCAATCTAGATCAGTATTCATGATTACCATTCTTATTCTGCCTAGTTAAAAACCAGATAATTTAATAAATAATACTTAGACAACCAACTATCAGAAAAGCTCTGCAGGATATTATTGTAAAGACAAATAAACATTTACTGATAGTGTTAATACCTATAAGATATGTTATATGCTTTCAAATTTTCTAATAATAGACAAAACTTACTTTTTCAATCAGTAAAATATTGAAAAGAACAAGATTTTTGATGTGGTAGGTTACAGAAATCACTGTCCTCCCCGTATCTGTGCGCTTAGACATTTCACTTTGTAACAGTCCCCACTGGGAGAATCTGGACCAGCCCCACGACTCGCTCTGACCCAAACAATGCAAAGAATGGCTGTGGCAAGCCGTGGGCTCGATGGCCTTGCTGCTTCCACCTGCTCTCTAGGAGCCCCGTGTATGGGCCATGCTGCGAACAAGCCTGAGCGGGCCCGCTGCAGGATGACAGGAAGAGACGTGGGCATCAGCCAGGAGTCCAGCTGAAGCCATCTGACAGCTCTGGGGCAAGCCACCCCCAGGTCAGACACGTGGATGAAACAAGCCAGACCCAGGAGAATCTCCTAAGTCCGGCCCAAATCCCTAACTCACAAAATCATGACTTACTTTCTTAAAACACAAAGTTGAGGTGGCTTATTAAGCAGAAAAAGCTAATTTATAGGGAAGCCATCATGATTCACAACTAAAATGTCTAGTGACGTTTTAGTTAAATAGTAACATATCAGTTAATTTAGTTACACACAGAATTAAGGAGAAGTAACCAACTTATTTTTCAGCTGTAAAACAAAAACCATTTTTAATTGGTAACTTAAACAAAACAGTAGCAACGATCAATTCCAGAATCATAAATGATTTACTCATTTACTCAATGACTCTTGAAACTACAGTCTGTAACTAGTTTTGACTCTACTTTCAACAGGGCAAGGTGAACTCTGAAGTAAATCCGAACCCACATCACGGTAGGCGACTCTAATTCAAGTATACATCTTGAATGCATATTTAAAATATTGTGAAGCAATTTTATATAAAACAGTATATAAGCAAACTGACTGTAAAAACCTTTTTTCTTCTGTCCCTTCAGTGTTACTTCCTTCTCTTGCCACCAAACTCTCATAGAACTAAAGTACCTAAAATTATCAGTTTGTTTCTACCTCAGAGGGCTTATCAGTTCCTGTGGATTTCACAAGAATGACTTTCCAATCTCTACCTTGAGCCTGGACAGCTTCCCAGGATCCTATATTTATCTTTTGGCTGCTGGTGCCATAGATTTGTCTCTTGGCAAACGTACCCGCTGCCCTTCCCCACGACATCCAACATATCCACAGAACACATATTCTCAAACCAACTCCCCGTTCCAACTGCTATATTTCTGTCAATTACCATCTTCTAGTCCCTTTATCTGATCATTACCATTCTTTCCCCTACTCTTACTAATTATCTCCAGTCATCCAGACTCCAAACTTGAAGGCAAGCTTTCACTCCTGACTCTCTTCAATCTTCAGCACTAACCAGCCACCAGACTTGATTTTTACTTTGCAGAGTCCTGAAGACCTCTCTCTTCCTTTTATCTCCACAGTCCATGGGGTCACAGAGGGTCAGGCACGACTGAGCGACTGAACCACAACTGCCACCTAGGTTTAGTTTATTTCATGCCTGGACCACAGAAACAGTCTCTCTTCAACTTAACCGACTTTCCGCATCATTGTTCTAATTAGCAAGATGGAGCTGTCTTGCAGAGTTATTTTACACATACATAAAACAGAGCAGAGTGACTGCCAAACAGTACATGCGTAAGGCATGGTAGTTATTCTCCTGCCTAGCAGCTTTTTAATCATGTCACTTTGCTCTTCAAAATGGACTAGTGGCTCTGGATCGCATAAAGAATAAACCCCCAATTGCTTACCCTGTCACCGAGTCCTCTGACTTTGGTCCCAATACCCTCATCTACACCTGGCACTATACTCTCCTCCCCCGGGCTTCCTCTCTGTCCTTTCGGGCTTCCCAGTCACTCACACATCCCATCTATCCCAGGATCCTGCCTTCCTGGAATGCATGCCCACTGCACATACGACCTGTCCTTTGAGGCCCTGTTCAAGACATTTCTTCCTCTTGAAGCTTTCCTAAGGCACTCCAAGCCACAGTGATCTCCTTCTCTCCTCTGAACATAATGCTTTTACCCACCCATTCCTTACCTGTTTGCTGATAAATATCAACCAACAAACATTTATCAGCACTGTCTTAGTATAAAGCATGGGCGAAGTACAAATGGGTTCCTATCCACAAAAAATTTATAGACAATTAAGGAAGGAAAGAAAGCCACACATAAAAATTCTCATGATAGCAATACTATTTTGAATAAGTTTTAAATATTTACGAAAACTTTAGTAACATCTCCATAATTATATTTATAGAATTCTCTGGGAGGGGGGAGTCACTCATATACTTCCTAATATGGCAAAGGGTACCAAGTGTATCCAGCCCACAGAAGATAATAAATTTTTGACTTGCTTCCATTTCCAATTATCAAAATGTGAAACAGAAACCATCTATAAGTTTCTGTGTAAAAATAGGCACATCTGCAATTTGCTAATGATAAACAAAATAACACAGGCTATTAGAAACAGCACTAAGTTTCTTACCTGTTCAAGTGCTCTAGGAAGGTCATTCACCCAGTGCAAACTAAAATACAAAAACACATATCTGTTTTAGCTTAATCTATATAATTAATTAGTACAAGAATCACTAATATAGCAAGCCACAGAAAAGGTGTAAGTTTGTATGTTTAAAAGTGCACGTCAAAATTCACGGATTGTTGGGACTTCCCTGGTAGTCGAGTGGTTAAGGCTCTATGCTTCCAATGCAGGGGCCTGGGTTCAATCTCTGGTCAGGAAACTAAGATCCTGAATGCAGTGGCCAAAAAATAAATTCCTTAAGAAAAAAAATTCACTGACTGTTTTCAATAAGTTTTAAAATAAAACTATTAGGGGATAACCTTCCTTTTGTCACAGGAGAAACCTTTAATATTACCTTATAACTTTAGAGCATAACATACGTATTTTGGGGGCTCCCGTCTATGGGGTCGCACAGAGTCGGACACGACTGAAGCGACTTAGCAGCAGCAGCAGCAGCAGCAGGTGGCACTAGTGGTAGAGAACCCACCTGCCAATGCAGGAGACTTAAGAGATGCGGGTTCAATCCCTGAGTCAGAACTCCTGGAGGAAGGCATGGCAGCCCACTCCAGTATTCTTGCCTGGAGAATCCCATGGACAGAGGAGTCTGGTGGGCTACCATCCATGGGGTGGCACAGAGTCAGACATGACTGAGGCGACTTGGCACACACACATGCATATCTATTTTTAACATACATATATATTTTTTAAAAGTACAAATGGATTACTAACCTTAAACTGCTAACCACCAGGTCAAATGTATTTTCTCTGAAGGGAAGAAATTCTTCATCAGCTAAAACACTGACAGTAGGAATTTCTGTTTCTAAGGCATTTTTCTAAAGGTTAAAAATAAAAGTTCAAAAACACATTTATATATCATCTTAATTATTAACACTATCATTGTTAAACATAAGTCATGTTGTATTTACTTGACAGTTTCTAGTTCTTAAAAATTAAAAAAGCAGCCAAAGAGAAAGCACTGAAAGAGTATATCTTAAATGACGCTTAAGACTGGCCAGAAAAAGTGGCTATCTGGTTGGAAAAACAAATGGGATAACCACATCACACCAAACCAAACTTCAGAAAGCTGAAAGCCTCCGTGGAATAATCAAAGCCAAAAAAAGTCCTAGGAAAATATGGGTGCACACTTTAGACTCTTAGATGAAAATGCCAGAGTACACATGACTCAAAAACCAGAAACTATAAAAGGCAAGATCGGTATACTTAATGATAAACTGATCAAAGACTTCTAAAAGGCAATAAACAATGTAAACAACATGTTTGGGAGAAAATTTACAAAATACATTAAGAAAATTAATATCCCTAGAAGACACGTTCTTACAAACCACCTAGAATAAGAACAGCCAGGTAGAGAGACTTCCCTGGTGGCTCAGATGATAAAGCGTCTGTCTACAATGCGGGAGACCTGGGTTCGATCCCTGGGTCAGGAAGATCCACTGGAGAAGGAAATGGCAATCCACTCCAGTACTATTGCCTAGAAAATCCCATGGACAGAGGAGCCTGGTAGGCCCCAGTCCATGGGGTCACAAAGAGTCGGACACGACTGAGCGACTTCACTTTCACTTTCAAGTAGAGAGAGGACCAAGGGACAGGCACATCACAAAATCACTGACAAAACTCACAGATCAAAAAGTACTCACAGCCAAAAGATACCAACAGCTACTTGGTTGCTCCAGCAATTGGAGAAATGCAAATAAAAAGGACAAACTCTACTTTCCGCCTATTAGACTGACAAAGACAGAATAACTGGCCTACTGTTGCCAGTGAGGAGGAGGAAAGAGGGCTTCATTTAATACTGTTGTTCAGTCTTCAAAGGGCAGTCTAGAGATGGGTATTAAAAACTGAAAGGTGAACATCAATGAATCCATATACTCCACTCCTGGGAATTTATTCCCAGGGAGAAAAATAAATCAAACACAGAAAGCTGCTTTATATGAAGATGCTCACCACAGTGTTGGTCATTGAGAAGCTACAAATTTAGTAAAGAAAGCATGGAATATTCCCACACTGGATGACTACATGTGTGTGCATCCATCACTCACTGATACAAAAGAATGGCGTGTTAGCGTTATACTGTTTCTATAAAGCTGTGATGGGGAGACAGCTATGTCTACAAAGACACAGATGAAAACGTCACCAGCAGTTGCCTCTGAGTGGTGGGATTAATGGTGATTTTTCCTTTCCCTTTAGATTTCCCACACTGTTTAATTCTTCTTTATTTGTAGTGTAATCGGAAAAAAAAAAAAGCTAATTTCATTCTGAAGGAAATAATAATAAAAAGTACAGAACTAAAAACCAAACCAGGAGATCAAAATCAATAGCATTGAAAAGCTACCTACCAAAGCATTTTCTGCAATGTCTGTTTGGAAAAACTTTCCAACAGTTTCCTGCAATGCAATAAAGTTGATCAGATAATATAAAAAGACAAGCAAACAAGAGAACCCAGTAACAAAACAAAACAACTGTTGAAACTGCTGAAGGAAAAAGTGATTACTTTGATTAATTTTCAGCTCTGTAAGGGTATTTTTCTGCATATAATTAGTATGGTACACAAACACCTTTAATAACACAAATTATGTTACATAGAATTAAATGTATGCAGCCAACCATATGTGTCATGTATTTAACAGTATTTAATAAAATAGAGAACATAGGTGTGAATAATCAGCATCTTCAGTTTACTCCACTGGGATAAGGTTTTACGTGTTAACTTTTCCATAATACGCTAAGAGCTAGTCCTCATTCTTGTGACACAGAACATCTGGAATGGTTTTTCTGCCTTTATTTGTTATTGAAAGAGACTGCAAAGAGTAAAGAAAGACCAGGCAAACACATGCTTGGGAGAGCCTCACTCTTGAGAGTGGTTTCACTCTCCCCTCTGTTTCACGCATCCTTTCTTCCTTCCCAAAGCAAGGGGCACACGATCCTTCTTGCCCAGATGGCCACTTTCCACCATGCCCTCTCTTCTCCAGGAGCCTGCTCCTCCCTCCACTACCTCTCCAATCTTCAGTCTTTATCTTCTGCTGCTTCTTGCCTCACCTTACAACAGGAATAAGCTTCCCAATCTTGCAAACTCCTCACCTCGACCCACCTTACGGCTGTCTTGTTTGTAACCCACCACACTACTTCTGGCCGAGTTCCCCTCGATTCTTGGTGATCTATTTCCACCCTCACTGCTCTACTCACATGCTTTATAAAAATCACTCATAACTG
Source organism: Aepyceros melampus (assembly GCA_006408695.1). Taxonomy (NCBI): domain Eukaryota; kingdom Metazoa; phylum Chordata; class Mammalia; order Artiodactyla; family Bovidae; genus Aepyceros; species Aepyceros melampus. The sequence continues at coordinate 89,364 of SJXQ01004981.1, read as the reverse complement.
ACTCATCAGCTACAGCCGTCTGTTCCCCCTGCTCTCAATTCTCCTTCACTTGACCTCTTAGAAGCTCGGCATTGATGAGGGTCTCCTAGAAAGCTCCTCAGTACTGTTCTGCCCTGCTTTCCTTCTCTGTGAGAAACCCCAGTCCTCTCTCCTTCACGCTAACCACTTCGTGAAGGAGGTGCCTGCCCACAATGGGGAAAGGCTACCTTACCTCAACACCCTACCACTCTCTGGAGACTGCTGATGACTAGAGGGCAACTGGTATGCAGTACATGTTTAACTACAGCCCTCAAAAACCAAAAAAGTGTCCTGAGCTGCAGGTCCTGATGATTTCCACAGTGTAACCACCCCAGCAGTGGTGGGTGTCATGCAACCAACACAATGCTGTCCAGCGGAGCACTGGGAAGAGAGGTGCTCAACGGTCTGTCCCGAAAGCCAGCTCCAGCAAATCAGCGCGAGGGGTGAACATTAGGTGGGTCAGAACATCTCTCCTTGTCTCTCACTTGAAAATTTCAGCTAAGAGACTGGGAGATGGGCAGCTGCTCCGAGGCCTGGAGGAGCGTGTAGACTTCAGGGGAGGCTGGCGAATGTGTAACAGCTGGCTTTTGGCAGGCCCTGCTTTGTAGCGTTTGCCAACTTCCATAATGTGTAACTCCCGCCATGGCTGAGTTTAAGCTGTTGAAACAATGTCACTAACACAGAGCTGGGAAAAGATGCTAACAGCCAGTGCTCATGAGTCAGGAGAAGGCAGCTGCAGCACACTCGGAGTCCAGCTCTCACATTCACAGCTCATGCTCTGACTGAAGAACACCAGGGTCAGCCCTGGGGTTGGGGGGCGGGCGAGAAGCCAGCCGTGGAGGATGCGAACAGGACCTCCATTCTGAAGTGTCAGAGTCCCCACCCTCGTGAGGACCGGCTGTGCTTCCAGATCCGTGAGTAGTGTAAGAGCCTCTAAGCAATGAACGTCCTAGTATTTGAGCTGGCTCCAGGGGATTTCTGCTTCGTCTTACAATCCACTGTCTTATTAAGACATTTGCCATCTTAGTTACTGGGCATCCCACGTGGCGCTAGTGGTAAAGAACTCGACTGCCAATGCAGGAGATACAAGAGATGTGGGTTCGATCCCTGGGTCGGGAAGGTTCCCGGAGGTAGACATGGCAACCCACTCTAGTGTTCCTGCCTGGAGAGTCTCATGGACAGATAAGTCTGGTGGGCTACACTCTGTAAGGTCATAAAGAGTCAGATGCCCTGAGGCAACTTAGCACGCCCGTGTATCTTACTTCCAATACAAGTGTGGAAGATTCCTTTCTATACACTGGCCCCAAGAGCTTACCTATCACCAAGGTCTGTAGTTCTACCAGGCCTCCTCTACATCGCTGCCTTTATATCCTGCTGTCTCCACACTGGCGGCTGACCTTTCTCTCTCACGCCTACACTTGCCTTTGATACAGCCCTCTAATTGGTCTGTTTCTCTACACTCTGTCTTCTTCACTCCCTCCTACACACCATCCCCAAACTAACCTTCCTTAAGCATCACTGATCACACCCTACAGCTTGCCACTTCTGCCTTCCCTCCAGCCATGCCTCACATTCCAATCGCTATGAGCACCAACCCAGATTCTATCAAACCTCAGGTCAGAGGCTGTGCCTTTCAGAAGTCTCGGTCATATGAACGCCACTGGTTATCCTTTCCCTTAACTCCTGTTGCAGTTTAATGACTGTACCAATTCCATGGCATTTATTATTATCAATGACAGTGTTTTCAGAGACTTATCACATAGCCCTCCCCTGTCTTGCACAAGTGTACACTTTTTCGTTAAATAGATTTGATATAGAAATCCCACTTTGATCTGTGTCCAGCATAGTGTCTATTTAGAGAGGCTAAAACAATTGATGAATGTTTTTTTGGTCTGAATTACAAAATGAAAAATAAAATAGTATACATATTAATAAAGATTATTTATACTTAATCACACACAAAAATTTCTAACCAAATGATAAAGTGAATACTTTCATAGATTAAAAAAATAAGCTTAATCACATGTCCCCAATGAATGTCAATGTGATTTTTATTGTGATTTATAAAAAATATTTGAACAGAAAGTGGGAGTCACACACAATGTATCGTATATAGACTTAGAGAAAATACCAGTGGAAATGCTGTATAAATGGATTCAAAGAAAAAATCATTTAAGAAAAAACACAGGAGTAGACATAAAACAACCTTTGGTTCTATCACTTAAAAAATAATGAGCAATTCTGATGTCATCAAAATCTAAATATGATAAACTTAATATTTTATTAAGAAAGTTTTTCCTTAAAATTGGCTAATTTTATTTCTCTAAGTTAAATCATTCAATAAATATACCTTATTCAAGTGTTCTGCTATGTAACCTCGTCCACAACCAACATCCAAAGCAAGATGGAAATCTCTGAAAAACAGACATAGACGTTATGCTTTGTCTATAATAATATAGCCCCCATAAAGTAATTATTACAAATTTTTCTTAAGAAAAAAGATTCTTGTGAACACAACTTTCAAACAAGTCCTATCACCTGCCTGCTCCCTCACGTCACCAGAGGTCTCTGTCAGAGAACACACTGGGCATGGCAAGGCTGTCCGGCCAAGCCACTCCCAGGGCCTCCCAACCAATGGCCTTCTACAAGGTTGCTCCAAGACATGGATCTGAAGAACTGATTTAGTGCAGGTACTTAAACAGATGGGGAAACAATGGAAACAGTGACACACTTTATTGTCGGGAGCCATGTTAGGCATTACTGACAAAATAGAGGCACGGCCCCAAACCCTCTCCCTTTGTTCCGTAGGCACAGACTTGGAATGAAGGAGTTAGGCTTGGTGATTCTGACTCGTGTTTTCCTTTCCTGGGCTGAGTTGACTGAAGAGAATATTAAGGTGCTTATTGTTTTTGAGAGGAGCAGGAGAAGGCATAAAGCCTTCTGCAGCTGTGCTCAAAGAATAATTCATAAAGTTAATCACTGACATTTGTTCAAGGACTTTTACAAAAGAATGTTCCAGGGTGAGCACGCAGGCCACAGCTTGAGACCATGGGAGGGATTCCTATCTGAAGCCTATTTGTGAGAAAAGTGTTTATGGCAAAGGAGTTTGCTCAATTTAGGGCTTAGGAATAATTAAAATAGTTAGAAGCTAAAGATTTAAGGATTGCTATCTACTATAGCTTATAAAACTTAGGGACTTTAGAGATATTATTAGCTAGAAGCCCTTTCTAAGAAATAGTGAACTTAGGATACTAGGGGCAAACAGGACTTAAAAAGATAAGAAATAAATTGAGGAATGTGGTATGCAGCCAAGACATTAGCATGAGTTTACAGTGTATTCACAAGGACATATGAGAAAATGTAGATAAGAGAATCGCTGAGGAAGGAACTCCTTTTGAGGGGCAACTATGATTTTTGGAGAAAAATAAATCTGGGTGAATGGGAACTAAAAATATAAAACCTCTGACCTAATGCTTTTGTAAAAGTATAAAAGAGAATCATAAGCTTGAAATAAACAGGCATTCCAAGAAAACTGAGAGGCTGCCTCAGTTTCTCTCGCCGACACCGCCCATCCCTTCAGGTTGAATTCCTGGCTGCTGGAGCTGGATTCCGGCACTTTATTTTCTTGGGCTCCAAAAATCACTGAAGGTGGTGACTGCAGCCATGAAATTAAAAGACGCTGCTTCCTTGGAAGAAAAGCTATGACCAACCTAGACAGCATATTAAAAAGCAGAAACATTACTTTGCCAACAAAGGTCCGTCTAGTCAAAGCTATGGTTTTTACAGTGGTCATGTATGGATGTGAGAGTTGGACCATAAAGAAGGCTGAATGCTCAAGAACTGATGCTTTTGAGCTGTGGTGTTGGAGAAAGACTCTTGAGAGTCCCTTGGACCACAAAAAGATAAAACCAGTCAATCCTAAAGGAAATCAATTCTGAATATTCATTAGAAGGACTGATGCTGAAGCTCCAATACTTTGGCCAACTGATGTGAAGAGCTGACTCACTGGAAAAGACCCGGATGCTGAGAAGGCCTGAAGGCAGGAGGAGAAGGGAACAACAGAGGATGAGATGGTTGGATGGCATCACTGACTCAGTGGACATGAGTTTGAGTAAGCTCCAGGAGATGACGAAGAGGGAAGCCTGGCGTGCTGCAGTCCATGGGGTTGCAAAGAGTCAGACATGACTGGGTGCTGAACAACAATTTTAATCTGATAATATACTCAGATAAGGAATGAAGAGAAGTTAATGAAATTAACATGAAAATATGTGGCATACCTATCAGGAACTTACTACTTATCCCTATTTCTCAAATTTGTTGTGGCAGCAGATAACTTAGAAATGACTATGAAATACTATGAAATATAACATGATAAACTAAAACCCAAATAAACCATCAACTAAATAACAGCTTTTACTGAAATCTTATCAGGTTCAAATGAGTGGGCTAAGTGTACATTTAAGTATGTCAGTCCAAGGTCATTCAGCTAATAAGCAGCAGTCAGACTTGAATTCAGTCAGAAAGAATCCTGACCAGAACTCTTATCCACTATGCTATGCTGTCTCCTCCAAACATATCGTCTCATACTAAATCACTTTACACATTCAATTGTGGATCACAGGTTTAGGAAAAATTTGTGACAATTTTTAAAGAAACTTCATGCACTAGTAAATTTTTTCATATTGGAACTGAGAGTCCCTTTGTAATTTCTATTAAAACCTATGTCACAAATATAGAACACCAGTCACTGGTGAGAAAATGTCTAATATACCTAATGCCCTGTGTCTTGACTGTGAACACAGGCAGTGTGGCCTGGGAAAGCATACAGCTTCTGCAATCACAAAGACATGAGTTAGAATTTTAGGCTTGCAATTTACTGGCTCTGTGAACACAGACAAGAGATTTAATCTTGCTGGATCTCAGTTTCCCCATCTATAAAACAGGTTGGTATGAGAATTTTATCCAGCATGTAAAGTATTTAGCACAGTACAAATATTCAACAATAGTTACTTAGGAGTTATTAATACCATTATCATGGATTCTAACAGTATTAAGTGAGCCTCAGATAGCCCAATAAGAGATTTAATAATCTGTTGTGTTAGTTTTAAAATATAAACATAAGATCAGTATTGATAATAAGCTATTCTTGCTAATAATAGAAGATCAGTGTAAGACATTATAGATTGCTATTTTTAATAATTTAATTCCAAAGAGTAACTGTTATTTTAAGACATACTTTTTTAGCTGCAATCACAGTTTTCTCCACAGACTTGTGTTTTGCTGAGTATTATGACAAAGAAAGATTACAAAATTCAATCTGATTTGGAAAATTTAATGTTCCATTTATTAAATCACAAATGACCTAAAATCCAGGCAAATGAATGACTACATCACAAAGAATTAGCTACTTTTCAGATTTTTAAAATAATGAAACTAATGAAGCAGATGAAATGAAGGTGGCTTTTGCAAAAATGAAGAATTTTCTTTAATTTTATGCAACTGATTCACCTCATGACTCTTTCAAGTAGCCAGGATATATATATAAAATATGAGTGCAAGAGTTTGTGATTTTACAAAATTTCCCTTTTTTAACATAGACAAATGTAATAAACTCATCATCCCATATTGGTCTAATTTAATGGATGTCTTTTACACAGAAGAACACAAAAAGTGATTTGCTAATATCACAGAGCAATTCTATAGCAAAGCCATTATTTAACTGGGGTTCCTGCTACCTGTGAAAGTGAAAGCATTTAAGTCTCCAAAAGTTGTGTTGAAAGTTAAAGTGTTAGTCGCTCAGTCATGTCAGACTCTTTGTGACCCCATGGACTGCAACCTGACAGGCTCTCCTGCCCATGGGGTTCTCCTGGCAAGAATACTGGAGTGGGTTGCCATGCCCTTCTCTGAGGGATCTTCCCAACCCAGGGATCCAACCCCGGTCTCCTACACTGCAGGCAGATTCTTTACCATTTGAGCCACCAGGGAAATTGATTGTATTTCATTATGACAGTCATCACTTACCTGGCTATGTCATACACTCGATCTGCAATCCGACTTCCAACCTGACAGATTACAAGAGGCAATGATGTACAAAAGTAAAGATGAGTATGTTTCACAGAGAAATAACACTTTTCCCAGTAATCAACAATCCACAGGTTACTTATATTTCAACATGTTGAGTTCCCTTTACCCTTTTTAATTTGACCTCAGCAACTTTTAAAATTTTGAATGAAGTGAGTGAAGTCGCTCAGTCGTGTCCGACTCTTTGCGACCCCATGGACTATGGCCTGTAAGGCTCCTCTGTCCATGGAATTTTCCAGGCAAGAGTACTGGAGTGAGTTGCCACTTTCCTCTCCAGGGGATCTTCCCGAGCCAGGGATCGAACCCAGGTCTTCCGCATTGCCGGCAGACACTTTACCATCTGAGCCACCAGGGAAGCCCCAAATTTTGAATAGAAATTCTAAATAGGAACATATAAATAAAAATAAACCAAGGAAACACATTGAGTTAATTACCTCAGAAGTCAATTTAAGGAAAGAAGACTAAACTCTGTATATCTATGACTTTATATTTCATGTGCTGCAAGAGTGCAAAGACAAAAAGCAACAGGATACCCTAACTTAAAAAAGAAAGCAACAGAAACATACCAAGCATATTATCCACAGATATTAGTGTGAGGTACGTGAAAGTGAAAAATTAGTTAGCTGAGGATTATTACAGATCAATGTATAAGTAATCATTTAATAAAAACTAATTATTTGTTAACTATTAACAAATTTTGTGGAACTCCTAAATGAATAAATAACTTTTCTGAGCAACATCTGCAAATTAGAAATCAGCCACATTTAAAGAAACCTCCTCAATCCCAATCCAATTTAGAAGAGGTCATAACGCAGGTGCCTCCTTTTGCTCGGCTAGCTTCATGCAGCAGGAATAAAGATGTGGGAGACTAATATTCCCCACATTCCACTCATTCCCTGGTAAACATCACACAGTTTCTACTGGGACTTGAAAGTTCAGAACAGAATATATGTGTATTTTCTTTGGGAGGTGAGGTGGGGAGGAAGGGTAAGGGAGAAGGGACAGCAGAAGTCTTTTCCCAGAGGAGTTCACTTTGTGCATCATTACTGATATGAATACCTTGTTTATTATTTTAAAAGACTCTCATATACTTTATCTCAGTTATTCTAGTCCTAAACAATGGTGAGGCCTCAGTCAAGTTGTAATCCAGGTGCCTTTCCTAGAAGACAGTGTCTGGAACTCACATCTTCTAAATATTTATATGTGTCACCCTGAGAACAGAGTCAGTCATCCGATCTGGCCAGGACCTGCACAAAGTTCTATCCAAAGTAAGAGCTTAGTAAGTGCTGGCTGCAATGGCTTCAAAGAGCTCATCACACTTGATTTCAATTTTGGTCTATCCCTGAAGAAGCACTTACATAGGCCTGAGCTTTGTGCTACCTGTTCAGAGAGTAGAAACTGTCTCAAGTCCCTAGTCCACCTGGGTAAAGAGGAAGAGGTCTCTCAAACCAGCACAGATAAATCAGAGATCTTAATTCATCTTAATGAATCTTCCTAAAAGATGAATCAGATCCCATCACTTCACCGCTGAAAACCATTCAACAGCCTCCCATTCCTCTTGACTCTAGAGCCATGTTGGCCAAGAGAAAAACACTCAGAGCCACATGAGCAGCTTAAGATTTTCCAGTGAAAGTGCTGAAAGTGTTAGTCACTCAGTTGTGTCTGACTCTTTGTAACCCCCTGGACTGTAGCTCACCAGGCTCCTCTGTCCATGGATTTCTCCAGGCAAGTGGATTGCTATGCCTTTCTCCAAAGATTTTCTAGTAGCCATTTTAAAAAGAGTAAAGAAGTTGATTTTCACCCAAAATATCAAAATAGAGTTTCAACGTGTAATTAATATAAAATATATTAAGGAAATATTTTACATGCTTTTTCCATATTAATTTACTGAAACCCACTGTATTTTACACTTACTGCACATCTCAAAGGGACATTTCAAGTGCTCAAAAGCTGCAAGTGGCCAGAAATTACCACATGGAATGCACAGCTGAGATAGAGAAGAAAATCCAAAGTTCTTACCCATTAAGGCCCTCCTGACCTGAACACTCTCTTACCTCCCACTGGAGCTTTCCTGGAGGCCTTGACAAGGCCCTTTTGGCTTAAGGGCCTCTGGGTTCGTCTTCCCCTTTACCTGCAAAGCTTTCCCCCGACATCTCCCAGATCCCAGCTTGATTAATTTCTTGCCTCGTCGTGTGCCCC
>SJXQ01004981.1:49955-80855 GCA_006408695.1 Aepyceros melampus | reverse complement strand
GGGCCCCCCCCCCCCCCCCACTTCACTACCTGGCTTTACTTCATGAGCTGAAATTACCTTTTCGGTTCACTGTCTCGTCTGCCACAAGAATGAAATTTCTTGAGGGCAGCGGTCTTGCTTTGGCCCAGGTACACCTGTAACTCAAGTATTAATACTATCTGCCGAGGACATGAATGAATGAATGAATCGCCCGTGCAAACACCGGCGCCCGGCCCCTGCGCGATTGCAGCAGAGGCCCAGACAGGCAGGGCGGCCTCTCAAGGTCACATGGCGAGGTGGGGGCGTTCAGGTCGTGGCCGGAGCTCCGGGACCCGAAGTCAAGGCGCTGAGCCACCCTCCGCGCCGTCGCGCAGACTCACCTCCTCCTTCAAGTAGTCGAACTTCATCGGCTCCGGCTGCCGGGCCGCCCAGTTCTTTTGCTTCCTCTTCAAATCCCGATCGAAGATGTTGAAGGCTTTGGGCGAGGCACCACTCGGGGAAGAGGCGCCAGAGGCCACCGTCCTGAGGCCGAGGTCCTTCACGGGGACCCCGGCCGCTGGCAGCCGCCGCCACGAGAACCGAAGCGGGGTGAGCAGAGGCATCTCCAGCGCCTACACCTCTAGCCGGCTCGGTTATCGAGCGCATGCGCCGAGGCTAAGGCAAGGACTCCGGAGCACTTCGCGGAGGGAAAACGGAGGAAGTTTGGCCCAGTTCGCGTGCCGTCACGGCGGTGTGTCTCGCAGAGGATTGTGGGTGTGGGGCCCCATGTGACGCCGTGAGAGGATTCGGAGTGGGTGAGTGGAGTCGGGCTCCGGTGTACGATAGGTTCTCCTACGGGTTTACGAGCCCCAGGCTTTTCCTCCTTGCCTTTACGACCCCTCTCTTCAAGCTTATTTGCTCCTCCTCCAGATCGTATTGAGGGACTTGAGCCCCAAAGCGGCCCTCTGAGGTTTGGGAGCTGGGAAGGAGGTCCTAGTTTCCTGGTGTTCCCGGCGTTACCAGGTGGGTAGGAGGGGCAGGTGGGCACCGGAGATGAGGGCGGGCGACCGAGGTGAGGTCAGGTCGCCTTCCTGTCTCCGAATATCTGCCGTAGATCAAGTGCTTTCCTTCTAAACTTCTATACGCTTTACCTCTGATAGTTGAATGAAATATTGTTTACCCCACAAGGCTGTTCTGAGGGTCAGATGTTTAATGGTGCGTCATAGTCAAGCCTTGCTTTTGAAACAAAACACTCTACTTTGCGTTTGTTAACTAGAGAGAGGCTTTACCTGGTTCATGAAGGGTGGTCATATACAAACAGGGGGAACTTTGTGAGCTAAACCTGAATTCATTTGGTTCTGTTACAGCCTGGTCGAAGTAAAGGCCATTCTGAATAAAACGAAGTCAGGATTAACGGAGAGAATGGGACCAGAATGAAAAAACAAATAAGACCGACTGAGACTTAAGGATATTTTAATCATATTAGCTTTTACTTGTAACACATACAAATATAAAGTGGAAATATGGGATATCTAAGTGAGGGCAGTTGGCTAGTAATCATTTGCCTCCCTCCATAAAGACCTAGAATTCTGCTTGGTTTTGCCTTAAGTTTATTTCTTCAAATGCTGTACTGAAAAGAAGATTTTCTGATAGTTTTTTCTTTTCTGCATGTGACTCAAGATTCGTTCAGGAAATGAAATTAGACCTCTTTTATTTTACTTAATGTAGCTTAGAATATAGTATTGTGAATTAATATTTTCCCAAAGCATCTTATTTAATTCTGTTACTGACCCTTCGTTATGATTTTATTTTTTAGTATTTTATTTCTTCAGGCATTTGTCCAGTTCCACATTTAAAAATGGCATCTAAACAAGAAATCATGAGTGACCAACGGTTTAGGCGGGTTGCAAAGGACCCAAGATTTTGGGAAATGCCAGAAAAGGATCGAAAAGTCAAAATTGACAAGAGATTTCGAGCAATGTTTCATGACAAAAAGTTCAAATTGAATTATGCTGTGGATAAAAGAGGACGTCCCATCAACCACAGCACTACAGAGGACTTGAAACGTTTTTATGACCTTTCAGATTCTGATTCCGATCTCTCTGATGAGAATAATAAACCATTGAGTCAAAAGAAAATGAAGAAGAAAAAACCCCAGACTATAAATGAAGTAGAATCAAAAAATCTTGTTGAAGATAAAAAGAAAAAAACCAAGAAAATTCATCAAAAGGATTCTGGAAATAAGAATGATTTGGATAACTCTGAGAGAATTCAGAAATGAAAACCCCATGCAAATCTAAGAAGATAGACTCAGTAAGTCCTGAGAAAAATAGCAAAGAATTTACACAAAAAAGTACAAAAGGGGAAAAAAACACTGTTCAACGTAGCACAGACTCATTTCCCAAAGAACAACTACGAACGGTAGACTCAGGCACCTCTGAGATTGTTCAGTCTCCCAAGGTCAAGTATTCTGAGACAAGAAGAAGAAAAATGCAATCAGGTTGGTTTGAAAGAACTAAGGAATCTTTGTTTTTATATTATTTATTCTTATACTGATCTTTTAAAAAGGAAATATGTATAATAAGTATTTTCATAGTATCATAGGAGTGGTCAGATACTTATTTGGAAGTATAAAACTATGAAAGATAATACACCGTAATTTTTTATTTGATGCCATAATGGCTAGAAGAGAGACAAAAGTATGGGTCTTGAGGCTAAACCGGTGATTTTGATTTGTGGTGAGCACTAGTGACAGCTGTGTTCTCTAAGTAGATAAAGTATCACATGATCTCATGATGGAGTAAGAAGAGATGTATCTGAAGAAAGAAAGTAGAGTTGGGTACTCAGGCATTGCTTCATTTATTCAACTACTTTTAGTAGCAAATATGTGGCAGATAGAACATCAAGACGATTCCTCCCATCTTAGGGCTACTGCTAGTTTAGGTGATGCCTGTGTAAAAATTAGAAAAACATACACCCTTCTGGACCCGCAGAGCTTCCAGAACTCACAGCGTGGTTAGGACAGTACCTTTGAGGGAGGCACAGGCTCTTTTCCCTGAAAAGATACTCTGTTCCTGCAGGGTGTGTGGCTTGGTGATTGGAGTTTGGCTTTGATTATAGCCCTTCTTGACCCTTTGAAAATCAGCTTTTGCAAATAACTGCTTGCAACACTATGCAATACCCCTGATCTGAAGCAGTACTGTCCAATAGAAGTCTGTAACTCTGAATTTTCTATTGGACACTTTAAAAAGTAAGAAACTGGTGATTAACAGATACACAAATATATTCTGTTTAACCTATATATCAAAAGCTATTTCAATATGTAATCAATATGAAAATGTAATAGGATATTTTACATTCTGTTTTCTTACTATGTCTAGTTTGATGAACTTTTTCGGGCGCTGTAACCATATGTGGTTGCTGGCTACCATATTGGATAGTGCAGATATAAAGTGGAAGAAATCAGAACCATAATACATAACAGAGTAATTTTAAGTACTGTAGAAGAAAAGGCCTCAGACTTTGGAGGAAGAGGTCACTCAAGATACAGTAATTGGTAAAATTCATAGGTGAAGTGCTATTTTGGTTGGAGTTTAGAAGAGTTAAATTTGGAATCCAGAGTATCCTAAATGGAAAGAACTTTTTGAGCAGACGTTTGGTTGGGCTTGTTCAGAAGAGATGAGTATTCTTATTTGATTAGATAATAAGATGTCTGAAGGGGTTAGTGAATAATAAAGCTAGAAATGATTATTTGATATGAAGTAAGAAATGTCTGACTCTAGTTCATGTTTACAAGTTTTCTAAGCTTTTTAGAATTGTCCTGTCTGGCAGCAGAAAATTTTGAGTATTGGTATTGCTGATCATTGGTGTTGTAATTGAAAACTGGTGATGTTCAGATAACCTAGACAGAGGGTAGTTATGGTGTCAGTACCCTAGCAGGGTAGGCATCAAGAAGAGACAGAGAAACGTCTTGACAGGCCATGGTCACATTGGGAAGGTAGGAAGTATCAGGCAGTGGACAGAATTCTAAATAACAGGGACTAAGGGGTTAGGAGTGAGATCTCATTCCATTTGTAGAGGAACCAGGCAGCAAACTGAGGTATAGGGAAAAGGGATGCAAGTCTGGTTATGAAAATGGAAAATAAAATAAAATTGGGAACAGTAGCCAGGTTGGCCTGATGCTACATTTGTGAGCTACATTAGTCTAGCTTCCTTTAAATTTCAGTAGATTTAGGGTACTGGGTTACTATTATTTTACATTATCTTAAGTTTCTCAATAACCATGAGAAATTAGGTTACATTACTTAGGAAACAAGGTTAAGTGATTTTTGTGAGGATACACAGACCTGTAACTCAAGTCTTTGAGTCTTTCTGCCCCACCTTGTTGCTTGCTATAAAATTAGAATTGGTTCCTCAGTCCAGAAAAAGCATTACCTCTAAGTAGAGATTAAGTGACTCCACATATCACCATCTTTTGCTCATTATTATTCATCACTTACCATTCCAGCAACTATGTACAAGGGGCTTTTTTAAGTGCTGTGAGGTAAAGGTGATGTGAGGAGCTTCAGTTTGATTTTACATGTCATTTTAAAATGTTCCCCAGCACTTGTGTGCTGAAGAATTTAAGTAAATAATTAGACATGTGTGCAAAGAACGTGGACTGCAGCCCTGTTTTGAAATTTAAAAAATGGTAACATAAGTCATTAGTGAAAGAACATGCAAGTGAGAATCTCTCAGTCATATCTGACTCTTTGTGACCCCATGGACTGTATAATTCTCCAGGCCAGAATACTGGAGTGGGTAGCCTTTCCCTTCTCCACGAATCTTCCCAACCCAGGGCTAGAACCCAGGTCTCCCACACTGTAGGCAGATTCTTTACCAGCTGAGCCACAAGGGAAGCACAAGAACATTGGAGTGGGTAGTCTATCCATTCTTCAGTGGATCTTCCCGACCCAGGCATTGAATCAGGGTCTCCTGCATTGCAGGCGGATTCTTTACCAACTGAGCTGTCAAGGAATCCCTTAAATGAGTTACGATACATCCAAATATGTCTGTGACATATGAAGTTTTAAAAATAGGTTACAAAATTGAGTAGATAGTATGACCAGCTACTTAAAAACCAATTAGTGGGCATATCATAGAAAACAAATTTACAGAGTTACATACCAAAATAACCACCCAGTTACTTCTAAGTGAAAGGTTACTAGTTATCCTTATTTTCTTCATTAAACCATATTTTTTTGTTTTTCTTTTGCAATGAGCAGTCATTACTTTTGTAATCAGAGGAAAAATAAGCATTTAAAAAAAATAAGTAGTAGTATTTGCAGTCATAGCATTGCCATTAGAAACAGTTAACTTATTTTTGTATTCCCTCATTGTTTATTGATTTATTAGCTTATTTTTGTTTGTTTCTTTGTATTCCCTCATTATTTAAAATAAGGTTTTGTACACAGTGGTCCTTGAACAAATATTTAGTGAATGAATAAATGTTATATGAATATACTTGATATTGTCAAAAATATTAGAATACTAGATCATTTAATTCAGTTTGTTATACGACCCCAAATGTAATATATGTGTACCACTGTTAAATGTGAGATGATATCTTATCAGGTGATATTTACACTTTTTTTATATTAATAGTTGGCGTGGTTCAACATCTTAGGGGGAAAAAGTAACCACCACATCACAGATACATGAAATCTGTGACTTCAGGGATATTGTTTAGAACAAACTGCTAATATTAATTTTTAAAAAATTCAGCTTCATGAAAAATGTCAGTGATAGGCAAAAATCATGAAAATTATATGATAATAACTGATGCTTAAGAGATACTGCAATACTAGATAGAAGTGTGTCCCCAAGGTGTTATTTTAAGCAAGTTGTTTAAAAATGAATTCTGATGCTTATCTCATACTAATTTACTTTCATAATTGTGGCAGTTTTCTGATCCCAGTTTTAGAACTTAGGTTAATGCCCTTTTTTGGCTTTTTCACATCTGCTGGTTAGTTTTCTTTTATTATGCCCCACTCTTGTGATACTGAAATAAAGCTTAATTCCTACTCTTTCTCCTAACAAAACTTCATTTGGTTAAGCATGAATTTTGTTGAATTTATATTTTCCTTTAGTCTGCTTCATGGAAATTATATTTTTACTGGATTTAAGGTCAAAATAGGATTTAATTTTATTCATCGTTTACATTTTCTTAATTTCTCCTTTGACCTTTTTGCAGTGGTTCCATTCATAATGGCAAGAGACAGTGATGGTCATGAAAACTCAACAGGTGGTAAAATGTTTGACAAAGATGCTCTGGAAGAAGGAGATTCAGAAAGTGCTAGTGAAACAGGAAGTGATGAAGAATCTGAGATGAAATTACAGGCATTTGTAGGGCTGCTGTTGCTGATCTTCATAATGAAGAAGAAGAAGAAGATGATGATGATGGAGGAACTGAAAAGGATGAGGAAGATGATAGTGAGGATGATGACGAAAGTGACAGTGGCCCTGATCTTGCGAGGGGCAAAGGAAATATAGAAACCAGTTCTGAAGATGAAGATGATATGTCAGATTTACTTCCAGAGGAATCTGGTTTTGAGCATGCTTGGAGAGAATTAGATAAAGATGCTCCTCGGGGTGATGAGGTAACCTTTTGAATAAATAAGATTATTTTGTCAAGAGTACAAGTAGCTGTTATGGGTGGTAGGATTAATGTAATTAAAGTAACGCGGGGGGAGCTTTATTGGTAAATAATACTCTTGATGGTGATTCTGATTAAAACTTCTTGATATAGAATATACCTATATAAAGTTAATGTCTGTTCTAGCAGTTAGGGGTGAATTTCTATATAAATAATTAGAAGTCATGTGAAATTTTTAGAAAATTGTTGTTTTAGCTAGAAGTGTGTATCAGTTCCTACTGTGCCTATTAGAAATGCTATAGATTAACATATTAAACTTTCCTACCCCCTCATGGGTGGCAGAATAGCTTAATAAACTTGGTAGTTAAAGAATCAGCTCATCCTCATGTTCTGATTCAAGAACGAAGAACCAAATAAGAGAGAGTGCTTTTCTGTTTACAGTTTTACTGTTGTGTTGCTCATCTGAAGTTTCCTTTTACATGCTGAAATCACTTAGATAACTACTATATTAATGATTTCAGGATAGGCATTATATTTACTATCTTAATTTTGCAAACATTGGGAATGCTATAGATTATATAATAAGTAATTTTTGTCATTTTTTAGATTACGTGTCGATTAGCAGTTTGCAACATGGACTGGGATAGATTGAAGGCAAAAGATTTGCTGGCTTTGTTCAATTCATTTAAACCTAAAGGAGGTGTTATATTTTCTGTAAAGGTGAGAATTTACTTCAGAATTTTATTTTGAAGATTTCTAAGCATTCTAAGTTAAATCTCTTTTTTTAATAGTCATAGTTTTCCTTTTAAGGAAAATAATTAATCTGAAAGTTGTTCCAATACAGCTAGACACAAAACCGATGAAACAAGTGTGAAGGTAAGAAAGGAACAGGTAAAATTATTGATCGGTTATATGATTGTGTTTAATTATGAAAACCAAAGTAATCAGTTGAAAAGCTGTTATAATAAAGCTCAGTAAAGGGACAGGGTATAAGAGGAATATTTTTTAAAAATGTTTCATTACTAACATTAACAAGTAACATTCTGTTTTCACTAACAGCAGAAATATATAAAAGTCTTACAAATTACCTTATAAACACAACCTATATGAAGTAAGCTATAACACTTGATAAATAATATATGAAAAGTTTTGAGATACTGTATTTCTAGAAAGCCCACGTAGTGATTAAGACACTAGACCTTGCAGTATGACAGAGCTGTATTCAAATCTTGATTCTGACACATGCTATATGATCTTGTGCATTTTATCATTTCTCAAATGTGTTTTCTCCTCTAAGTAAATATAACAATAGTTCTTAAGGTAGTGATAAGGATTCAATGAAAAGCAGATCATATGAAGTATTTACTACAGTGCCTGAAGCAACTCTAAATTACTGTTGTTCAGTTTAAATATTTAAGATATCAGTTCTATAGTTTTAGTATAGTTTCAGTCAAAATCTCAGTGCAAATGAAAGTTAAAAAGGTTGCCATTAATTATCTAAAAGAATAAACAAGTGAGAATGACTAAGTCTTTGAGAAACCATACCAGTATAAAAGGATTTACCCTACCAGTTACAACATCACAACATTTTATAGTGTTGCAGAAGTTTTCAGGTTTGGGTAGAGCATAGGGACAACTAAGGCTTCCCTCACGGCTCAGTTGGTAAAGAATCCACCTGCAATGTAGGAGACACTGGTTCAATTCCTGAGTCGGGAAGATCCCCTTGAGAAGGGATAGGCTGCCCACTCCAGTATTCTTGTGCTTCCTTTTTGGCCAGCTGGTAAAGAATCCGCCTGCAATGTGGGAGACTTGGGTTCGATCCCTGGGTTGGGAAGATCCCATGGAGAAGGGAAAGACTACCCACTCCTATTCTGGCCTGGAGAATTCTATGGACGGTATAGTCCATGGGGTTACGAAGAGTCGGACATGACTGAGCGACTTTCACTTTCACTTCTCCCAGATGATAGTCAGATGAAGTAAGGAAAAAAATTAAAAATCAAACTGTAGGCAGAATTGAAATAGAATGGTGTTTTTGTTAAATTTTATATTTTAGGAGATGGGTAGTAGGAATCACTGGACTTCTAAAGAGGAAAAACCACAAAGAATCAGCATGTGACTGCATATATGCTAAAAACTTCTACGTTGAAACCTGTTATGGTTTACATATGTTGCCCTGCGTCGTCCTGTCTCACATGCATTGTGGATGAATTATTTTTAAATATAGTATTATTATTTATAGTTATAGTATTATTATTTATAGACATATTAGAGTAAACCTGGCTTGGCTTCATAGAAAAAAACAAAACACAACCTGTTTTATGCAACTTAGATTAGTGAGAAAAACTTGGATTCCCTAGTCGATAAATTACATATTTCAGACAACTGGAAAAAGCATACATTAGTTAATAAATGAATATTAAGCCTGGTAGTAACAAAACACTGCAGGTTAATACAATTATATTTCCTGACTCTCAAAAGTAGCCGGGATAAAAAAAAAAAATACCAAAGATTTAATTCAAATTATTTTTCCAGTCATTTTTCACACATGGGAGCATGTGTGTATGTTCCATTCTTGCTGTTTACATTCTGTCCAGTAGAGCTCCTGATCTTCAAAGGTCTGTGTATTTTGAGAAAAGGGGAAATATAAATTACTTTGATCTTGTTTTTTTGTGTTTAGATATATCCTTCAGAGTTTGGAAAGGAGAGGATGAAGGAAGAGCACATTCAAGGACCAGTGGAATTATTAAGCATTCCTGAAGATGCTCCTGAAAAGGACTGGTATTAAAACATTCTAGAAATAAAACTAAACCTCATATGAGTTTGTGTCACTAATTCAGAATTCTGGTCACTTTCATAGTTGGAACTAAAGTTTATATTTGTGTCATTCATGGTTAAAACAGGTTGCAAAGAAAGTTAAAGTCTGCCAGAAGTGGCACACTATTCCAAACACATTTTCTGTATATATTTATATTTCTGTATTCATGAAAGTAATTATTGCAGTTTTGAAAAACATTTCATGGTTAAATCTGAATCAATAAGTTTTGCTTTTTTGCTTAGATGTTGATTTCTATGTAAAGGGCATTGAAACTATTTACTTCCAAATTATATAATTTTTCTTAGTTAAATAGAAAAATATAAGAATGCAAGAATAATAAAGTTCTTAATCATCGTAATGTAGAGAAATAAATTTTAAGTACTTTTGAATCCACTAGGTGGAGCTATATGTGCACTTAATAAAAATTGGTGGCAGATTTTTATTTGCCAGATGAAGACCCTCAAAGAATATGCTATAGTTAAGTAAGTTGAACTTAAATACCATTTAGTCTTGACATGAATACAGTTTTACAAGATCAGGTATTTGTTTATAATAAAAGCTAGTGCTTTCCTAGCATATGTTATACTGCAGTGGTCCTCTTCAGTGGATTTACTTGAGAAAGTTGTGTATGGTAATAAAACAAACAAAAAATAATCTATTCTAAAAATTAAAATTATAGGTAGCCACATGTAATTCTTGCTTTCCTTTTCTAAATACAAAATTCCAGTCAAAATCCCTAGTCTGTACTTTGTCAAAATAATAAATTGCACTTAAGTATTTAATGTTAGGCAGGAAGGCTATTCATAAAGGAAGATGGGTTATAATAAGAGCCAGTTTGTAGTATGTTTTTCTTGGAAAAGTTACATTTCTTTTTTACAAGGAGAGAGGTGTTTGTGTTCCTGTTTAAATAAGCCTAATGAGTTTCTCCCCCTTTTTAGGGCCTCTAGAGAAAAACTGAGAGATTATCAATTCAAACGACTGAAATACTATTATGCAGTAGTAGCTGTGATTCTCCTGAAACAGCTGCTAAAATTTATGAGGATTGTGATGGCCTGGAATTCGAAAGTAGTTGTTCGTTTGTAGATCTAAGGTAATTAGTGTGTGTGGTACCCGTTTAATCTTGTAGCACAATGTAACTGTAAGAACTGAGATATTAGAATTGGTAGTGCTCTCTGTTGTTTCATTTTCTAAGAGGATTTCTCCCTTTTAGTAGAATGTTCTTGTAGAAATCACTCTAAGAAAGAAAACTGAAATGAGAAAATGCTAAAGTGTTAGATAGAAGTCACCTCACATTTATGTGCTTTCAGATATGTCAGATGTATTTTTAGGATGGCGGGTTTTATGTAATGATATTTCTTGGCAGCTGTCTTTTAGAACTAGGAAACCAGAATGAAGTAACTTTATCAAAAGCATTGAGGTGGAGGCAAAGGAATTTGCTAATAGACTAGTGTCTCTCGATCTGTGCTGTCTAGTACAGTAGCCAGTAATCATATCTGGCTTATTTACATTGAATTAAAAACTTAAAAAATTTAAAATTCATCTGCTTAGTCACACTGGACACATTTCAAGTACTTAATGGTCCCATGTTGGTCAGAACAGAAACAGAACTTTGATGACATCATCATAGAAAGTTCTATTGGACAATGCTGATCAGTAGATGGTCTTGCTGGCCTTGTCTTCAGACTTGGGCATTATTTCCACCATGTGTTCAGGATTCACTGACCCAAGCTGAAAAACCTTACATGGTTGGGAATGTCTGTTCTAAGGAGACCAGGAAGCTAAACTGTTGTATCATTTTATCATTAGCCTAGTTCCTTGAACCCAGTAAACCATTCTACTGTGACACTGTCAATAGAAATCACCTTTTTTTTTTTTTTAAGATTTTTAATTTTAAATTAAGTATCAGTATATTAAGGCTTCTCTGGTGGCTCAGCCAGTAAAGAGTCTGCTTGCGGTGCAGGAGACCTGAGTTCAATCCCTGCATTGGGAAGATCCCCTTGGGTAGGAAATGGCAACCCACTCCAGATTCTTGCCTGGAGAAGTGCGTGGACAGAAGATCCTGGCAGCTTACAGCCCATGGGGTCACAAAGAGTTGGACACGAGTAAGCGACTAATACTGGAGAAGGCAGTGGCACCCCACTCCAGTGTTCTCGCCTAAAGAATCCCAGGGATGAGGGAGCCTGGTGGGCTGCCGTCTATGGGGTCGCACAGAGTCAGACATGACTGAAGTGACTTAGTAGCAGCAAGCAACTAATACATAGACACATCAATATATTAAGAGCGTGCCTCACAATCATTGACTCTTTTTTTTTTTTTCTTTTTTGTCTTATCTTCTACCTCTTGAGCCTCCCTCCTGCTAGAAATCACTTCTTTGTATCCAAGTTTGTTAGAGGCTTTCTTGTCAAGATGAAATATTTTAGGGGGAAAAAAATGCATTAGTTGATAGTCACTGGCTTTCATACTTCAAAAGCATTCTGACGCATAGAAAAATACAAATAAAGTTTTTTATTTTATAGTTTGGGGTAAGATTTTAGCATGCTTAGGTATATAGCAAGAAGGACCTATCTCATCAAACAAGCTGTTTCCTTCTCTTTTTAATAATTTCAAAATGAGGTGCTTGTTTTAAATGTATTAATTGTAGTTACTAAGCATTAGAATGTCAGACCGCCTGTCATGAGTTCATGTTTACATGTTCTCAGGATCCTTTTGTTCTTTTCCTTTTGGGGACATTTCCATGCAGTGTTAGAATAACCTCTGGCAGTAACGAGAAAATAAGATCCATGACCATGGAAAAAACTTAGATACCCTGTTTTATTTTGTCATATATTTTCTTCATAAGAGAAAATTGAGTTTTCTGCTGCTGTCCTACTATCTAGGGAATTCTCTATTTATCTACCTCAAAATCATGCCTATTGACAATGTTTAAAATATTGATCTCAGGTGGTTATGTTTCTTCTACTAAAGTATATGTAGTGGAGGATATTCTGTAGACCTAATGAACCTTAATTTTTCATTCCTTCCCTCAAATATCATTTTTGGTACAATATTAGCTCATGCTTTTTTGTGTATGTGAAAATAAAATTTATAAAAATGATAGAACCTAAATATAATAACCATGGATCATTTCTCTTTGCTTTTTTCCTCCCATTCATTAGCCTGATGGCTAAAAATTGTCAGACAGTTACAGTAGCTAATTTACATTTAACTGCTATTATTTGTGGTAGAAATTATAACATTAAGATTTTTAGTGTTGAAGAATCAGCCTTAAGCTTTTCATTATTTCAGTGATATCTCGTTCGTATGATACTTTATTTTCAGAGTACTTCCCCTTTAATAATTTTGTCTGATCTTCAGAATATCATGAAGCAAGTCAGTGACTATGTTATCAGGAATCTAGGTCTTTTTGAAGCATGAGGGACTCATGTGTGTTTACACCAGACTCACATTAACTGATTCTTAATGCAGGGTTTCTACCTACAGAGTTCACTTAGATTTAGTGGAATTACAAATTTATAGCTTATGAATTTCAAAAGTTTTGTGCCAAGATTATTTCTAACATTGTTTGCTTCATCAGCATGTGTGTTCTGTAGAACCTCTATGTGGTATATATGTATAAACTATACTTAATTAGAAGACAATCTAAACTCTGGTTGTTTATCACTGCAGCATATGTTTAAATGAATTCATTTTTTTCCTTTGTTTCTTAGGTTTATACCAGATGATATTACTTTTGATGATGAGCCCAAGGATGTAGCCTCAGAAGTGGATTTAACAGCATATAAACCAAAATATTTCACATCTGCTGCAATGGGAACATCAACGGTATTTCTTCACTTTAGAAAGTATATAGCTGGACTCTGTTGTTGTTTTAAGAAAAGACTTTGTTATTTACTTACAGCATCTTTAGAAATGGAAAGTATTCAAAGATTTAATGCATAAGTACAAATAGAAATGAAACACAAGTGTATTTGCATTTTTATCTACCCCATCTATTTGAACCTGTTTCCAGATTTTTGTTCCTTTAAGCCTGAGTCAGTTACCTGCAAATGTTTGTTTTTTCTCTTCTGTCTTCCCATACAGTCTTACTTACCTAGATTCTTTAATAAGTAATATTTCAGTTATTAGTATCCTTGGGAGTAGGGAGAGGAGCTAACACACTTCAAATCACAGTTAGAAGCAGTGCAAATTTAAAGTAGGAACACATTTTTTTCTGCAGATATGACCCCAAATAGTAAAAACAATTGAAGTAGAATAATTCTGGACTACTCAGTGTCACCTTAATGGTTAATAATAAATAGCCAAAAGATTTTTATTGAATTAGTTTTTTACTTAGCTGCCTAGTTTTCTGCTTTCCTGCCCCATGTACCTTTTACCCACAGCTGAACTCTGCGGCAGCCACACAGGCTTCTCATTGCCTTTCTTGTGACAAACTACCGTGCTCTTCTGAGGCCAGCCCGGTGGCAGAGAGCTGCTGTATCTGCCACCCGTAGCCTGCGGATGCTGTGTGACCTTGATTAGTTACTGAGTATAGGGAAACCCCGCCAGTGTGCGGTCAGTGAAATCTGAAAGATTCAGTCACATAAAACCTAAGATCGTGTTATTTTCAAGCCTAAAAACTAGGCAGGCCTATCCAGTCAGCCAGTCTTGAGTTCCTATGGCCTGGCTGTATCATCCACGTCTGTCTCAGTTTAGAAGTGATTTTGTGGTCATCAGCTTAGTCTTAATGATCAGAATAGGAATAATTCTGAATTGTGGAACTAGCAGTAATTTCTCCAACAATGGCAGTTATTTTAAGGATTGGATCTCTTAGTTAATCTGGGAGATTAGCCTGAGGGGGAAAAAAAGTAAGGATGTGGAATGCGCCCTGTGATGGAGATTAAATCTCTAACAAGACTCAGAATGGGGGCTTCATAGAGGACACAGGAGCATGTCCCCAGACCGATTATGTTATAGATAAATTGCTGTGTCATGAGGGTTTCCTGTACTTTCAACCAGTAAATGCCTTTCTAATCAGTGGCTTTTAATCTCCTTTGGAAAAAGGACCACACTGAGATTGTTCTAAAAGCTTTATCAGCAAATTTCAGTTTGTAGTCTCTTGAAATGCCTAGAACTCCAGGTGAAAAACATGTTTTGACGCATTCATAATAATGTTAACTTTTTCACTAGTGCAGTTACTTAATTTCACCACAGTCAGTCCATATACTGATGAATTTTTACTCCAGTAATGAAGTACCTTGCATATAGTAGAGAGTTAGGATACAGGCACAGGTTGACTGAAATGCTTCCCTTTCCACAGATAGAAACTTTTGCCTTAAGCATGTTTTATATTATTGATTTTAGTATGTCTTTATTAGTTTACTGTTAAACATCCACATTAACAATAGGTATTCTTTACAAGTTTGAGTTGCTGACATTTCCATTTTTATATGTTATTTTTTCTTATTCGTTGGTGGAAGGTGGAGATCACTTGGGATGAGACTGATCATGAAAGAATTACAACACTCAACAGGAAATTTAAAAAGGAAGAACTTTTGGATATGGATTTTCAAGCCTATTTAGCTTCTTCTAGTGAAGATGAAGAGGAAATAGATGAAGAACCACAAGGTATTTGTTTGTCTTTTGGTGTTCTACTTTTGTAAGCATTTAAATACCTAATCTAGACTTACTAATGACAATACGTCTTTGGCAGTAGCTTGAAAAAGAATATCTAATCCTAAATTGTCTGTGAAGTGTGCTCACATGTACAGTATTATATATACTTGTAGATAGTAATTGAAGTTTTTTATTTAGAGATATTTTCTTAGCCTGAATTTCTTCAACCAAAGACACTTTTTAAAAACCCTAACTTCAACAAAAAAAGGGTCTGGTCTTTTAGATGACACATGATTCTTATAGTTATGCAATCACCTAAACAAGTAAAATGCTTTATTACCATCCCTTTTTTAAACTGAGAGCTTTTGGAGTATTTTTTGCATACCATTTTTCTGCTCAGTTAGTTTACAAAGTAGACTTTTTCTGTTCATTAGTGATTATCATAGAAATCATGACTTGCATCCTTATTAAAGTTGAATACTAATTAATATTTTTACCCTCCTAGAGAATATAAGGAATCTAAAAGAACTTTCATGCTATTCTGTGTACTTTACTTCTTAAGTACCATAGGACATTAATATTACTGTTTTGTTTACATTTACTCACATTTTCCCTACTTCTTTTGCTCCTTGTTCTTTTCTAAATCTCATACGTCTGTTTGGGATCATTTTCTTTCTACCTTGAGTATAACTGTGGTAATTTCCAAAATTGAGTT
This sequence comes from Aepyceros melampus, assembly GCA_006408695.1. Classification (NCBI taxonomy): domain Eukaryota; kingdom Metazoa; phylum Chordata; class Mammalia; order Artiodactyla; family Bovidae; genus Aepyceros; species Aepyceros melampus. Next base: position 65,141 of record SJXQ01004981.1, on the reverse strand, counting down.
TTAGTTTAGTCTAAAAATGTCTTTATTTGGCCTTTATTTGTGAATATATTTTCATGATTTAAAAACAAAAATTCTAGGTGGACTGTCCTCTTGTTCCCACATTGATGATAATATTCTGCTGGCTTCTGATTTTGTTGTTTTTGAGATTTCAGCTGTCAGTCTACTTTCTTCAGTCTTTTGAAGGTTGTCTGGATTTTATTCTTTGCATTTAAAAGTTTTTTCTTTCCTTTTGTCTTTCTGCAGTTTAAGAATAGATTTTTAAAATTTATTATGCTTGGGGTTTATTGGGTTTCTTGAATTTGTGGTATGGTATCTTTTAATCAGTTTTGAAATTTTCAGCCATTATCTATTCAGGTATTTCTTCCCCCTTCCCTAGGACTCCAATTAAATATATATTGTATCTTTTCACTGTAACTTCCATGTTGTTTCTCTCCTGTATTTTTTTTATCCGCTGTCTTTCTATGCTAGTCTGCTTCTGGTTGATCCTTGCCCTGGAGTATATCTTTCGGGGTCCCTACTACATATGGGGTACTGGTTGGCTTTTAAGTTCTGTCTTACTGGCCTGCGAGACTGCCAGAACTGTTGGTTAGTCTCAGGGCTATTTGTTTGGTAGACCACTACGTGCATTCAGGGCAGTGGGGTCCTCTCGATAATGATCATCTTCTCCTTAATTTTGAATTGATAATTCTTCACTAATTTGTCAGTTCTTTGAAGTTTTCTTCTTTCTTTTTAAAATAACTTTGAGGCTTGGGTTAGATTTTGTTTGCTCCAGTGCTTTTCTTTTCGTAGCTATGAAATGGGGATCATAATTGTACCTGCTCATGGTTGAAAGATTGAGATAATGTATGTAAAGTCTTAGCATACTACCTCATATCATATATTTTTACTTCTAAAACTTTACGGATTAATGACTTTTTGTTTGAAATGTACTAATTAAGTTTTTAAAAACATGCATTTTTCTTCAGTATTTTAATTGATTGCAAGCTTACTATAATCTATAATTTAGTACCTCTGATAGATGCATTAGTATATTTGAATGCTTTGAAGTTACTGGATGTTCCTGTTGTAGTTTATAAGAGATCATACCAGGGTTCTTACTGTTACAATTTTTTTTCACTCCTTTTATAGAATTAAGTCTTTCACAAAGTATTGTCCTTGAATTGGGAGAAAACAGACTTACATGAGTTAACCCACATTTTAGAGCTTCAGAAAGTAAAATTTTAGTACTGGAAAAAATCAATTTAAAGTAGGCCATCAGAGACTTACCACTAAAATTTCAACCTGGAAGCAGCTTGCTTCTAATTATGTTTTCAGAAGTAAGCTTTTAATAGAAAGAAATACATTGCCATTTTGTTAATGTGTTCCTGATGTTTTATCCATTGAATTACGGGATACATGACAGAATTCCATCCAAGATTATTATTGTGGCATAAAGCACAAACAGGAAAAAAATGAATTTCAGCTGTTCAAGTGAAAATGTAAAAGTGTGATAGGATGGAAAGAATGTTGTGGACTATTTTTTTATTCATTCAGAGAAAAAAAAACCTATAAAAACATTTATTTAACCAATTTTTTTCACATCACCTTTTGAAGATGTAAGGCCAGTCTATTAACACTGATGTTTCACAGCTAAATGCTTAATAATATCAGACGTATTTAGTGACAGTTAGCTATAGCTCACAGAAGAGAGTCTTCTGTAAAGGTCCCCTTTACTGAGGACATTTACTCAATTCAGTTAGTCTGTATGTTTTGCATTAAAACCTAGGTTCTTAATTTATGTTTTGACGTGGAGAATTACAGTGGAAATACAGAGCAAACAAACTTTTCATGTATTAGTTTTCTTTGGTATTGTTGCACATGAATTTTACACTGTTCCTTTGTATTATGATTATTTTTATAAAATTGGGATATGGAAATGTGAAGCTTTTCCACATGGGAAAATTAAATGCACAAGCTTATAATTTGTTCATTTTTATTCTTTATGTGCTAATGAGACCTTGAGAGTAAGCATGCTTGCTCATTATCAGGTGGAAAGGACTCATTATTCTTTGTTTTAGATAACAGGCAGCTTCCTTTATCTGTATCATTGAACAGCTAAATCCATGTATCAGATGCATCCCAACACTACTCAGACTGCTTTTATTGACAATACATGTGTTAGATGGTAGGAGACATAAAGGGGGAAAAATGCCATCCCTGCTGTCTTGCTTATAGGGTGGAGAAGTTCAAGGATGTTACATGACTACAGGATTATTTTGAGATACGAATTTTAATAAAAACAGTGATTCCCAAGTATACTGTTATTTCCGTACTAACTTATATTGCAACTGATGTTTATTGTAAATAAGATTTAAGTCATTTAATTCATTTTGTGTTAAGTTTAAGTCTGATTTTGATATTCTGTTGTTATAGTGTATCTCACAGCTTTGAGAAGAGTGCTGCAGTGACTGAGATTGAACAGTGAAGTTAGAAGTGAAATTATTTCTGTATATTAAGTGAAATTGATTTTTTTGTTAGGTGATGATGGAGTCAGTGTAGAAGATGATGAGAAAACCAAAAAAAGTCAGAAGGATGATGAAGAACAAATTGCTAAATATAGGCAACTCTTACAAGTTATTCAAGACAAAGAAAAGAAAGGCAAAGAAAATGATATGGAAATGGAAATTAAGTGGGTTCCAGGTAAGAATTAGATACTAACCAAATGTTCACTGTTTTCCTTCATTTGGGGACATCAGATAGAAAAGAAGATCAACTCTTTGGAAACATTAACTTAAAAAAAAAAATCACATTTTCAGGAATGTTTTCATGAGGAAGTTAATATGATATTTGCATACATCATTTAATTCACTTCAGGACTACTATTTTAGACTCTACTGGCTTATTCTTGGTTTCTTTAATTTACTCATTATAAATTACCCATTTATGAAAGTAGGCCTTTCCTAGGCTTGATTCCAGTGTTCTCAGAATATAGAAACTTTATTCCGGCACCATGTATTCTAAAGTTGTTAAACTTCTTTTCAAAATAGGTAATTCATAAGTGGATTTTTCTCTTGTAACCACTAGTAGACTTTACTTAGTGAGGATTCACTAACACAAAATATGTAATACGTAGTTTTCCATCTCAATTAATGCAATTTTTAAATATTCTTGGATAGTCCAAGAAGTATATATAACATTATGATTTTTATAACTGCCTTGAAGGATTCAGGAACTTTTTAGAGTAGTAAAATACTACTACGATAATAATTAAAACCTTGTCAAAGCTAAACCAAGGTAAGAAGATAAATGAGGGTTATTTTCTAACATAGGTATTTTTTCTTAACAGTCCTGGGCAAATCAGCATTTATCTTTGTGAATAATACTGTTTTTGCAAATTACTGCTTTGTATGTATGTCTTAAAGATAAATATGATTTGGGGCAATGATTCAATTATATTATCCTCAGTTTGTCTCTAGATGAAAGAGTACTGCTAATAACACCATTGCTTAAAAGTGAGGTGTTCTGTATTCATTTAGTTCTGTTTCTTACAACTCATTTGTTTTTGCACTGAGAGTAAAATATCTGTTTTCATAGATTGTTTTTATGGAGGTGGGAGACTAGCATATTTCAATATTTGAGGCTAGATTATTAGAGTAAATTTATCAGGATGTCTATATGTCTCCTACATGTTCTGTAAGAATTCGGTGCTGTGTTTTAACTCATTTGTTTTAAATGTTTGGCTTTTGCGAGAAGTGGTGGAAAGAAAAAATGAAGTTTAGTAATATTAGAATATGAACAGTGGCTAAGGGAACACAATTAATTTAGCCTGGAGAGGAAAAATCTAAAGTGACTTAATATTTTCAAGCACTTGCATGATAAGTATGTAAATGAAGACTTAATCTCAGTTACTACCTCGAAGTCAGTGTTTCACCAGTGGATAAAAGTTGAATGAAAGGTTTCAATGTAGTATAAAGAGGAATTCTCTGTGTTGTTAGAATTGTTCAGTAAAAGAGCACAGAGGCTGCATTAAGGGATTGTGAGTAAGTTTCACAGTAAGGCAGTTTGAACCTACCACTCAGAGATGTGTGAAGAAGTTTTTTACTTGAGGTCCTTGGGTTAATGATTCTAAGAAATGTTGGAGTCTATCTTTTAAATCAGATATGTTGGAATTGTAGCTTAATTCTAATCTTAGGATGAGTTTATTGAATGAAGATATTTTAAATGAACGTACTTTAAATTGAGATATTCAGGTGATAATATAAGAAAGAAGATTTAAAATAAATTTGACTGAAAAGTTTTCTATTAAATATTTTAGAGAGATATTGAGTGGACCAGCCATAGCTTTTGTGTTTATTAATGTAGTGTATATAGTGAAAAATACCAAAAAGTGATGCATAGGAAGATTTAAGCAATGCAGTTTTCCTAGGATAAACCTCAGTTAGTCATGGTGCATTATCCTTCTTTTGATTCCTAGACTCAGTTTAATAATGTTTTGTTAAAAGATTTTTACACTTGTGTTAATGAGGAACACTTGCCTATAGTTTCCATTTCTTGCAGTGTCCTTAGCTTTTGGTATCAGGGTAATGCTGACCTCATGTAATAAATTAGCAACTGTTCCCTCTGATACTTAGCAGTACATTTTTATCTTGACTTTGCTATTTGTGAATTTGATATTAATATCATGTAAAATATTTTGAAATATAAAATGAAAAATTATCATCTGTAATTCCATTTCCCTTATTCAGCCACTGAGTGATTAGGTAGATTGAGGTTTAATTTATCATTTCTCTATTGGTGAATATTAAATAATATTTCATATTTTAATCATATTTCTAATCTTTCACTTCAGTAGGCCCGTGGCATTGAAAAGAAATGTGATCTAAGACTGTTACAAATCCCAAAGCCAAAAATATCAGTACTTTCTTAGATCTCTTCACTTCATCACCAGCCAAGTAATAGGCTTACTCTTTTAGGGTCTTTTACTTATAAAAACAATTTTTTAACAAAGATGCTCCTCCTCCTTCCCCAGCCCCCTGTTTTAGAAATGTCAGTACATGTGAGAACCTGCAGAGACCACAAGGAGAAGCTAATGCTGGCAGTCAGACTCACTCACCAGTCAGTAACATGACTTCCTCCCTCACAGAGCAGCTTGGCATATGCTGTGGATCAACCTGTGGTTCTCACAAGCTGCTGAAACTACCAGTATCCAAGCCTCAAAATTTAAATCGCAGATGCCAAGGATCTAGAATGTTATAAATAATCTATAGCTTTTTCCATATTTTGAATTGTTTTCATAGGATAGCTTCCCAGAAATAGAATTAGTAGGAAAGGACACAGACACTTTTTATGTCTTGAGATTATTGCCAAATGCTTTCCAAAGGGGTTGTACCAGTTTTTAGTGCCTTCAACAATGATGAAAGTGCCAGGTTCATGGAATTATCATCAACATTCACAATATAATTTTTGCTCTTAGTTGAATGAAGGAAAATTGAGATTCTGCTGTATAATGCATTTTTTTAAAGTCTTTAACCACAGTATTTTTTGAAGGTCCCATATGGGGTATTATTAACCTGTAGATCCTTGGTGTGGTTGTGCACACGAGTAAGTGTGTGCATTTTCTGTGTGTGTGTGAATGTAAGGGGTCTGTTACATACTGACATCTTAGATGAGGCAAATGAACTTCTCTTTCAGGATCTCAGTTTACTTATTTGGAAAGTGGGACTAGTAATACCTTTCTGGCTTAACGAGGTATTATAAATGTACTGTATTATTCATGTCATAGGTGTATTTTATGAATTTGTGTCTTAAGGAATGTATGTTCCTGGTAACAATTACCCTGAACCACAGAACTTTTTTGATGTTATACTTCAGTAAACCACAGAGGGTCAGTATAAGATTGTACTTTATCACACATCAGTTTTCCTGTGACTTGAATTTCCCAAATATTAAACTCCTTAGAAAATAATAAGTACTCTTAATAAACACTAACACTTGTTGAACTATGGCTTAGCTTGACTTAAAAAAATAATTTAGGCTGTTTAAAGTTCCTGTCTTTTTACATTGGATTGCACAATATAGTGGGCTTCCCAGGTAGCGCTAGTGGTAAGGAACCTACATGCCAGTGCAGGAGACATAAGACATGCAGGTTCAATCCCTGGGTCAGGAAGATTCCCTGGAGGAGGGCATGGCAACCCCCTCCAGGATTCTTGCCTGGAGAATCCCATGGACAGAGGAGCATGGTGGGCTACAGTGTATAGGGTTGCAAAGATTTGGACACAACTGAATTGACTTAGCACGCATGCAGTATAGTAACATTAGGAGTTTTAATTCCTTAAGAGTAAGTATAAAGAGAGGTAGATAACAGGTACATGGGTATAATAACTAGAATGAACTATTCTTTCTGTTGATATTTTAGTTCCTCGTGGAAGTGTGAGAATACAATGTTATTAATGTTATAAATAATTTAAAATGTTAAATTATAAGATTTTTAAGGAAAGCTGTAATTCATTGTTTTGATGTGGGGTATTGTTTCCCATCTCAGTGTGTGGCTATTAATAGAAAAGTATTCTATCTGACTCATTTTGATGAGTAGAGAAGGTGACACATGTAATTAGCATATTGAGCCTTCATTAATGAACTTGCCTCATTGGGGAATTTGTGATATACATAAAAGGGAAGCATAATGAGTTTTATCTCATAAATATATAATAACCTCTCCTGTATTAATAGTTCAGTTAATCTGTGTGATAATTTTTGGTTGTAGATAATGCAAGCTATATGTATATTTTGACCTTTGACGTTTCATCCAGAATATGAACAGATATGTTCATAATGACGTGTTTCTTTGTCTATCATCTTAAAGGAGATTGTTACTGTTGTTTAATCTCTGAGTCATGTCCAACTTTTTGCAACCCCACCCAGGTGCCTGTAGCCTGCCAGGCACCTCTGTCCACGGGATTTCCCAGGCAAGAATACTGGCGATTCCAGGTGCCATTTCCTTCTCCAGGGTATCTTCGCAACCCAGGGATCAAACTCATGTATGTTGCATTGGCAGGTAGCTTCTTTACCACCAAGCCACCTTGGGAGCTAGTATATTAATGCTCACCTGTTGCTAAGCATTCACTTTTATTTGGCCTAGATTGACAGGGAAATAGATGTTTGCAAGACTAGGCATGTGTGTGTGCTCAGTCACTGAGTCATGTCCGACTCTTTGCAGCCCCATGGACTGTAGCCCGCCAGGCTCCTCCGTCTGTGGAATTTTCCAGGCAAGAAATACTCACGTGGGTTGACATTGCGTCCTTCAGACAGTCTTCCCAAACAAGGGATCGAACCTCTGTTTCTGCATCTCTTGCGTTGACAGGTGGAGTCTTTACCACTGAGCCACCTGGGAATCCCTAAAGCAGATTAGTATGATTAAATGTCCTCTGTTTCTTAGTTACCTGCTGATTGCAGGACACTGGTGAAAGGACGTCTAGTCTTTTTTCTATTCAGCATCTTTCAGTGCCTAAGCTTTCCTTCAAATACTTATTAAGCATATGCCAAGAACCGTTCTAGATACCATTTGTATGAGCAAAACATAACAAATCCTTGACTTCTTAAAGCTTATATTCTGGTTAAAGGGAGACAGATAAGTCTTTAGTAGGAAAATATTTAGAAAGTAGAAGCCTTCCAGTTGACCTCGTGGTAAAGAATCCGCTGGCCAATGCAGGAGACACAGGTTTGATCCTTTGGTTGGGAAGATCTTTTGGAGAAGGAAATGGCAACCCACTCCAATATTTCTTGCCTGGAAAATTCCATAGACAGAGGAGCCTGGTGGGCTACATACCATGGGGTCACAAAGAGTCAAAAATGACTGAGCAACTAAACAGCAACAAAAAAAAGTGGAGGTCAGAGGGTGAACCATGAGAGGAGAGTGTGCAAGCAGAGGGGTGACAAGTGACTGGCTTTGAAGCTGTGGCTTATATATTGTGTTTGAGGAGCACAGGGAGAGCAGCGTGACCACAGGAGGGCGTGAAGGAGAGAACAATGGATGCGGTCAGAGAGGTAACAGGGCCAAGTCAGAAGGTCTTGCAGGCCAGTTTTAGGCCTTGATGTCTTCACTGAGTGAGATGAGAAGCAGCTGGAGTGTTTGAACTAAGGAGCAGTAAGATCTGAGTTGGGATTTTTTCCAGCTTTATTGAGATATAATAGACATACGTTACTTTGTGAGTTTAAGGTGTGCAGCATAAATCTTAGTTTCTGGTATCTGTTCTTTATCCTTCGTACTTCCTTTTTCTTTTCCCCATCTTTATCCTGTCTCCCTTTCTGCATTCAGTGACCCAATGGGAAGTGTAAACAGACTGTGGCTATGGTATTATTCATTCTTTTATTTAGAAATAAAATGTTTTTGAATTAGTTGGGCATTCATTTTACTAGGCAGCCCGGCTTCAAACAGTTTAATTTTCAGACTTCTTAAAGTCTGTTCACTATTTACTTTTGGCTATGTGTCTATTTCCATTTATTGCCAGTATATCCATTATTTAAGATAGTCACAAAAAAATGTTTTTTTGGTCAGAACTTTTAAAATAATCAGATGTTTAAAATTTTGAGTTCATTGTAGAGGAGAGCATTAAATGGAAAACTGAACTTCAAATAAGCTGAAAAGAGTTTGCATTTTGCTTCATATTTTGGTCAGGGGGAGGAAACCAGTTTGCAGTGCACTATTGTTACTTGGCCACAGCTAGTAGATGGCTCAAATTTTAAAGCTTAGGTGTACACTCCTTCTGTAAATCATCCAGTTAACAGATTGACTGTAAGGGCCTTGTAAGGTAATAAGCTGAAACTTTTTACTGTGCAAAAAGGAAAAAAAAAAACAATAAACATTTGAATCATTTGTGGAATGTGTCGTAAAAATGAGAAGCAGGTAGAGTTATCTAAAAGAACAATGCTAGCACATTTTCTCCATAGAGTTGCCAGTAAATTTCTTAGAATTTCCTGGATTATTTTAAAGATAATTTTCTCTGTTGAGATTTAATTTTTTAAAAAGTTTCCAGAAAGCTTTAAAAAAAAAAATCTAAAGCAAAACTGAAGATATTTTTATAATAACACTATTTTCAGAAAGTGCTCAAGATTCTCACACGTTTAGAAGTTTGAGGTGAACTGGTCTATTTTAGGATCCCAGTTAAGTATGTAAATCAATGAGGGCCTCTGGTGGCCAGCACCTAGGCCATTGCTCTTCATGTGGTCCTTCTCTGCACATGTATCACGTCAGTTGCGCCGTTTGCATCTGCAGCCACAACTTCCAGACAGTAGTACTTTTTTGGACTTCGCCTTAGATTTACAGTCTGCCTGAAGTTGGTTCAAGAGCAGAGAGTGTGTTTCATGTATTGTTTTCCCACAGCTATGCTGATTTGTTTGAAGTTGTGAATTCTTTGGTCTTTAAAGCAGAGCTTTTGCTTTTTCTGTTTGAGGTTGTCCCACATCATCATTCTATATCCTAACTGCCTGGCTAGCAAACTGTCATTTTTCTCACACATGTTCCATATGTTATTTTGACAGAATTCACTCAGACTGCTTTCAGCAGTTTCATTATTGCTCATCTTTTTTTTTTGGTCCCCCTAAAATTGAAAAGCTATATATCCTTACACTACTTTAACACATTCGGTTTTTTCCCCAATTTTTTTTGTGTGATAAAATAAACATAGCATAAGCTTTACCATCTTAGGTGTGTTTTAAGTGTATAGTTCAGTGGTATTAAGAACATTCATACTATGTGCAGCCATCATGACTATCCATTTCCAGAAGCATTTATGAAACTGCATCTCTATATCCATTAAACAACTCTTCATTGGCACTCCCCCAACCCCTGAAAACCACCATTCTACTTTCTGTCTCTCTGATTTTGGCTCCTGTAAATATCTCATATAAATGGAATCCTGAAGTATTTATCTTTCTGTCACAGGCTTATTTCAGTTAGCTGAATGCCCTCAAGGTTCATCTGTGCTGTGGTATAAGTCTGAATTCCTTTCCTTCCTTTTTAAGGCTGAATAATATCCCATGGCGTGTGTGATGTGCATACACTTTGCTTATCCAATTCATCCATTGATAGACTGGATGCTGTCCAACCATCTCATCCTCTGTCACCCCTTCTTCCTCCTGCCATCAATCTTTCCCAGCATCAAAGTCTTTTCCATTGCATCGGCTCTTCACGTCAGGTGGCCAGAATATTGGAACTTCAGCATCAGTCCTTCCAATGAATATTTAGGGTTGATTTCCTTTAGGATTGACTGATTTGATCTCCTTGCAGTCCAAGGGACTCTTGACGGTCTTCTCCACCACAATTCACCAAGATCTAAGCATCGTCAGCTTAGATTGTCATAAAGTATATTTCGCTATAGGTTACTATTACTCCTTTATGTGGAGGCATAGAGAGATTTAAAAATATTTTTAAAGTAATTTATTTGGATGCATAATTTTGAGCCAGAAGCACAGACTTCTCAGCGTAAGGGAACTTTTTGGTCCATGGCCAGGATCACATGTATGATGATGTCTAAGAAGCCTGTCTTCTGAGAAGCCACCTTCTGTTTAGTAACCTGTTCTGAAGGTTTCAGAAAAAAAAAGGGCAAGGGAAAGCTTTTGCGTATTTGCTGTTGAACACTGCAAGTTTCTAGGCATACATGTTGTTAGTGTTCCAAAATTCTGGTATCTTTTTGGACACAAAGAATGCTTGACCTGTCAAAAATTAGTAGATTTCTGTCAATAGAGAATCCCTAAGAATTGCAACAACACTCGCTTATAAAAGCAGCCATGGATATAAATCGAGGTCCTAAATTTTCTAAATTCTAATGTTACTTTCATTCTCTGTTAACTCTTATTCTATGATTTTTTCAGTGTTGCGGTAGAGGACATTGCCAGTGAAATAAGATCTGGGGTAATTGCAAACATTAGAAACGTTGCAAGAGTAAACGTTAAATGATGCTCTGCTGCAGAGACTCCCACCCAGCGTACCACCTATGAGTCACTGATTTGCCCAAGGATCGATCCCTTTCTCCTTGAGGCCAGCCAGAGACCCCCACTGCGTTTCCTCCTCTGTTGTCTCTCCTATTTACTCCATTGTGCCATACAGCATTATTTTATGTATCTATCATCATAGGAAAAAGCTCAGGAATACACTGCTTTGCTAATAGTTATTTGGGAAGTCTTTTTGACAGTAGTGTGGTCAGAATTACAGTTTACTTATATAAACTTACCCCAGTAAAGGTAGAAGAAAATTCTTAAGGGTGCAGCAGCAGGAAAAATCTAGCTTGTTAAATGCTAGTGAGGCCAAAGTGCTTTTCATTTTTCTAAAGATGGGGTCTTTTGGTTTAATTGATTCAGAAATGCTATTTTGGTTGTACTGCAGCCTCAAAATGCCATTATGTTAGTAGCTTCTGTAATCTCTCCAAGGGAGGAAAACAGACACCTGAGTTTCAGGCCATTAGTTTATAGGTGGAATTTGTTTTAAAAGTGTATAGATTGGGACCTTCTTATAATGAAGTTTAGGATAACATTAGTAGTTTACTGTGATCGTGGAAAGAACACAGAGGGCTTACATCAGAAAATCTGAGTTTAAGTACCTATAATTTTGATGGGAATTAAATGACAAAGGTTAGCGAAAGCCAGTTTATTAGCACATAGTTGTCAAAGAGTGAACGTTCACACACACACCCTTTTTTTACACTTTATTGTGGGGAAGAAGAACAGACACAAGAGGTAAACACAGTGTGTATATACAGTTTAAAGGAAAAAAATTAAATGAATACCTGTGTATCTAGCTTAAGAAAGAACATCACCAATGTCTGCAGTCCCTGTCACACCCTCCTCCTTCTCCCAGAAGAAAATGTGAAACTACATTCCATGTTAACCATTCCCCTTTTCTGTATATTAGTTTTACCACTCATGCATGTATCCTAAAGGCTTTATTTAGTTTTATTAATTTTGAAGTTTATGAAAGCATCCTCTGTGTATTCTTCTGTCGTTTCTTTTTGCTGTTAACATTTTATTTTTGAGAGTTATCAATAATCCATATGTGAGGACATGGTCCATTAATTTTCACTGCTACATAGAATTCCTTATAGATATATCACATCTGTTCTGTTGCTGGCTGTTGTGGTATTTTGCTCTTATAAGCAGTGTCTTTGTGAATATTCTTGGACTTGTCACCAAGGTATATATAGAACTTCTTGGATATGTGTCAAATTTCTTGGTTGTATAGCATACTCACAATTACCTTAACAAGGTCATGCTGGATTGTTTTCCTAGGTGCTTGTAGCATTTTACTCTAACTGGTAGTGTGAGTTTGCACAGCTCTTTATCCTCACTGTTCAGTGATAATTGTTGGGTGATTTTTTCCCAATTGAGTATAGAAGTAATGATGTTCCATTATGCTTTTAATTTGTGTGTTAGGCTCAAAAATTAGTTGAGCTCCTGCTGTGTGTGCTAAACTCTTCTCTAATAGCACTAAACAAAACAGACGAAGATCTAGGCCTCAGTGGAGTCCTCCATTTTAGTGTGTGTGTTGAGGGAGAGCAGGGAGGAAGGGAATTAGTAAATAATAAATGGGTAAAATAATCAGATGATGGTTAAGGGCTGTGGAAGCAAAAGGATAAGACCTGGATAGGACATAGGAAGTTGAAGGTTGGGAGTGGGTAGCAGTGTGAACAGGACAGTCAGGGAAGGCTTCATTGAGAAAATGACATTTCTACAAAGAGCTAATGGGAAGTGTGTTGTACCTTATGTGTTATCCTGGGAAAGGACATTTCAGGCAGAGGAAGCAATAAATGCAAAAACCCTGAGGGGAAGGCATTTCTGATTTGTTCAGGAATAATGAGGCAGAATGAGCCAGGGAGTGGATAGTAGTAGAAGGTGAGGGCAGAGAGCCTCTGACGGTCTTCAGCTTGTACTGGAAGGACACTGGGAAATGAGATGACGTGGCCTGACATGTTTGTAAGGGATTGCTCGGACATTTGCCTAATTACTAATGAAAAAACCATTTTTTTCCTGCTTTCTTACCTGTGAAATAGCTATTCATATCTTTTGGTACCATTTTTAGTGTAGTGTTCTTTGTGCTTTAGTGATTCTTAGCAGTTCTTCCTGATTTGGCATTCTTCTATATGTTGGGCTCATCTTTTATCAACAGTATATTTTGCACATAACTTTTTCTAGTTGGTGATTTTCCTTTTTATTTCCTCTATAAAGTTCTTTGAAGAACAAAAGTGGTATAGGCAAATATACTAAATGTGTCCTTTTATTCTTACAAGTCTCTAGTTCATGTGAGTTCATTAATTACAGTCTTTGGATTAGGACACTCTTATCATTGATCCAGCATGACTCTCTTTTATTTATTTTTAGTAAATAATAAGTGAAAACACTACAAAAATTAGAATTGTGCAACAACTTAAATCCATCCATTTGATCTCTCCTGCTTCTCATTGCCTAAGAATAGCCATCATCCAGATTTCAGCATTCACTCCTTTGCTCTCCGTTGTATATGTTTTCATCTCATTTATTAAATATTTCTAAAAAGTATGGGTGATGTATTGATGCATGCTATAAAGTGAATTAAACTTGAAAGTATTATGCTAAGTGAAAGAAGCCAGTCACAAAATGGCACAGATTTTATATTGAATATCCAGCACAAACCATAGAGATAAGTGGTTGAGGGGTGGGCAGGGTTGAAGTGTCTTGAACGCTTCAACCTGAAGAGAGGGACTTGAACACTTTAACCTGATGGAACCTGAAGAAAGAAAGGTTCCTTTTTGAGAAGAATTAAATGTTCTAAAATTGATTGTGGTGATGGTTGCACATCACTGTGAATGGACTAAAAACCATCGAATTATGTTCTTTAAATGCTGAATTCTGTGGTAAAGCTCTTAAGTTTATTAACATTGGTGTGAAAGGTGGATTTGTGTCATTTGGGACTGATTTTTTACTTTTAAGTGCTTGGTTTATCAAGAGTTGATTTTTTTTTTTTTTATGATATCAGGTAGGAATTCAGTTTCAACTTCTTCAGCATGGCAGATCTTTTTAATTTTTTTTATAGAGTAACTCTCTCCTTGCCCCCAGAACTCAGACATACCACCTCTGTCAGGTACCAGAGTTTCAAACCTGTAAGGATCACTGATTGGGTCCCTGTTTATTGGTCAGCAAGTTACTCTGCCTAAGCCTGGGCCACTAACACTTTCGAAAACTGGATAGAGGGCTTTACTGGTTCATACACCCACCTCGCGCTAGGCTGACTGCTCAGTGAAGAAACCAGATGCCACCACCATCAGCAGCAGGGCTTGAAAGTGCTGCCTTGTGCAGCCCCTTCAGGAGAGAGCCAGGTCTCAGAGCAAGAAGGTGCGGAAGACGTTCAGAGATACAGTGGCTGGGTTTTTGCTGATGATGTACTATGAATTCCGGAGAACTCAGTGATAGAGAATTGAAGGGAGAGGGAAATGTGACAGACGAGTGGGTGTGTGGGTAACTTCTGAGAATTAGACTATGGTGAGGCTGTGAGTGATGAGAACTAGGGAGGGAAGAGCATCTGCTGTTGCCATGGATACACCAACCTTGTTCTGTCGCTCAGTCATGTCTGACTGTGCGACCCCTTGGACTGCAGCAGGCCAGGCTTCCCTGTCCTTCACCATCTCCTGGAGTTTGCTCAAACTCATGTCCATAAAGTCAGTGATGCCATCCAAACATCTCATCCTCTATTGTCCCCTTCTCCTGCCTTCAATCTTTCCCAACATCAGGGCTTTTTCCAGTGAGTCAGCTCTTTGCATCAGGTGGCCAAAGTATTGAAGCTTCAGCTTCAACATCAGGCCTTCCAATGAATATTCAGGGTTGATTTCCTTTAGGATTGACTGGTTTAATGTCCTTGCAGTCCAAGGGACTCTCAAGAGTCTTCTCCAACACCACAGTTCGAAGGCATCAATTCTTCAGTGCTTAGCCTTTTTTATTGTCCAACTCTCACATCCATACATGATTACTGGAAAAACCATAGCTTTGACTGTATGGCAACCTCAGTTCAGTTCAGTCGCTCAGTCGTGTCTGACTCTGTGACCCCATGAATCACAGCACACCAGGCCTCCCTGCCCATCACCAACTCCTGGAGTTCACTCAGACTCATGTCCATCAAGTCCGTGATGCCATCCAGTCATCTCATCCTCTGTCGTCCCCTTCTCCTCCTGCCCCCAATCCCTCCCA